>VDFB02270651.1:669050081-669243209 GCA_007258455.2 Sequoia sempervirens
ATCCATACATCCATACATACATGACACACCAACATACATATACATAAAAATATATCAACAAACATTCAATAAAGTGGCATTTAACTAAAGGAAGACATAATGCAAGTGCGCTATGTGTTGCTAGAAATTTTCCCCGTAGAAGCAAAAAATGTCAAAACTAACACATAACACACTCGCATTATAATGCACTCACTTTATAATGCCGTCACATTATAACACGCTTGCGTTATATTTTTCTTTGGGAATCCCTAAGCCTTAGCTTTGGTATTTTCCTTGGAATACCAACCCAAAGGCTTGGAGGGCATTCCCAATGACCAGAGATGTGTTTTTGTAAATTCTACAATTTTTCGCATAACCGGGTTCGTGCTTACTGTCAGGATTGCATCTGGGTCAATATCAACAAAATAAAACACATGGTAATGTTAGGTTCTCTCTTAGCTTTCCAATGATGTAATTTTTTTCACTTTCTGACAATGTTAAGCCTTTCATCCATAATTTCTTTTGTTTGTATGTCTATTTTATGTCAAAAAATAGTGTTTGGTGTTTTTTTCATTATAAATTAATCGTTCATAAAAATTTCAAATAAATTAAATTTTTAGAAACTAGACTCCATTCTACAAATTTAAAAAATAAAAATAAAAAAATCTATTACTTTCCAAAATTTATAGGGGGAGCATGGCCAAAAAATTGCTTTTTAGGAAGTGCCCACTTAGAAAATTAGTAAAAAATCAAATATTCATTAAAAAATTATCAGAAAAATCATGCATCAACTAGATATTGTTAGCTAACTTTTGATCATAGTGATTTTAAAAATACTACAAAAAGTTCACCGTGCTAGGGTCGTACAAGAGTTGCTATGTTATGTTTTTCTAACAAAAATAACAACAATTTGTGTACATCCCTCTTTTGAACCCCTTAATCTCAACCATTTTCAAAATAAAATAGTAGTTTAGAAAGTAGACTCAGAGCACTTCATTCCTTGTTTTTGTTCTATCTCAAAATTTTGAGTGTAGCTATCCTCAATTTCACATCCAAGGTAAGTATTTCCTAATTTCAGAAAAAAAAAGTGGCCACTTAAGCCCCCTTTTTGGGAACCATCTTGGTGCACTTACCCGTAGATAGATATGTCAAACTAAATTTGTAGCAAATGGATCAATTGATAAATAAAAGGTATTATTGGTTACCAAAGGCTTTAAATAGGTTTTAGGAATTGACTATACAAAAGCCTATGCACCGGTTACTAAGATGACTTTGATTCGACTCACACTTTCTATATCCACAACACATGGATGGGTTGTATATTAGATGGATGTGACTTAGAGTACATTTCTTTTTGGACACCTTGAGGAGGAAATCTACGTGGAAAAAACCACTAGGGTTTGTTTAGGATTCATCCTTAGTTTTTAGATATGGAAATCTCTCTATGGCCTCAAACACGCTCCTAGGGCTTGGTATGCCAAGATAGATTGCTACCTCCTATCTTTAGGTTTTACTAGATGGTATTCAAATCCTAATGTGTATCTATTGTGGAAAGATGATTTGATTTTGATACTAGTTATATATGTTGATGATATTTTAATTACATGGAGTACTTCATCTACCATTGCAGTAAGGAAGTCATCACTTTATGATAGATTTTTCATGAAAAACTTGGGTTTATTATACTATAAGTCCTTTGAATTAAGATAATTTCACAATCCGATTTAGGGATCACTCTTGCAAAACCTAAGTATACTCTTGATCTAGTTGCACATTTTCACATGACTACTTGGAAACCATCTTCAAATCCCTTTCTACCTAGAGTCAAGCTTGAGACTTAATATACTACATCATTGGTTGATGCTACCTTGTATCAAAAAATTTTTGGTAGTCTTATATACTTGACTCATAGCAGACCTAACATTGCATATACAATTGGTATAGTTTCGATATTTATGCAATAACCTCATGAGATGCATTGGAAAGAAACTAAGAGGATCCTTCATTACATTCATGGTACTCTTGCATTTGGGATTCACTACAAAGATGGATCATTAGTTGACTTGGTTAGTTTTACAAATTTATATTGGGTTGGTGATATTGAGAATCACAAGTCCACTATAGGTTACTGATTTTTACTTGGTTTAGGTCCTATCAGTTGGTCTAGCATGAAGCGGAATGTTATTACTATATCATCCACAGAGGTAGAGTTCAGGGGGATTGTTAACTCAACTACTGAGTCTATATGGCTTCAGGGAATTCCTTTTGAATTTTTTATTTCTCTCAGGAAGCCCACAATCATCTATTGTGATTTAACCAAAGCACTATTTAGATACGCAAGAATCTTGTTCAGCATCAGTGAACCAAAAACATAGAGATTCATATGCATTATATTTTAGAGTTGATTCATGGATAGATCATTGACTTAGTCTTTTTCCAGTCTTCAGAGAAGGTTTGTAACATATTCACCAAATCCTTTACTAGGAGAAACTTTACTCATCTAAAAACTCTTCTTGGCATGCAATCTACATTAGTAGCAACATCATCCTTGAGGGGGTGTTCTATTCTTCTCATATCTTCACTCTTTTTGGAGGATAGATTTTCCCAGTGAGTTTTCTACTTTACTCAATTTCTTGATAGATTGTATTATACATGGGTACCTTATTAGGATTCATGGTTGGGACCCATTTCTTTTACATTGTATATGGGTACCTTACTAGGCTAGTAATTGTGACCCATTTCTTTCATGCCAACCTAAGCTATGCTTAATGGTGGGTATTAGTGTATATATTACATTATTTGCATACACTTAGGTTTTAAGCCTACTTAGGAATCCCTTTGACTCTTTCTCATGTGAGGTGTTTGATGAGACCAAATATTAGCTATTTTTCTATTGTTTAGTTCATACTTTAAGACATTTAGAGATACTTATTTCATTTACATTCCTAAACATTATCGATCTTTTTATACCTTTCATGCAACTTGAACCTAGTTTTGATATATGGAAATATGATCATGATATGTTAGTTCCATGATTAATTATGTGAGTGTGTATGGAATGTAATATGTGTTTGAATTTAATTTATGGTTATTAGTATTATGTATATGTTGGATGAGCTAACTCCTTGCAGTTGAGAAGTCCCATCAAGTATACTGTAGCCTATAGCAACTAGGAGGTGTAGCCCACAACCAAAGGATTTCAAACAATGATGCATGGGATATTCCAAAACAAGAAGAATGTGACAATTGCATAACTGGAGGTGTTCATCAATAAGTATTATTGTGATTCACCATGTTACTTATTAAGACCACTAAATGAAGAGGGATTCTACTATGATTGGGAATCTAACATGACTATTTCCATAGTCCATGTTTCTATTATACCATTGTAGTAAAGTTCTAGTCCTAATTGACTTCTTCTATCTTTTTAGTTATGTTTTCTATTATGAAGAATTTTTCACTCTCTATTTTAGAGGGGAGTAGTGATGTGAATTTATTTTTCTATTTTGAGTCCTTTCAATAAACCTCCCCCAAACTTATATAGTTGGCTTGGTGGTTGAGAAGTAGAGCATATATAGAATATGGATATTTTCAAATATTATAGTTTTCCTGTTACATAGACAATACTTTATTTTCCATATATGTTTCATGAATAAGATATCTCTAATGATTCATGTTGGATTGTGAAATCTTGTTTTATGCAATCAAGAGGTTTTTAGTTTATTGTTATGATCAGTTGATTTGAGAGGTTAGATTTGAGCTTATTCTATGGATATAGTAAATTGAGCAAGGGCCACTCATGGTAACTATTCCCCACTTTAATTTCTACATGTGTAGTAATTTATATTATTACAATAGTTACTTCCATTATTGTATTTATCTTAATCAATTTTTTCATGTTTTGAATGTGAATGAAATCATGAGTAAAAATCTTGTCTTATATTTCATGAACATTTTGCTTGCCTCAATGCATTATTCTCCAAAGTGAGTCAATAGAATTAGTTAGTTATAGAGTTTATTTTTACTAGTGAGCTAGTCACAGTCTTAAGTTGTAAGTACTTATAGCAATTGTTCTAGATTAAATTATTTTTATTGTTATGCAATTTTCCACATGTATAAAAATTTATAATAAAATGATATAGGAAATAAAGGAATATTTAGATGCAAATACAGTTCCAACATCATCAAAATCTTATTTTATCCCTGCTTGATAATTAAATGAAGTCATTACAAAGGTTTAATGGACTGCTTAGTTAGGAACCACCTCTGAATTGTGTGTCTATCACCAAGTTTATTGAGCATTAGTTAGGCCTTACTTTTTTGGCACTATTGTTGGGGATAGTGCTACATTCAAGGTTCTCCTATGTTATTTCAAGCTTTCCTAGTTTAGATTTTTTTTTCCAAACTTACAATAATTAGGTTTTAATCCATCAACACTAGAATGTTTTACTAACATTGTATAGTTGTCATTGACACAAGAGTCACATCTTTTGTTTTTGGAAGAAACAGGATGATTTGAGAAGATTTCTCCCCTTAATACACAAAGCTAGAGAAGATATTGGTGATCAAAGTGAACAAATCAAGGTTATTCCTAAAGAAATTTCCCTTTCACCAACATCCACTACAAATATAGACATGAGACCTTCCAAAATATGGCTGATGCAATGGTGGATGACCCACCAGAACATGTAACTTTTGAATTCCCCATTTCCAACCATGAGAGAGAAACTACAATGAAGATATACCTCCTTCAACATTGTCTATCTTCTATGGTTTGGTTACTAAGCATCTAGATACCTTCTTGTTTGAGTTTGATGTGCTGTGTAGAATCTATGATTATATAATAGATAGACATAGGCTCAAACTATTTTTAGAAACCTTCAAGGATTCAACTCTAAGATTCTTTATGGGATTAGGAAGAGATTCTCTTCTAGATTGGAACACTATAAAGACTAAGTTCTAATAAAAATATCCAAGATTACTCTAGAGAAACTAATAGGAAGAGTTATGATATTTTCGTAGGATGAAAGAGAAGGAAGATGAACCATAGGAGGATTATGTAGAAAGATTTTAGTTTTTCCTTAAGACATCTCACCAAAATAGATGAATCCCTAAAATTAGTTTTCTTAAGAAGATTCAATGGTGATTGCATGGATGCCATTAACCTCATTGGGGCAGGGACATCTCAGAATTACCATTTAAATAAATATGCAAGCTTTGCAGAAACTACTCAAGGTCCTTCACTAAAAGGACTAGGGCACATCAAACATCACCAATTAGCAAATCATTCATTAGAGTTTCTAGGGTATAATTGAGTAACCTATTTTCAAATATGAAAGAAGATATCATTAGCCACTTGGCCACACAATTGGACACTTTGCACCTAAAGAAAGAGCAAGGAGCAGATGCAATTATTAATAAATACTTCCCTAATTATAGATAGAGGAAAGCTAATTGCAAGTGCAAAAGAGTGGCAAGTTTTTTGAGAACAAACTAGGGAAACTAGAATTCCATGCATTAGAACATGAATATGGAAAAGTGTTCTATATTTCTCAAAAGAAACCATGGCAGTTAAGACAAGGTACTCTCCCATATGCTTTGAATTTCAATATGCCATTTCTAGTTAGCAATCAAAATTTCTCTGGTTAACCCTTAGCCTTGGGAAAATCCACAAAACCAATGGAAAAACCCTCAACTAATTTGGAACCAGCAACAAAAGAACATGTGGCCACAACAAAACTATCAAGGATCCAACTAAAATCCCTAATGCCCACCACAACAAAATCAATGGCAACCTCAATGACAGATATGCCACTAGTGGTAAAGAAAAAATATGAATTATGAAAAATCATAGTAGCCCTTACAACCACAACAAAAATCCATCATGCCAAATCCCACAAATCCATCACCTCAGCCACCTAAACCACCTCAACAGCCAACCCAACCTAAAC
The DNA here is from genome assembly GCA_007258455.2 of Sequoia sempervirens. Taxonomy (NCBI): domain Eukaryota; kingdom Viridiplantae; phylum Streptophyta; class Pinopsida; order Cupressales; family Cupressaceae; genus Sequoia; species Sequoia sempervirens. Next base: position 669,056,012 of record VDFB02270651.1, read on the forward strand.
CTAACCCAAATAAAAATCTTGTTCAACAAGCCTATACTAATGAGGCTATTCAATACCCTACCTATGGGGTAGAGGTGAGCGATGTCTACCTTAGATCAAGGAAAACATTGGAGAGGCCTTCATCCCCTCAAATCATTGAGTTGGCTAGTGAGGAACCCTCAACTGAGACATTAGATAACTCACATTTGAGCCTAAGTCAAATAAAGTTAAGGGTAAAAGCACAAAGATGTGTCACACTTTATAAAGGAAATGACCAATGCTGATCCAATTTTTAAACTTGAAACACTAAAAAGTAGCATATATGTTTTGAATTTTGAAATGATGTAAACTAGTAAAATATGTATTTTTTAGTATATAAATTATGTTTGTATTTTTTTTAAAAATTAAAAAAATTATTTTAAACTAGTTTTTAATAAATTAAAGCTATGATTTAGTTGCTGATAAAATGCTGAAAATTGAAGTTGCATGGGATGCCAAAATTTTTATAGTAAATTTTATTATTTTTCAAGATTCAAATTTTTTGTATGTATTTATAACTTGAAATTTTAGTGCATGGATATATTTTTCTCCAATTTTGATAAATATATATTTTAAAATAAATATTAAAATGTCCATGAATAAAAAAACAACCATTTTCATTAGACGTCAACATTCATATTAAATATTTATCTAAAATGGAAAAAAAATTATGCCATCTTAAAATAGATTATTTTATCTAGTGCATCATATTTCTTTCAATTTTTTTAATAAGTTTTAGTATTTTTCCTTGGCATATTAATCAACCTAATATTTTGTGTTGATAACCTACTTTTAGTAAAAATAAAAAATAATTAAACTATTAAAATAAATATATTTTTTAAAACTAAACTTATGGATCTACAAAAGGGTATTTTTTATATTAAAAAAAAAATGTTTTACATTAGCAGGAGTTATTGAAACTTCAAATTTTTCAAATAATTTTATTTTTTTGGTAAATTGGACTTAAAGTGGTGCTCCATATATTTTTATCCAACAATTTTAGTTGAAAAAGTTGTGGAAGTATCTAACTTAGCTAGAATGAATCTTACTAGATCATATGTTTGAGCAAAATTGATTTTTAGTTAGAAATTCTTAAATTCAGTTGTGGTGATAAGTTGGCTGAAAGTGTGACACAGTTTTGTGCTATTACCCTTCAACAAACCAATTTAATTCTAGAGTCTCCATTCCCTAAATGATTAGTTGTTCAAAAAAATTAGACCCATGATGAAACTCACCTATTGGGGCAGATTAAGGATGTTTGTATAAAGATACCCCTCATTTGAGCCATCAAGGAGATTCCCATCTACACTAAAATAGTGAGAGAATTTTTTCTTAAAAATAAAAGAAGAAAGAGAAAGGACCCTCACACTATTCATGTCTTAGAAAAAATTGTAGACATTATATTGGGAAATATAACTTTCCTGAAGTATGCAAATCTTGGAAGTCCTATGGTTAATGTTAAGATAAATGGAACTCTCATCTAAAAACCCTTGATGGACTTAGGGGTAGCCATAAATGTGATAACTATGGAAACAATGCAACTATTGTGGTTGATAGACCTCAGGCCTACACCCACTATTTTATAGTTGGTAGATTGATCAATAGTCAAACCTAAGGGTATCATTGAAGACTTGGTCATAACATTGGATTCATGGGAGTACCTTGTAGATTTCATGGTATTGCAGCTAATGGCTAACCTTGAAAGCTATCCCCTAATTCTAGGAAGACCATGGTTAGCAATAATAGATGCACATGTATAGGTTGTAGGACTATAAATATGATTATCTCAAAAGGAAATGTAACTAATTTAAATTAGTCCTTAATCCACCAGCTCAACCTCGTGCAGACTTAGAGTAGGCCATTTGGCCTACCCTAGATGAGGAAGACCAATACTCCTTGCAAACCCTCATGACTGTTGAATGCAACCATTTTTTGAGAAACCAAGATGAGGATGATTTAATATAACACATAATACAAAATAACTATAGTAGGGACTCATAACAACATGACTACATGTCATGTCTGCAAGATCCTTTGTTGTATATTATACCTACTAGTTCATCAGAGTCAATATCCCAACTTTTCCATTCTTTACTGCTACAATAATGTGTCCTAGACATAGTGCGACTTGACCTTTCATCTGTAAAAACAACATCTAAGACTTTAGAAATAATGCTAGGTAAAACATTAAATGTTAACAATGAATTAACTATTGAACAACATAATTCCGTAACAACTGTGATGAAGGCACATGCATCATCGTTTGTATGGGATTCCCATAACATGAAGGGGATTGATCTAGACCTGTGCATACCTAGGATATACATTAATTATGGTTTCAAACCAATCAGGAAACCCTAGAAGAAGTTGAACCCCGTGCACTAAGAGATAGTAAAAATTTAATTACAAAAATTGTTTGATGTAGGTTTCATTTACCCTATTTGTGATAGTCAATGGATGTCACCTCTACATTTTGTCCCAAAGAAAGGAGGGAAATGGAGAGTGTTTTTGGATTATAGGGAATTAAATTCAGCCACTAGAAAAGACCACTTTCCACTATCATTCATTGATCAAGTGCTTGACTCCCTAGCATGCAAAAAATACTTCTCCTTTCTAGATGAATTCAATGGCTATAATCAAATTATAATAGCTCTAGAGGACCAATATAAAACAACCTTCACATGTCCTTCGGGAACATATGCCTATTCTATTCTTCCCTTTGGACTATGTAATGATCCATCCACTTTTCAAAAGACAGTGTTGAGTATATTCTCAAATCTTGTACATGACTCCATAGAAATCTACATGGATGATTTCACAACTTATGGAGAAACATATGATGAAGCACTTAATAACTTAGAGAAGGTCTTAAAGATGTGTCAAGAACATAATGTCTCCCTAATTCATGAGAAATATTTCATGATGATGAACCAAGGAATTGTGCTAGGATATTTTGCATCAAGTAAAGGGATTCAACTGGATCCAAATAAAAATGAGATAATATCCACACTCCTTATGTCAAAAAAACAAAGAGATGTCTAGAGATTCTAGGACATGCTAGATACTATAGAAGATTTATTCAATACTTTACAAAAATTGTAGCCCATTTATTTGTTTTACTCATAAAGGATGTAGAATTTAAGTGGACCACAAAATTTCAACAATATTTTGAAGCACTCAACTCAATATTGACCAAAGCACCTATCTTGAGAGGACCAAACTGAACCTTGCCTTTCCAAATACACATAGATGCTTTTGGTTTTTCAATAGGAGTAGTCCTTGGATAGAAGGATGATAATAAAGAGTATCATTTACTATATAAATAATAACCTACAAGGGATAGAACTCAATTACACAGACTTAACAAAAAAAGAGATGTTGACAATTGTCTATACAATCAAAAAATTAAAACATTACATCACAGGGTATCCAGTCTTCATCCAAATTGATCACACTACAATAAGCTATTTAATGAATAAAGCTATGGTTGGTAGAAATATTGTTAGATGTTTTTTATTACTATAGGAACTTTACATCATCATAGTGGATAAGCTTTGGAAAGCCAATGTAGTGGTAGATTTTTTGTCCATACTACCAACTCAATTGGAAAAATATGTTGATGATTCTTTTCCATATGAGAATTTATTTTCTCTATCTATGCACACACCTTGGTTTGCTGATATTGCTAATCATCTAGTATTAGGATAGATACCACATAATTTATCCCCTAGAGTAAAGAGACAATCGATACACAAAAATATCCCCTACTCTTGGGTAGTTGGTAATTTATTCTACATAGGTCTAGCTAATACTATGAGAATATTCATAAGAGAGGATGAGGTCTATGACATCCTCAAAGCTTTTCATGATGAACTCTATGAGGTAATATTTATAGCAAAGAGAACAACACTCAATATTATCACCACTGTCTATTACTAGACAACTCTTCATAAGGATGTAATAAAATACATAAGGAGTTGTGACAAGTGTTAGAGGATGGGTAAACCAATTAAAAAAAGTGAGATTCCTTTACAACCATAGTTGGAACTAGCACCATTTGATAAATGGGGGCTAGAATTTATTGGACCACTATCACCAACATCAAATAAAAGGAGTAAATCTTAGTTTTCATAGATTATCTAACAAAGTGGGTAAAAGTTAAAGTATTACAATTTTCTAGATATGGTAATATAGACAAATTTCTATATGAATACATATTTATAAGCTATGGAGTGCCAAGAGAGATTGTAACAAATTAGGGCCCCTAGTTCACATAATACTTGATTACCACATTGGTCTAGGAATATGAGATAAGAAATAGGAAGTGAACACCCTACCAACTTCAAGCCAATGGGAAAGTGGAAGTAACAAATAGGGAGATTGAAAACATTTTGACCAAAATAGTGCAAATTCATAGGAAGGATTGGGAAGCCATGTTACCTAAGTTAGTTTGGGCCTAAAAGAGAACTTGGAAGACTGCAATAGGCTTTACACCCTATGAGTTAGTGTATGGTAACACAACAATAATTCTTATAGATTTTGAATACAAAACACTCAGGAAAACATTTGAACTAGATATGGACTCAATAGTAGCATAAAAAGAGATGTTACAAAATTTGAATGGATTAGATGAAATAAGGATGGAAATTATGCATCACACTAAGGTTGTTCAGAAACAAAGAGTCAAATATCATGATCAGTTTAAAAAAATAAAGGATATCAGTGTGGGTGATTGGTATTTTCTATATGACTCAAGGTATAAAGACTATAAAGGGAAGACACAGACAAGATGGTTTGGTCCATATGAAATACAACAAGTATTCCCAAATGGAACAAGTACAGTTGTAGAAAATTGATGTAGTCAAATATCTACTATTGGTTAATGACCATAGATTGAAACTTTAAAAAACTAGTATAGAGGGATGACTTTATTCTTTCCTCAATACACCAATATGGACTAGAAAGTGATAGTGATAAAGATATTGTACTAGCCAATAAATATTTAGTAGAAAAAATTATAGGTTCTCCAATTGACTCAAAAGATGAGCTATGCAACACACCCATTGACATTATTTGGGTATAACTTCCTACCACATATTGCATACATATACAACATAAGTGATAATAATCAACAATCATTTTCACGTGAAGTCTATGATGTTGTAAGGACCTATAGCTTCATGCTTGTAGGTGAAAAAATTCAAAAGGGAGCTATTGTTGAAGGTACTCGTAGCACTTTCCTATTAGGAATTTGAAAATTTCCACCAAATTAATTGCAAGACCATCCACATACACTTTCATCTTCCATACATGCAACCACATAGCTATCATTTTATTACATGCATCTTTATCCAACTCATCCAACATAGCATTCATATCAACTTCCTCGAATTTCATGCATTATGCACTTCCTTTCATATCACATAACCATACATCCCATAACATTTTGAATTTACATCATTTACCATGTGTCATGTAGTTACATCATTTATCATCAATTTGAAATTAAATATATGTCACATCATATCTCATTGCAGAAATTTCAAATCAGCTTCACATGAGCTGAGTTTTAGTTAACTTCACTTTGATAGGTACACATATTAATTTTCCATAACTATCATATATTTCAATTGTATTTTTACATGTTGCCATAATAAATTTTGCATGTTTGGTATCATTATTATTATTTTCAATATATAATTTCACCCTCCACCAAAACAACTACAATTAAGTGAGGACTAGGGGGAAGCAACACTTTTCATTTCTTTCTTGATTTTTCAAAAAAATTGCAAATCCTTTTCCATTCCTTTTTTTCCCATTTTACAATACAACTAAGCTATAATTCAAAATCATAGGAAAGAGAAAGGGGTAGAGAAGCTACATTTGGAATTTGAGCACATAGGGAGATTGATAACAAAAAATTTGAGGTAATTTGAAGCACAATAGAGAAAATTATCATCATGGGAGGTGATAATATTCCAAGGGAACCATCTTCACACAATCAACTATTGAAGGATAGATTGGTGTTGCCTATTTTTTAGCATGCTGGATGGATGGATTACTTCTTGAAACTCATAGAGTTTAATGAAGTGATGACCCGACAATTTGTTGCTACATTGCAAAATGATGAGGCGACTGTAAGATGGTTAAAAGTGGATGCTTTAGAGGCTGCCATTTCTGAAGTTTAAGTGTTTCCAAGAGAAGGAGAGGAGTTTCTAGTTAGGGAAAAAACTATTGCTGCTAGAGATGAATTCAGAGAACATGGAGAGAATTTGGACTCATCCTCCCAAGGTACTAAAAGATTATCCTTTCCATTGGTTTGGGATTCTATTCTTCATATATAGTTAAGTATCTTACATGTGATGGTAGGAAGTCTCTCTTATATACAATCCATTTCAATATTTTGAGCCATCTTCACCATAATAGAAGGCTTACTGTTCCCAATTTTCCTTATATTATGTTGAAAAGAATTGGTTATAACTATAAAATAAAGAGAAACAATACAACATTGTCCCATTATTCCTTAGTCATCCTATTGTTAAAAGGAATTTTTAGTGTTCAATTTCCACATTTTTCATTGGAGAGCTTCTTAAATTGTAATCATATTAGTGACATTCTTGAAGAACCAACTATCCCATAAAATTTAGAATCACCTGTTGTGTCAGTGAGGGAAATTCCCTTTGGCTCACTTGTTACTTCACCTACATGCAACAAAGGAGATCTAGAGGAGAAAAGTCTACAAAATTCATCACTTGTAGCCTCTAAGAAACCCATAGTAGGGGATACCTAAGAAACCCCTACTTTTGCTAAAACACCAAGAACCAAAAAAGAAAAGGTGAACCTTCCTCTACACCTACAAGAGGGAAGAATAAGTCCACCTAGAAAAGGTGATCATATCGCCTAAAAAAGAAAGGTGTTATGAGGAGGTCAATCAAGAATTAAGAAAATAAGATTATGTTATAGTGGAAATAGATTTAGAATTGAGATTTAAGATGTCGAGCTAGAAATGTGCATACATGGGTTAAATGGAAATGGTATATCTCAAATACCTTTAAATCTAATTCAGAGGATTCTTTTGTTGATAAAAAGACAAGAAAGAGAATCCCACAAAGTCCTAGTAGTGAGAGTTGTGATTATACCATGGGTGATGATGACAAATTTTTGGAGAAATATGAAGATTTATTTATAGAAGAAAGGAATGTCAAGAAAGAATTGAAGGAGGCACTTGACATAATAAAATAGTTGGAGGGGTTTTTTGGAAAATTATCAATCCAAGGAAAATGAAAGGGACATAAAAATAAAAGAATTGAAGGATGAATTACATAAATTTGAACATGGGTCCAGGTTGGATGTTCTTGCATAGATCGCTCTTCTAGAAATAGGGAATAAAGAAGCTATTGCTAAAGGGAACCCTCCTCTAGCTAGAACTCCAACTGGCCCTACTATTGTATTTCTAGGAAATGAATTATGGAAAAGGACTAATGAACCCTTTTCAGTAGAAGAAAGCATGGGAGAAGGAAAGAGCATAATTGATAGCTAACCATGCTAGGAATCTTGAGCAACAAGAAATTGAATTGAAAAATATGACAATGGGCATAGAGGAAATTACATACAAGGCTTCAAAGATCCTCAAATGTAGGCCACTCGCCAGGGTGTATGCTCTATTTTTATAAGATATTTTTTTGTGTTTTCAATTCAACCAGTTGATTAGTAACTTACTAGTTGCCCTGAGTAGGAAATTTGAGTTTTTAAACACTTTTGTTGACTCCACACTAGAGATGCAAGATAAATTGTATGAATTCTACTTGCATAATCTGATGAAATAGAATGGAACCCCTTGATAATTGTGGGAGATTTATAGGTTATTCCATTAGCTTCATGCTTTAGGAATGAGTAGCAAAGAGGGGAAATAATGGACTATGTTGAAAGGGAGAAATCTATTGGGTATGTGCAGGATCATGATGGGCCAAAAATTGGCAATATGATGGGTATGTGGCTGACGACTATTTTTTTACCCAAAATTGATGAAAAAAAAGGGTTTTTAAAGGATATTCTTAGATTTCCACCGATATAAATTATGCTTTACTTTGAATTTAATAAGTAATTATTATTCATTTTCCATTCAAATTATGACTAAAGTCCTGATTGATAGGTTGATTGAAAAACATCTATAGATTTCAAACGGTATCACATTTTTTGAATCCAAAACATGCGTCACATTCTATGATTTTCATACTATTGGATTAAAAAAAGAAAAAATTAATTTCATGAATTTTTTACCAAGTTAAGGTGGTCGACGTACGAGTTTTATATTTTTAAAAAGTTGTAATAAAAAATCATAATTAATTATTTACTTGGAAAAAAATTACAAAAAATATGCATCACATTGGGGCATGAGTCCTCTACTTGTATCTAAAATATTATAGGAAAATATTATCATTTTATTGTGGTTAGGGTGGTTAGATAGACGCCTACTTATCTTTTCCCTAAAATTTAAGTACCACTGCATTGAAATTTCAAATTTTCACCCAATAGATTTTTTTTTCTTAAACAAACCTAGTAGTTTAGAAACTGCATTCAATTTTCTACAAATTCTATTCTTACATATTTTTGAAATAATATAGATAACTTATTCAAATTTTTACATCAAGTTTCCTAACTCTGATTTTTTTGAATTTTTTGCCACTTAAGGGCCTATTTTTTCCATGATCTTGCACATACCCTATTGCTCTCCATATCAAAAAAAATCAAAAGACCCCAACACACTCATTGAAGAATGAAAATCTCTCTTGAAGCACAAAGGTGTGGGCAGAAGGATAATGCATATAAGAGAAAATGACTATGTTAGAATACAACAATTGGTTATATTTCTTATTCATCATTCTACAAAATATGTACAAGAAAGATGGATAGAATTGACCCCTGACTTGCAAAAAAAGGAACCTCAATATTTATACAATTTTATAGCTATGCTTGAAAGGTCACACATATGTATAGAAATTGCTAGAGATAAAGGAATTCAATAGGTACCTCTTCCCTTCTATCCTCCAATGCTTCTTTATCCAGTACTACATTGGATGGGACAACAACATACAAAGTGTTGGTTGTTTTAATGAACCAAATTGATCTCACAATATAACCTATGAAATTTCCATCTTCCAATGGTTAGCTAATTGGAGGGATTGGCCAACGAATGAGCGAAAGCTTTTAAAGGATTTCCTCCTACACTTTGGGCTCTACAAAACTTGGGAGGGTGATACCACACAATGTACCTTAATATTATTTGTGCCAATTAAACTTGTACATTTCAAATAACAAATGAGATCTACTTGAAATTGTATGATAATTGAATCATTGCAAAGATCTGGAAAATGCTTACATATTAATTGTTTACAAAACAATAGAGCATGGTAGAATTTAACTTGACATACATTTTACCAAATTTTAAAGTGTTAAATTATTTGAATGTATTTTCTATGAAAGATCAACAATTCAAAACAACACAAATCCTAGAATAATGCCTTAATTCAGGGTACAAGGTCTAATACAAATGCAAATAAACCTTGACAACAAATGAACACTTAGCATTATAGAGCTTACACAATGTTGCATTATAATATTAGTCTCAATTACTCAAAATAATAACACATTATCATATCCTTGCACTCAAACTATTTAAACCTATGATTTCATCCAAGAAATTTAACAAATTCTTTGAATTCAAACAAAGACAAAACCATACATTCATTGAAAGAAATAAAGACCATTGAAACAACCCTTGATTATTTCCTTAATAATTTAAACATTGAGTATATCAAGAGGGAATTGACTTTGAATATTTTCTATTCTTTACATTCAATGCTAGTAATGTTATCAAAATCTTCTTACAAAAACAAAAGACTCATAACCTAAAATGCAGACTCTATTCTATTCTCTATATTTTCTCTTTACAAAATTTTCTCTAAGATCAATCAACAAGCCATACAATTGGCCTTGAATTCCCTTTTATAAAAACAAGGGAACAAAAAAATCTTTAGGCTAATGTACAAATGTCACATTTTCATTTGACATTTAGAATTACATTCAAAAGGGAGTTACATTTTCCAAAAATTGAGTGAGATGTTCATATCAGACAAAAACCATTTCTCATTTGTTGAAGAAGATATCTCCCACCTTCCAAAAGGATCTTTAGTTAGTGAAAATATTCCTTTCATGAGCAACAATGTCTCCTCCACGTGCTTCCAAAACTTGAGGAGTGAAAGCATGAAATAAAGAAAGAAGATTGTACCAAAGTATTTCCATGTCTACAGTCCATGTCATCAATTTTGAATTGGAGAAAATGTAACATCTAAACATTAATATATCAAAGGCCTAATCTATACTATTTCTAGACTATGCATTGTATTTCTCTTGCTACAACCATCATTTTTGAAGACATAAGATCAAATGTCATCACCATTCTACCACTGTAGCAACCTACATGTCCACCTACATGTCCAAGATATCAACATACTTGGTCTTCCAAAGCTCAAATTACTCCTCAAAAGTCCAATTAAATGCAATAACCTAGTCAACTTTGATCCTATATGGGGTGTATTTTATTACCACCATGTTGGCCTCTTTGTCAAATTATTCAAGGAATATTCCTACGTAAGAGATCCTATCCATACTATTCTTCAGTATCTCTACATCAACTCCATCACAAATCAACCTTACCTGAGTAGATATGACCTTGCTTGCTTGACCCTTCCATTCCTACAAAGGTTTGACTTCACCATTTTCATTCAAAGTGTCTGGGAGTAAACTAAAACTCCACTCATCAAACCTTTTTACTAGCTCCCTGATCTTCTTTTCCAATGGTTCAATCAACCCTTGGAATTCCTTAATTGCATTTACAAGTCTGAAAGTTGGTCCAATGTTGGCTGGTTGATTGGAATCATCCTATTATCTAATAGCTATATCTCTCAATTCTTGGAATTTAGGGATCCACTTATCCATTGATGGGATATAAACCTCCTTATCCCTATCAACATTCCTTATTGCATCAACCATGTTGGAAAATAGTTTGAATGAATACTAATTAACCTTCTCTTAATCACCTTATTCAAATGTTCCAGTATGACCATCACAATCTTCATGTTTCCCAAATGAATTAATTCATCAAATTGTTGACATCTCTCATAATTCTTGATTTTCTCCATCAAATTCTCCTTGGTGATTTCTTTTGTAGGAGGTACATTTGACGTACTTGGAGTTGATTATGCAATGGGCACATCCTCAGAGCTGGGAGGTACAACTTCAGTTGGGATTGGAAGAGATGAAGCAATAGAAAAAGATGGAATGTGCTCTTATGGAGACGGGGGAGGAAGAATTGCTACTTATGAAGGGCCTTGTGTAGAAGTATATTGAAATTTCTCCTTCAATAATGTAATCTCCAATTGCATCTGAGCTATCATCTACTATCCCACATTGTACTCAACCACCATATCATTGTACTTTATTATGAATTTGTCCCTCTCCTCAGTTAGGAAATCTACTGTGGAATTTGTGAATTGAGATACATTCACATTCAATGTAGTTTCCTCTATAGCTTATGTGTTATACACTCTCTTTATTATTATCCCTCCTTGAACACTTGCAGCTAGCTCTTCAACCTCTAGCTTGTTATTATTTCCTAGGGCTAATTCCCAAATAGCCAATGTGTCCCATTGAGCACTAAATGTTTATCCTTGTAAGGCTAGGGTCACTTCCTCCTTAGTGTTAAAAATTGGGGCATCATGCCTTTTGATTGTATCAAAGGAGATGGTTGATGCAAGGTCTCATTCTGGCAATAGTAGCACACCACTCTTTCTAACTAGTTCTCTTACTTCAACTGCAGTGATATCTTGATACTTATCCCTCATTTCTTCATAGACCTTGGCCTCTATGAACTCCCTAGGAAACTCTAGTTTTTCAATTCCTTTCATGTCTACACTTTCATAATATTCATCTTTCATAGCTCTTCAAATATACTATTGAAAGGATTTTGCTTTCACACATGCACGACCATTTATAAAATTTTCACAAGATTCTACCCTTAAATCATTAGAATTGTTTATCCCCCTTAAATCTGATTTACTTAATCTGAGACTTAAGGTTTGTGGCACTATGTCTCTTTGGAGAGAAGGAATATCTTTCTTCATATCATCTTCAGTGACAAAAATCTCTTCATCATATTCATTAGCAAGATAATCTACTAGACCACTTGACTCAACCTTCTATTTCTTTATTGGTGGCTCCTTAGGAGGGGAATCTAGTTAAATTATTTATGGATTGGATGAGTGTGGGGGTGAAGGTGGTGGCGTTGTTGTTGAGGAGAGGATTCCCTTGACTCCTCTAATTGGTTAGGAGTGGCAATTGTTAACCTTTTTTTTTCATGACGCTCTTTCTCCTAGAAAACACTTGCACCTTCTTTGGTGGCTGGTATGTGGGTCTATCTTCTATCATATGGCTTTCCCCTTATATTTTTCTTCAATGACCACAAATTTTCCTTTATCTTGGATCACTCTTTCTTCCTTCATAGTTGCAACAACATTATCAAATTTTTGTAAAACTACTTCCACTCTCAACATCACATCCTTTATATTAGACAAGCCTTGAATTGAGGATCTTTCACACTTTTTTCTCTCTCCAATTTTTCAAAGACAATACACTTCATATTTCTATCTTCTTGTGTCTGAAAATCAAAATTATTTTTGATAATGTCCTTACGAAAAGAGAATTTATGAAAAAAATTTCCTCCCTTCACTCCATCCTTCAACCAAACCATTAAACCTTCAGGGTCATGGTTCCTGTGTGCTCACAACTTCATTTCATAAGGCTTGAGTTTATCATTTATATTCTCCAACCCATTAGTTATCATAAAAAAATCTAAGAATATAGTGTAAGCAAGAAATAAGGTTCCTTTCCTCATGTTGAATAAGTGATTATAGTCTACATCTTTGAGTTGCCACATGACTTCAAGGAATGCAATCCTCAATGGTACATCCCTAGGGAGTACATGAGGTTTTCTTCTTGTTCCATATACCTAAATAATTATGTAATTCTGATAGGGAATGACATCTCCTTAACTGTGATCAATATTTAAATTAGACCTCCTCTCCTTTGGACTAAGGAAATCATGCAACTCAGTTGGAATTCTTGGCATGTCCATAATCAAAACTCTTTTCAACTTGGAAACAAAGATGTTTGACAAAACTACAAAGTTGGATTTCTGCTCATGTTTATCCAGAAGAGGGGTCCATGTTTGAACTAGAATATCCTCACCATCCACTCTTCTTTTCAACTCCATATCATTATCAAAGAAATTTGCACCTTTGTATAAGAACATGTGCATAAACAAAGAAAACCACAAGAATCTCACACCATTTTCTCCATTCTTCAATGTTACTAGACCCTTATGTATCTCCTTTGACAAACAAGTAGCAAAATAATATAAAGTTTTGATAGTGGGATGTTGAATGTTGGTAGACATGTACATGGGTACAATTGGCATACTTGAGACTAGATCAAATCCCAAAAATTTGACAAAGGGAATAGAAGGTTTTTTTAAAATAGAGGGAAGAATACTTAATTGGAAAGGGTTTTGTGTTAGATGGACCTAACCCAATTCTGCTTCCTCCCCCAAGAAGTGTGCTAATATTGAAACCTTGAAGGTTAGTCTCACCTTCTCATATTTTTCTCTCAACTTCTTTTGATCAATTTCTTCCATCTCATCACTCCATGTGTTCAACTTGAAAACCTCTACAAATTCTTCCTTGATAACCCAAACCATCTCCTTTCTAGAGTGTGTTCTTACTACCCTAACAATAGGGTCATAATTAGTTGCAATGGCATTGAGGAGGTCTATATGAAGATACATATTGGGGAAAATTAGCTTCTCCATATCCACTATCGAGGGGTTACAGATAGGTATTTTTTCATTTTTTTTTCCAAACGAATACTAAAACAATGACCACCCTATATATGGAAATTTTACATCATTAATACAACAATGTTTGTCAATTATACCATCTTTCATATCTAGCCCTTGAAACAAGCACTACCTAATACTCTTTTCATTTTTTTGAGGGATTTAATCGGTCCAATAGGTCTTGGACCAGAGGTATTTTCTTAGGCTCAAAACCAGGGGGTTGGACTCTAGGTGCCATTATGATAATGAATGACTTTACCTAGGGTTTCACTAGCTGAGACTAGGTATTTTAGGTTTAGGGTGAAAAATTGACACAAGGACTAACCAAATTCTTCAATTTACAACAATTTAAATGAACGCCAAACCTTAAAAGAAACCCTAATTGGAATTAAAATGATAGCAACTACAATTGAATGAAAACTAGGAGAATTTCTAGCTCAAGAGGTGTGAATTGCACTTACTAGTTTGAGGATGCAAAAAGCTCAAAATGCACTGCAATAGCTCATAAATTCCTTAGAAATTATTTTTTAATCAAGAATAATCTTTAAAACCAAATTTTATGGCAAATAAAGCTCTCAATTTGGAAAAAAACATCAACTCTGCCATTACTACTCGCTCACGCAAACCAAAATAGCTCCATGATGTCCATTTTAGCAACTTTGAATTTTGATCATTGATCTTATAGTGATATGGATTGATGTGTGGCTTACATGGAGTCAAAGAGGTTTGAAAACTTTGGCCTTTACTGACTCAACATCCAACCATCCACAATATTACCATGTGTACATCTTCCTTGTTGGTTTGACGACCCCACCACACTTTACAAGATGCGAGAGAATCCATGTGTCCATCACCCACTAGCCCGCTACAATTTGCAAGACTTTGATCTATGGTTGCAGGCTAGTGGGGAATGGCCCAAATTAACCCAATACCCTCTAACATGTGTGCCTATGAATCTTTAGGCTTACGACCAAGTGATTATATCTCCATCATTATGAACAGTCGAGATTAAAACATCTCGTAGAGCTTTTATGCATGTACACATGAAGTCCCATTAGTAGCTCAATCTTTATCACTATCATAGTCGCCTTGAAATATTTTATCAAATACTTCATGCTTTATAGATTCTTTTGGATGCTGGTGATAGTGCCACATGGTGCTTACTTGTGAGCCCTCCGAGAGTTGAGATTTGTTTGTGGGTTCCCCCACAAGCTAGTAGGGAACAATTGAGATTAATCCACAAGACATCATATAAACTATTGATCAGTTTACTTTTCATCAATGATGCTTTTGGGAGATGGTAGGACCCACCGTGAGGACAGACAGGTTCCACCTGTTGGTGTAATTAATTATTTAATTACACTTTGAATAAGTTAACTTAGGTCTTGCATAATTTAGTCCTAGGTTGCATTATTAGATAAATCATTTAATAATGGGGTAATTCCCCCTTGTTTGTAGGAGATAAGATTCCTTCTAGAAGATGAGTTGTCATTCTAGAACTTATCTCTATCTTTTTTATCATTTCCTAGATAGGGTCACATGTTGTCACATGTAGTGTGATTTTAACACTTGGCAACATCTTACACATTTTAGGTTTTCACTCATGCCTATATATTCAAGGCATTTTGTGCATTTGTAATCATCTCATATTCAATTTGGCATTCTTGCATCTTAATGATAGCACATGATATTTCTACCATTTCTCTCTTGTGGAAGTTATTTTGTCTTATAGGTGATTTTGGGTTGTTTGAGGAGTTCACCTAAACTCCTACATCACTCGCTCGCTGCTCCACTAGTTCTTTTATATGATTATTTTATTATTGTAGGCTAGTGGGTGACCAATGAAATAGGAATAGTGGGCCACCTCAACCACGACTTAAGTATTTTAAAAGGAACGTGCTTAGTGATGACTTAAAAAGTGGGTCCTTGGCTCTAGGTAAAAGATAAAAAGACTTAGACAATTCATGAATTTAGACTTAGGATGTGGCAACGATTTAAATATTTTTTGACCTGCACAACTATAGAAATGATTTAAAATATTAGAGCAGGTAATTACTAGTAAGCTATGTTACAAGGATGGTAAATGGACAGCTTTGATGACATGAGTTGTGACTTGAAATATTGGGAACTAGCTAGCATAAGTCATCGAGCGATTAGAATATATGCAAAGGATCATCAACACTTAGGATTTTTTAGGGGTTTAGGGCCTAGTCAAAACCCTAGAACATATGTAAAACAAAACCCTAAGACATAAAACATCATCTCAAAACCCATGAAAAGTGAGGTATGGAAATAAAACACTAGTGGAACACAAAAATTCTTTGGGGCTCAACCAAAAATCAAGAAGAGGCCAAAAATATCAAATGGAAAATACTTTCATGCTATCGAGGCTACTATTTGAAATAGGGAGCATGAGTGAGTGTGGTTACAGATTTTAGGAAAATGACATTGCAGTACAACCTTCGGTCTTACCTTGTTGCTTGATGACAAGCAAATATCTAGTTGGAGGGAATGACGAGACCAAATATTAGCTAGTTTTTTGTTATTTAGTTCATCCTTTTAAATATTTCCATATACTCATTACATATGGATTCCTAAACATTATCTTCTTTGTATACCTTTCATACAACTTGAACTTGGTTTTGATATATGGAAATATGATCATGATATGTTGTTAATTGCATGATTAATTGTGTGATTGTGTATGGAATGTAGTATGGATCTATGTTTATTTTATGGTTATTAGTATTGTGTATATGTTGGATGAACCAACTCCTTGTAGCTGAGAAGCCAAAGCAAGTAGACTATATCCTGTAGCAACTAGGAGGTGCAGCCCGCAACCAAAGGATTTTAGATAGTGATGTAGGGGAGATTCTAGAATAAGAAGAACGTGATAGTTGCAGAATTGGAGGAATTCATTAATAAGGATGATTGTGATTTACCATTGTATTTAATAAGACCACTGAAGGAAGATGGAGTTTGCTATGATCAAGAATCCAACGTGACTGTTTCCACAATCCACATTTCTATTATACCATTGCAACAGAGTTCTAGTCCTAATCAACTTCTTCTCTCTTTTCAGTTATATTTTTGGTTATGTAGACTTTGTCACTCTCTATTTTATAGGGGAGTGGTGATCTGCATTTAGTTTTGTGTTTTGAGTCCTTGTTTCAATAAACCTCCCCTAAACCTATATAGTTGGCTCGATGGTCAAGAAGTAGAGAAAATAAATGCTCATATGGAGATGTTCAGATAGGATATTTTTTCTATTACATAGATAATACTTTGTTTTCCACTTATGTTTCATGAATAAGATATCTATGAAGATTTTTGTTGGATTGTGAAATCTTGTTTTATGTAATGAAGAGGTTTTCATTTTATCGTTATGATAGTTGATTTGAGAGGTTAGGTTTGAGCTTATTCTATTGATACAGTAACTTGAACAAGGGCCACTCAAGCTAACTGTTCCCCACTTTAATTTATTCATATTATTTTTTGTTGTTACAATAGTTATTTCAATTATTGTATTTATCTTAATCAGATTCTTCATGCTATGAATGTGAATGAAATCATGAGCAAAATCTTGTCTTATATTTTATGTTTTGTTTTCCTCAATGCATTATTTTCTAGAGTGATTCAGTTAATAGGATTAGTTAGCTATAGAGTTTAGTTTTACCAATGAACTAGTCATAGTCTTAAGCTGTAAGTACCCGTAGAAATAGTTCTAGATTTAATTAAATTTTTACTGTTATACAATTTCTATTTTTCCACGTGTAAACACCTATACTAAGATGATATAGGCAATATAGAATCCCTGGATGCACATACAATTCCAACATCATCACAAGCTTACATTAGCCTTGGTTGATAATTAAATAAGTCTTTACAAAGGTTTAGTAGACTGTTCAGTTGAGAACCACCTCTAAATTATGTGTCTATCATCAAGTTTATTGCACACTAGTTGGGCCTTACAATGTCAATGTAGATAGGCTCATTTAGAGGTGTCAACTCACTTTCAACACCTCTTAATATGATTTTGGTAGGCAACTCGCTAACACTCCATGAATGAGGAGTCCTATCCTTATTTCATGGAGGTCGAATGCCCCCTTCATTCCTATTTATGTATGCCTTGTTTTTGAAAAGGAAAAAATAGGTTTTACAGGGACCTGAAACCACAGAGTTTAAACAACAAGAGATAGACAGAGAAAGGACAAACAACCGGACAGCTGTCCCAAAGAAGGAAAAGACAGCAACAAAAGACAAAAGGGCCCTAAAAAAGGACCACCCAAAAAACCAGCAAACAAAACATTACATTACTCCAAGGTGTTAAGTAAATCCTCGGCTTCCTTTTCAACATTCTGCATGTCCTGTAACCCCTGCTTGAGAATTTGGACCGTATGAGATGAAGTCAGGGTCTTCCTCTTGATGTTAGCCCTGGTACGAGTCGAAATCCCTTCACCAGCCGATCTGCTGCCACCCCTGTCCACATCCAACTCCACAACCAGCGATCCCTTTTGGTTTTTTTCAAGCTTTTCCACCATCGCATTGATGATGATGGTGTTATGCCTTGCAATTTTATGATTGTTAGCAACAGTAGCCCTAATGTTTTGTTCAATCTTGGACATGCTGCACTCGATGCTAGCCAATCTATCCTCCTGTAACTGTTGTCTTTTCCTCGGTAAAGGAGCTTCCTATTCATCATTGTCTCCACTGTTCCCACTAATTTTCTGCTCCATATCCTTGACCTTGTTGCTGAGATCAGTAACATGACCTTTCAATTTACAGACTTCTTTCTGGGTCCATTTGAGAATGGTAAAAAGGCCATTAGTACTTTTTTCCGCTATACTAACCAAATCCTCAGGCTTAAGCTTATTCAAGGCAGAATTGATTTCATCCTGAATAGGGGACTCTAAATGATCATTCCCAGAATTACCAGAAGCAGGAGCACTAGGGGCCGACTCCTTACTGACCATAGGCTTGTTAGAGTGGATTTCCATAGAATTTCCTGAATACGAAACGAGTTTCATAACAGGGTTACCTTTCACACCTGGGGACAAACCAGGAGTAGGGCAACCAGGAGACGGCTAGGGATTAAGACAAGGCGGGGTGATAAAACCCGGACTAGGGCACTCAAGCAGAGGTTGCCGCTTAGGAAAAGACAGCGGGGCAGAGCCTTTAAGGGTTTTCCGACAAGACAAGGACTGGGGATCAATGGTATCAGGGCCAACAAGATCACAAGCTGGGGGGCCCAGGGTTCGATCTCCCTACTACTTTATGTCTCCTCATTATCCAATTCTTCAATATCAACAGTTTTAGGAAAAGCAGGTAAATTTTGAAAATGCTCAAAAATGAGCCTAACAAGACCAGGGTGTATAATAGCATTCCTCCTAGGGTTTCTTTCCACATCATCAAGACAATTCTTCAGAGAAGAAAATAAGTAAAAAGGCAGAGATATACGAACCTTATGCCGGAAATGGTTCAGAATGGCAAAGTGGTAACCATAGACTCTGGTAAAGCGCCCGTCAACCATGATATATTCCATAACAACTCTTAAAACTTTCCTCCAAATAGATTTGATGGACTCCACATCAAAGTAGCTATTAGCAACCTTCACCATCTTCGCTTTCTCCTTATCTTTTTTGGGAAATTTAATGACCGCTTCATCAGAGAATCGTCGGTCCTGGTAGAATTTGACACCCTCAGTAGAAAGACCAGTTATCTCCCCTATTAAATCCTCACTCAGCTTAACATTCCTGCCAAACAACACGATCTCTCCATTTTTCCAGTTTTTAACAAAATAGTTCAGAATCCCCTCATCCGTACCATGAAGCTTTTCCATATATGGGACTAAACCCCCCTTTTCAATTCTTTCCCACGCTTTAGCATTCTTTTTGTGCTCCTGGAAATTTCTTGGCTCCGCCCGTTTTCTTTCTCCACCCATAATCAGCTCACTGTCAATAAGCACTGAACAGTTGCTCTGGGTCCCGTTTAGGTATTTTTTGTCGAACACCCAGAAAGCGTGCCACAGACCCTTCTTAAAAAAGAAAATGACGTCGGTCCCATCAAATCTAATGAAATCGATGTACCTTATCTTTATCCGTTTCATTATGACTAAGATTGCCTTCTCTTCCATGCACTGAATCATAATAAATAAGCGCTTTCACTTCAGGATGAATGCAGTCATTCTTCCTCCACGTGTTTTCCCCACCCTTCCTTACCCCTTCATTAGCGAAGAAATCCGCCACCCTATTGGCTTCTCTATAGGTGTGGGAAACATTCACTTTATCAAATTTTCTTAATAAAGTTCTCGTGTCTTCTATCCATTTTTTGGTGGTCCACGAGGGGGGGGTAAGCCCAAGAATGCAATTTATTATATTCAAAGAATCGCCCTCCAGCCAAAGATGTTTCGTGTTGATCTTGAGGGCTAGACTGACCGCATGAAAAGCCCCAACTGCTTCCGCAACATGATTAGTTTGAATTCCAATGTCCACAACAAAAGCCGCAATAAAAGCCCCCATGTTGTCCCTTAACACACACCCACTACCAGCTTTCCCAGGGTTACCTTTAGCCGCACCATCAAAATTGGCTTTCACCCAGCCCAAAGGCGACATAGACCAAATAGCATTATCTCTCCCACTCACTCCAGGTTTGATTATATTTGATCCAACTAATTTAGAATTCCATTTTTCGGCCATAGCAATATCAAAAGGAGACCATAAAGCTTTCTCAAACATTTTTCCAGGAATTAAGGATAAAATTTCCTTTATAGCCCTAACAATTTTTGCAAACAAATCTCCTTCCGACATTTCTTTATCCCTAAACACTCTATTGTTCCTTTCCTTCCATATATTCCAAGACACAAAAGGAAGAATAAAAGACCATAGCTTTCTCACAAAAGAATTTTTTGAGGGAGCTTTCCATTGAATGAAAAAATATTTGACAGAAGCAGGAAAAACCCACATCAGATCAAGAAGCCCCAGTAATTTATCCCAAATATTCAACACAAAAGGATAATGAAGGAAAATGTGATTAACAGTCTCGGCTTCATTCCTGCACATATAACACCTGTTTGGTAATTGAATTCCTCTTTTTCCAAGATTGTCCAAGGTGAGAATCTTATTCTGTAGCATAATCCAGTAGAAAATATTGATTTTCGGAGTCAAGTGATTAATCCAAGCCTTAGCCCAGAAGGGAGGAGGCTCCTTCTTACAAACTAACATAGAAGTGGCAGAGGCAACTGAAAAAATACCAGACGGATTGTCTAACCAGACAACAGTGTCCTCCATCTGGTCTTGAGCTGGTCTAAGGGCTCTAAAAGCCGATTGAACAGGGCCAAGATCCGGACTAGTGGTCTTCAAATCAACCCAATCTCCGTTCCTCCAATAATCTTTAACTAAGATTCCAAATTCTTTTTTACAATCATTCATCCATTTACTAAATTTCTCTATTCTGATTAAAGGATCTTTAAAAAGCCACCTGTCTTCCCAAAACCTGACTAAATCTCCATTTCCAATCACCCATCCAATTCCCATTTCCAAAAGCTTTCTTCCTTTACCCATATCATTCCAACAGACTGACCCACAAGGTAAAGAAGAAGAGTTTATAATTTTATTTAAAGACTCATAATTATTAAAATATTTAGCCTTTAAGGTATCACGCCATTCTCCATTTAAAGTAAGAGTTCTCCACAGCTGTTTAGCAAGAAGGGACATATTCAACACTTTAATCTTCCTTAAACCCAGTCCCCCCCTTGATTTGGGTTTACAGACCAGATCCCATCCAACAAGTGGCATTCTCTTCTTGTCCTCCACTCCGGACCATAGAAACCTTTTCTGAATTTTTTCAATGGCCTCCGCATATTTAGCAGGGATTTTAAATATACTGAGAGCATAAGTAGGAAGATTTTGCAGAGAAGCCTTAAGGAGATGGACTTTTCTTGCTTGACTAAGAAGAGCTCCTTTCCAACCCGAAAGCTTCTTAATGAATTTTTCAACCAAAGAAATACAGAATGATTCCGAAGGTTTAGAACAAAGAGGTAAGCCAAGATAGGTTGACGGAAGAGACTCAACACGACATCCAAGGATACGAGCAAGTTTGATTTGTCTATACTCCGGAGTATTGAGGAAAAAAATGGAACTCTTGTCCCTATTGACAACTTGTCCAGAGGCAGATTCATAAAGGTTCAAATATTTTTTAAATGTCTTAGCTTCAGTCACAGTAGATCTTCCCATAAGGATGGCGTCATCAACAAATTGCTGATGGGAACAGATGAGAGGAGAAGAGGAAGGTTTTAGGCCAACTAAGGATCTTTGATCAATAAGCTTTTTAATATTTCTCCCTAAACTCTCAGCCAAGATAGTAAACAAAATAGGAGAGATAGGATCTCCCTGTCTGAGGCCTCTAGATGTCTGAAAAAACCTTGATGGTGATCCATTCACAATGACAGCAGAAGAAACTGTCGAAACAAGCTAGTTCACCAGTTGGATGACTCTGTTATTAAAACCAAACTTGTCCAGAATTTTAAACAAGAAATCCCAATCAACCCGATCATAGGCTTTGGAAATGTCCAGTTTAAGAATAAACCCTTCAGTTTTCGAAGCCATTAACGAATGTAAGTTCTCATGAACAGTAACAACATAATCTATAATATACCTACCTGGCACAAAACCATTCTGCTGTGGAGCAATAATTTGGGGAAGCACTGAAAGCATTCTAGTAGTCAACACCTTCGAAATAATTTTGTAAATAGAATTACATAGGCTTATTGGCCGAAAAGCTTGAAACTCTGAAGCCCCAGGTTTTTTAGGAATAAGGACCACAAAAGTAGCATTCAGTTCTTTTAACAAACGTCTTGATCCAAAGAATTCCTTGACAGCGTTCACCACATCCGGCTCAAAAATTTCCCAATACACTTGGAAAAAGAATAAAGGAAAACCATCAGGTCTAGGAGCTTTATTACCATCAAAAGAGAAGACAACTTTCCTTATTTCAGCTTTGGAAGGAATAGCAGTGATTAAAGAATTTTCATTTTGACCAATCACTTGAGGTATAGCTTCAATCAAGGAATTTTGAGCTTCAGTAACAATCTCTCCATTACATGAAAGAAGGTTCTTAAAGAATAGGACTGCTTGTTCCCTGATATCATTTTCCTCCTCAAAACTAGTCCCATTGTAAACAATATGAGTGATTCTGTTAGCAGCACGGTGTTTTGAAGCAGTCAGGTGAAAAAATCTTGAATTTCTATCTCCCTCAGTCAACCAAGACACCCTAGATCTTTGACGCCAAAACACTTCCTCTTTAGCAATTATGTCATGCAATTGAATGAGGAGTTCATTTTCTTTTTCTCTGAAATTGTCAATGTATCCCCATTTTTCGATTTTAAATTGAATCTCCTGAATTTTTCCCTGAATTTCTGTTTTGGATCCAAAAATATTCCCAAAAGCATCCTTTTTCCATCTTCGCACATTTGTTTTCACTTCCTTTAATTTTTTAGCAATCCTAAACATAGCTATGCCAGAAACATCTATATTCCACCATCTGTGGATTTCCTCAAAAATTCGAGGATGAGAAAGCCAAAAAATTTCAAACCTGAAAGGGAAGTTCTTTTTCACCTTGGTAGGATCCGCCAAAAGACAAATGGGAAAATGATCAGATCCAACCCTTGATAAGGCTCTCAAAGCACAAAAATAGTCTATAAACCATTGGCCAGAAGCTAGGGCCCTATCAAGCCTCACTTGGATCAGATCAGGCCCTAATCTCCTATTAGTCCAGGTAAAAGAAACTCCTTGAAGGTCTAAATCAATCAAGGCATTGTTATTTATGAAGTCGGAAAGGCCAGATTTACTATCCCAATTGACTTGAGAACCCCCAAATTTCTCAGCATTCAAGAGGGGAGTATTGAAGTCACCCATGACCAACCAGTGTTCATTGGAAAAACATCTACGATAACCAGATAACTCTAGCCAAAAAGAATTTCTAGCATTCTTACAATTCGGGGCATATATATTGGAAAGGACCCAGCAAAAATTGTCTCTTATGTGGGTGAATCTAGTAGCCACAACATTACCATTCTCCATTAAGGGTTCACCTTTAATAAACAATTTATTCCAAAAAGTAACTATACCTCCCGAAGCTCCTGCAGAACTATTTCCATGAGCCCCACAGTTCTGAATTTTTTTAAGATTTTCTACTTTATCTTTAGGCATTTTAGTTTCTTGAATAAGAAGAATATCGGGTTTATGATCCCTAACAAAATTTTGCAAAACATCCTTTTTATGATGGCTATTCAGCCCTCTTATATTCCAAGACATTATTTTCATTTCTTACCTGGTGATTGAAGTATCTCCGGGATGGTCATTTGGATACCATCCGCAATATCCTGAAGGCTACCTTGCTCCCTTTGCCATTTTTCAGATTTTCTTCCCAGGTAAGGCTTGGACATCCCACAATCAGCCTTGGCTCTAGTTCTGGTGACCATACCGCTAGAAGATTCCTTCACCTTCTTTTTTTCCTTTTTGGATTTTTGAATGTGAGATAACCTCCTCCCATTCAGTTTCATCTTAGCTTTCCAGTTCTCTACCAAATTCCCCATCCTTCTCAGGTAATAGTCTCTGGTCCCAAGGGAGGGTATCCATTAAACCATTCTTGGTTTCTAGAGTATTGAGATTAGGTGTTTTCATATTCATACTTTGGATCTCATAAATGTCCTTCACTACTTTCAGATTGGCTCCCTCCTGAGACTTAACCCCATTAGAGCAAGGGTTATTAAAAGGAACAGGGGCCGGAATTCCTATCTCCAGGGATAAACCCATAATGGGTATTTCCTCCAGCCCAGGAACACTCATACATCCATCCGACAACATAGGAGAGGACAAAACTAAACCCGAAACATCATTTTTGGTAGCAGCCATCTCCAGAGTTTCCCTGGCCCCCTCCTCGGAAGGAAAGCCATCCTTTCTTTCCCCAGGGGGGGAGACGAAATATTTAGGATCCTTAGGAACCTGAGAGCAGGTTCCTTCATATTCAAAGCAAGCATCCTCGTTCAAGTGTTTATGAGTATCCATCAAGTTTTGAGGGGAAGTACATCCTTCAAGATTCTCCTTCGAATTTGGAACAGGCACAAGCTTCACCTCCTCAGATTTTTTTTTCAAACATTCTTAGGGTTGGCCGCTTTCTCCTTTTCACTTTTATTATTCAGCGGACATTTCTTAGCCCAATGCCCATATTTTTGACATTTGAAACAAACAAAGGGTGTTGTTTCAAATTCAATAGCTTGCTTCCACACCCCTAACTTAGATTGGATGTCAATCGAGGAGGGAAGATCAACATTTTGAGAAACCCCAACACAGATTCTAGCAAAGACCAACCGCTTTCTTGCCACAGTCATTGAGTCAATGGACAGAAGTTCTCCAAAAGAGCTAGCAATCCCGTTGAAGATATCAGTATTCCAATACTCCAAGGGAAGACCAGGAAATCTAGCCCATACTGGCACCATTTCAAATATTGAATCAGATAGATCTACCCTAGAAGACCATTTCTTCAGGGCCAAGGAAGACTTTCCGATAATCCAAGGACCACCACTACGAACAGCCCTAGAGTCCTCTTTACAGGAGAACTGAAAAGCAAAGAAACCTCTAGGGAGCGCCGCTACCGAAACCAGACCACTAGTTTTCCATTTATTCTTGACAAACTCCCTTACCACTTCAATATTAGGCCTAGGACCCAAAAATTTACCAACCAAAACATTCTCCATCCTAGCAATATTGTGGTCTATGATTTCATCTGGCACAGATATAGAAAACTTTCCAGACCCCGGATCAGAAAGGATACGCACAGGGGGTAAAGAAGATTTTTCATTTGGCTTAAAGCCAAACAAAGAAGTCCACGACTTACCTTTTTCACCCTCCTTGACCAACACATCCATGACAACTTTGGGAACAGAGGATCCATCCTTTCCACCTGGATCCAACTGGATTTTTTCGTGGACGTCCTTATCATCAGAATCCGACTTACCTTTATCTGGACCCAAAGTGGACTCCGCATTTGCCTGAGATTCCCTCGAACCCCCGCCCCCCACGCTGTTCGAAGATTCAAAACCTGCTTTTTCCTGCTCACTCGCACCAGTTCCCACTCCCATTGTTACCAATCCTTCATGTGTTTAGATTTTTATTTATGTATGCCTTGTTGATCTCATCTATTGGTCAACTTTATACAATCTTTCTTCATTTGTGCTTGCTTTCAATCTTTATATTTGCTTGCTCTTTCACATAAATTTTGGACATCCATTTCATCTCCAAGGAACACATTTTTCTTGTTCAATATTATTTTTTTAACTTCAACATCACCAAATTTATTTGTTTGATAACAATATTTTAAAAAATTACAACCGATGTAATATTGTTCTTATAAATTTTTTAACCATATAATATATTTCATTTTTTTAATATATTAGTTTTTATTTTAATTTCGTTTTACCAATGACTTTATGTTCCTCTATTACTTAAGTGTAGATTATTTTTATAAATTTGTATTTACTTATCTTTTTTTTTTTTTTTAAATATAGGATTATTCTATGTTTCAATCTATACACATTTCATAAAAATTATATTTTGAATTAGTTTTGTACAAATTTTGTGACACCCATGCTCAATGATATAATTTTAAAATCACATAAAAATATTTAACAAAAAATATTAAAAATACACAACTTTTAATGCTCAATCTTAGTTAAATTTTTGTGGAGGGGGGGGTGGTGGGGGGGTGGGGTGGGCGTGGTGTAGAGGGTGGTAGGGCACACACCAAACACTATGTTATATTTTATTGATAAAAATATTTTTTTTTTTGTGTTTGTGTTTGTGATAAATTGTTTACCCCCTTAATCTTAAGCATTAAAAAGCTCTAGTAATTTAGAAACTAAATTTAGCGAACTACAATTCTTTTTATTATTATATCTTCAATTTTGGAGTGTACACATATCAAATAACTCATGTAAATTTAGGCTTAACTAATTTTAGAAGAAAAAATATATCCATATCCAACCCCTCTTTTGTCCCCCATTTCCATGCACTTACCCAAAAAAAAAAAGAGTTCTCAAGAATATTTGTTATCCTCAATGGAGATAGATGAAATTAAAATTAGCAACTCCTCTAATATTATGTGAATTTTGTTGATCAAGTAAAATTTCAAATATTTGATAGCAAATTCAAGCCATAAAATTCAAATTGCATATACCAATTGATGACTAAAGATGTAATGTGTGACCATTCCATTAGACTAAGAATGCAACTAACAAATATACAAGAGAAATACAATGAATAAGATAAGACATAGTCACATTGGTGAAGCATATCTCTACTAAACAAGAAAAGTATAAGTCGTATGATGCAAGTGCTTATTACTTCCTTTAATAGATACCTATTAATATGTAAATGAGATATTGCATAGACATTTACCTAAATAAACTTATCCTCTTTTAGATTTGTTAGCACAAAAAAGAATAAATTAAATACAAGGAAAATAAAAGAGAGCAAATGATAGCACAAAATCAAACTTGGATAGATTCCACCATGCACATATCTTTTTCAAAATTGAAAATTGAAGTTAAATCCATGTCAACACCTACAACTAATCATTATGCACAAACTCTAAAAGATTGAAAAACAATAATTGTAAACAAAATTTCAAAAGTATCATCATAACATTAAATAATTATTAAGAACACTTGTTATTATTTCAGTTTTCCACACATTTTACAATAGCACGTAGTAATTACTACACTAACACTTATAACATATTATAATATTATAAGTCCTCGCTTCCAAATTTTATTTTATGTATGTCTTATTAGTCACAACTCAGTTATTAACTCAACATCAAGGGGGTAAAATTTTTATTAAATCAAGGAAACGCTACAAAGCAAGGGCATTAAATTGCCCTATCACTATCAACCAAGTGATCCAATTGATGAGACAAATTTGGGGGTAGTTGACCCCGATCCACCAAATTCCAATCATGAATATGATCAGAAGCCCATTTAGCCAAGCAATCAGCAACACCATTCCATTCACGAGGAATATGATTGAAAGTAATATACTCCAGAGAGGCAGAAAGAGTGAGAATTTGTTCCACAATCAAAGCCAGCTGCCAGCTCACATTATCCAAATACTGCCTTTTTAGTAAGTTCACCACTACCTGGGAGTCAGACTCACATATAATCCTGTGCCATCCCAATTGACTGCCCCGCTCCACAGCCAATAAAATGGCCTAAGCCTCCATAAGATTATTTGTATGAAGACCCTTATACACAGAGAAAATAAACTAAACATCTCCAGAGCTATCCCGACCCACCCCCCCAATGCCAGCATGACTAGGATTTCCATGAGAAGAACCATCCGAGTTGATTTTTAGGACGCCAAGATGAGGAGGGGTCCAACTTCCCTCCCTATTCACCTTCGGGGTAGGATGCCTGCATTTGTTGTGCATGAGCTGTCGTTGTGGATGAGGAAGATGAAGACGATTATAACACCCAATATCACGAGGGTCCACCAACATAGTCATATCACACTTAGTCGCAATAGTTTCTCCTAAAGAATGAAGAATTTTCCACCAAAGGTGAGGAGCCATCAACAACGAATCCTGAAAAATCCGCCTATTCCTCTCTAACCACAGGTTCCAGATAATAAAAGAAGGTCCAAGAGCCCAAGCAGCCTGAAGAAAGGAAGTAGAAACAGGGGCCCTGCCCCACCGCTCCCCAAACTCCACCAAAGAGGAAGCATGCCAGCAGGCCGTATTCCATACCCCCCACCAAAAATGCCAAATCTCCCTGGCATAGGAACATTGGAAGAAGATATGGGAAACACTCTCATCACAGCTATGACACAAAACACACATAGAGGGACCTTGGAAACCATGCTTGCATAAATTATCCCAAGTAAGACACCGGTTTTGAGCCACTAACCACATAAAGAAGTTGCACTTGGGCCAAGACAACATGTGCCAAACTTGCTTCCACCAAGGGACCTCAATGTCCCCAAACAACTGCCTACCAACCTGCCTATAACCAGTGGCCACAGAGTACTTTCTAGACAAGTCAAAACCATCCCAAGCCAAGACATCAGGTCCTCTCAAAGAATTACAAGCACGGGTAGCCAGAAGTTGGGAAAGCTCATGCCTATCCCCCTCAGACCCTCCAGGTGGCCACTCAGAAGGATGCTTTCAGCGAAAACTAACAACCAAACCACCATGCTGTGCTACTTTATAATGCTCCACAGTATCCCAGCCACCTGCAATAAAAACATCAGAAAGGGCCTGGAGATGAGGAAAAGAAGAGAGAATAGGAGGGTGACCATCCCAAGAATCTGACCAGAAAAGAGCCTGTGACCTTGAATGACAGATCCAAAAAGAGCACACTTAATCAATTGCGCCCCCACTTTCAAAGTATGCCAAATCATAGAACCACTCCCTTCCAAAGGATAGCGAGGAACCTCAAAAGATGCAACACCCCGAAGATATTTATGGTTGAGAATGCGAGCCCATAACTGGTGCTGATTGGTACACCAGCGCCAATAAAGCTTGGCAGCAAGAGCTTTCCCATTCAAAATAGCAGAGCGTAAACCAAGACCACCTTCCTGCTTTGGTCTACACACCGATTCCCACTTGACCAGGCTCCATTTTGAAGACAACAAATTACCGATCCAAAGAAATTTATTAACTCGGTCTCTAATGCCAAAGAGTATATGTTGAAGGTATATAACAAGCAGACAACCTGCACAGGTCTTATCAAGAATAACTGGCAGTTGCAGAGCAGCATAACACACTAGTAGTGGCACGGACTATTACATATCCAAATAGATATTTACCTAAGTAAGCTTATCCTGGCAGTTGCAGAGTATATGCTGCAGGTATAGAACAAGCAGAAAACCTGAACAGCTGTAAACAACAACAGTATCCCTGCAGATAAAACTGATACAACCAGCCATGGTTTTGAACAATATGTTTCGCGAAACTCAGCCAAAAGAACTCTCCAGTTTTTGCTTTTGTAATTCTCGTGTGCTTCTATCATGGCGTTGTCTATAGGGGGAAAACGAGGCACCCCGACTGATGTACTCATAGAGTTCCACATCTGGGCCATCTCTACATCGCTACCCAGTCGATTGATAACAATTCGACTTTTCCTGAGAAGAGCGACATCCTCCTCCGTATCAATCAGACGGTCCATTAAACAAATGTAGCGTGCGATGGGCTTTTCTAGTTTCTCCAGATCGAGTTTTAATGCGAGTAGGTTTCTCAAGGTAACCTCTGTAGACGCAGTGATTCTGATTTTGGGTAAGAGGAAAGTGGAAGTTTTTCCCTCAAAACTTATTACCCCAAGGTCTCCTGATAGATACGGCGCAAACTTTATCCCTACTTTACTCAAATCTGTTGCAGATGGGAGGTTTATATCTGTCGCTTGAGATTTCTTTTTTGAGGGTTTTATCCCGAAAAGGGAAAGAAAATCTCTGGATGCTTTATTTTGAGACTGCTTAGGTTCAGGTGAAGATGCAGTAACATAATAATAGAGATAGTCCAGAACATGTCTTTTGGTCTCCGGGTCCAATGGCTGCGGATAACAATCCTTTATACGTAGAAAAGGAGTGAAATTCAAACAGGCAGCCTGTAATCAAGTGTTCATAGTCCAGAACATGTCTTTTGGTCTCCGGGTCCAATGGCTGCGGATAACAATCCTTTATACGTAGAAAAGGAGTGAAATTCAAACAGGCAGCCTGTAATCAAGTGTTCAAATTATATAAGAACTAGAAATATATTTTGCCCTTCAAAATAAATCCTTCAGCGAATCAAATAGTGATGATGTGAGATATTCAAAGGTAACCGTCTAAATTTTCTAGACAAAGGACTTAAAGGAGGAGAGGATTCGAAGTAAAAATCTTTGTACAGATTGTCTACCTACATGAGAAAGGAAACGAAATTTTTGTAGGGTACTTTTATCTGTCTATAAAAACATTCAGGGCGTTTCGTTTTTCTCAAAACAATTTTTTTTGAAATATCTAATGCCTGTAAGAAGGGAAAGCGCTTGCCTGTAGTATACTAGGCAGATCCGGCCCTTCTTGATCTCTTACACTCTTCTCCGAAATCTCTAATTGACTTGAACTCCCCACTCGCCCAAGTCCTCTATTATCCTGATATCTCTCGCCTTCACTTGAGCTCCCCACTAGTGTGACTGCGTCTGACTTGGTGTAATTAGCAGTTATGCACAGTGCCTCCTTGAGCAGAAACATCGGCACCTGATTTTCAAGCTTGAGTATGTCATTCGTAATGTCTTGCCAGAGCCGGGTCTGTTTTCTGGGGTTGAATCGCCTTAGACTAGCTTCGCTCTCTTCATTGGCAGGATTGTACACGGGCTTTAAAAACTGGAGAATAAGAAGGGTGTCGAGAGCAAGCATCCAAGACAGCATGTCCGAGTTGTATGGAATATGCGTGTGATAGAGGGCCTTTATTTGCTCTTCGGAGGACTGTATCTTGGCGACAAGCATTTCAACCTTGAATCCACGATGCTCCTTTTGCAGTGAGCTCGCCATTTCCAGTTTGTAAGTTGCTGTCTCCGCGTACTGCTGTGATGGGCTGTAGTGGTAAGGCCCGATGGAAATCACTTGGGGAATATATGCTTCGGGCTTCGATAATCTCAAAAAAGGCTGACACATGGTGAATATACGCATATCAGAATTTGTTCGAGACACTTCCTTCTCATCTTTCTTGAGGCTGTCTTTCACAAGTGTTACCCACTCATCAGAGTCCACCATACCAGCTCCAGCCATATCAGAATAGTAAAGAATCTTGGCAAGTCCACAAGTTCTACAAATTCACACTCCCACAGTTCAACGGTCTCTTTGTGGAGGTGTGTCCTCTACATTCCCTGAATGCATAACAAAAGTGGAATCAATTAATTTAGAGCTCCAGAAATATAATTTATGATGCAAACAAAGGAAAATGGTCAGGGAACAATAGCTATATCTAGACATTCGTTAACATGGAAATGATTTGAAAAAAAAAAAAAACCAGATTTAATAAGATCCTCATAAGTAGTCGAGGAACATGGTTTTAATTTTTCAAATCCAATAATCTTACCCCACATCCAAAAACCAACAAACGACCCTTCCTACTTCTTGCATTTTCTACAACGTTGGTATTTCCACTTCCATGGAACAATGCAAATGTATATAAGATTTCAAGAAGGAAACCCATTTAACATGTAGGTAAAATAAATTGAATGGAGAATTTAGATATTCCAATTTCTCGCTATTGGTCGAAAATGTAAATTTTAGCTAACCTGCACAATGGTATTTCATTTCTTATTTTACATATGTATGGCCCTTTTTATGAAATCATTTAATTTTTTATTAAAATAAATAATACCTACCTTCTTGACTTTTGATATCCTACGAATACATCACATCCAATTGTAAATATTTGTCAAGAGTTTGCCAAAGTTAAAATTAGAGCATCCATTTCCTTCTTTTGCAGATGCTCAAAATTCTTTTTGACTCCTTTTGTTCATGCTTTGGGGAATGATCATTTTGAACATACTTATTCTCTCATACAGCCTATTAATGAGGTGCATTAATATTATTCTATTTTTTATTAATATTTTTGTTTAAAAAAGCAAGGAAGGGCCATAATCCCAATATAGAAAAAAATAATAAAAAAACAAAAAACCAGAGAAAGATAGGTCAAGTATCAAAGCTTGAACCCTGCAACTTTGCCTCCAAGGGCTTGTCAAATGAAAAGGAATCCTTCT
Source organism: Sequoia sempervirens (assembly GCA_007258455.2). Taxonomy (NCBI): domain Eukaryota; kingdom Viridiplantae; phylum Streptophyta; class Pinopsida; order Cupressales; family Cupressaceae; genus Sequoia; species Sequoia sempervirens. Next base: position 669,088,771 of record VDFB02270651.1, read on the forward strand.
TAGTACTACATTTCTTCCTACGTTGCACAACTATCTAGGAAGACTTAATAACCAGATTTGAATCATTTAGACAAGAAGGGGGAGAAGTCCCTTCAGAGTGACTAACAAATGGAACAATAGGAACCATAGGTGAAACAACCATGTCCAAGACCAAAGCAACAAGAACCACAAAAGAAGTTGTCTTGTCCAAAATTAGAGCAATAGGAGCCACAAGAGAGACAAGACCTTCAACAATAAGATTACTCATCTAAGAAAAAGGGGAAGGAGACCCAAAAGGTGAGAAACCTTCACTATTAGTAGAAGAAACGTCATTAGGGTGCAGACTTAGATGGTCCAGGAGAGAATTCTTCAACCAAGAGTAGTAAGACACAAAACAAGAGCTATGGGGACAATCATGAGCCAAGCGTATTGTACCAAAATAGTGTCTGCAGTGAAATAGGATTCCTTCATAATCCTCAAGCTAAGACCAAGACCAACCATTAACTTGAAGCTCAACCTCACCACATAAAGCACAAGTCAAATCAACCTCCACCAAAATATGAGGGTAGGATGTGTGAGTGAAGTTATTTGAAGCAATGTCCACTTTCAAGAACCTACCGAGAGCATTACCAATGCCTTGAAAAGTAGAGGGGTACCAAAACTGTAAGGGAAGATAAGACAATCTCACCCAAATAGGCATAACATCAATGGGTTCCTTCAAGGGGTTGAAGGAATGAACCCAAGGCTTGATCGACAGGGGATGAGAATATCATTACCACAAACCATGATCTAAGACATCCTATCTATCCTTAGAAGAATTAAAGAAAATTAAAAAAACCTATGGTAGAAGGGTAAATCTCAATCTTACCCTTCACTAAAGTTGTCTAATGCTTCGAGCTCTAGAGGTGCAGATCCAAGAGAGAAGACCACAAATGATAGAATATATAGATTATACCCATCTTGGACAAAAAATCAATGCAATCAAAGACTTCATGACTAAGAGAAACCATTGGAACAACAATAGCATAGGGGATAGGTACCTATGGGTGCACATAGACCACCCTTTCCTTTCCGGACCATATAGCTTCAAGAAATAATTGAGAAGCACCTATAGTTAGAGAAGAGCTACAAAAAGACTTCAAACTAGTAGATCCCTTTAACACCCCCACATCAAGAGACTATGGGGCAGTAGAAGCCTTCACAACAGGAGACAACACGAAATGAACATCTACACGTGCAAAAAACAAATCAATCACCAAACCACATCTTGGAGAAGACTCAACATGCAAAAAAACCTAGTTCAAAAGCTTAGGGGAATGGGACGTGCAGGAGAAGCATGAGTCCGTCATTTTCAAAAAGTGGTATTTTTATTAATGTTTTATAAGTTTTAAGTTTACTTAATATTAATGATAATTTAATATATTATTACTTTTATTAATTTTTAAGATTATTTAATTTTCAGGTGCTCTATTGCACCCCATTGTTTAATTACCTATTTACTGTTACCTTTGTTAAGTTAAAATTCTTTAATATATAACTTTGTTTGGTATATGTATCTTGATGGAAAATGTGGTGAATGAATGTGTAACTTAATATGATATTTTAAATGTTTTGAAGATAAAAATATATGTGGATATGAATGTATTGTTATCAGCAAAATATTGTTGTGATGCACTAAGTTGGATGCAAGAATAGATTTAAACCTCACTAAGAGAGTGAGAGTGTCACTTAGTAGAAGAAATTTTTCTGGTAACCCTTAATGAGCCTAATTAAGCATACACACGCTCACACCCTAGTTTGATCTAGTTGAGTCAAGTTAGTTTGGGAAATAGTAAGTAACCTTCGGTCATTGAGTGGGAATGCTTTGTATTGGTTTATGGTTTTGGTCTTTGATTTTCCTTGATTGAGAATATGTGATTGAGTCTTTATTTTAAGTAAAATTTCTTCCTATGTTCATATCTATATATTAATCAATGAACTTATATACATAAAATGTATATATGTATATATGTACATGTTATGATAACTCATACATATGAGTATAGATGTGCATGTGCATATGTAGGTAGACATATCTACATATAATAATGACTGAATATCCCATATGCATGAGAATATCGATTGGAAATACGCAATATATGTATATGTATATGTATATATATATAGGGTATGTTTACGTATATGGCATATATATATATATACAAATATGTATGTATAGCCGTATACATAAACATACCCTCTATATATATATGCTAATATGTATATTATAATGATAATATTATAATATATATGTATATTATAATTTATATTATTATATATATTATTGAATGCATTTTGATGTTTACAAGGTAAACATGGGCACAAATATGGCACGATCCATATTAGTAAACATGGCTAAAATAAAAGGCAACATAATAGAGAGTATATGTTGTGCATATAACCTATGTGTGATATAATATAATGCAAGGCACATAAGATAATAGTGTTTAGTTATATGCAAATTGAATGGTATAATTATTGTTACATTGTAGTAATGGAAACAGTAGCCTGTTCCTTGTTTTTTTGGATAATTGACATTAAATTTGAACTAATGGTGTCTTGGAGTAGTGTAGTAATGTGTTGTGACACACTTTCACACTCTTCTAGGACTTATTTGCTTAATTAAGCCTAATGGGCCCCTTTTTAATAAAAATATACATAATATATGCCTTGTTTAAGTGTTGTAAGTGTTTTAATTCACTTTCACACTTATCTCAGTGGTCTTAATTCATTGTGGTTAATTGGAGTTACTAACCCTCTTTTGATTCAAATTGAGGCCTTTATTTTGACACCTCCCGAAGATCCTTACTGACAATCATAAATTAAACATTAAATTATTTCATTCAACAAAGTTTGGTCCTAGTAAGATGACCTAGGACCCCTTTTCCCTTAGTGGTGAATGGGTCTTGTCTTAATAGGACCACCCTTTTTCTGGTGATCTGGAATGGGTTTTTGGCCTTCTTTCAACTCCTTGAAGCTTGGTCCTAGAAACTTAGCCATGACCCATTCGCCTTTGGTGGTGAATCGGTCCTCCCTTAACGAAACCCTAATTTTTTAATTTCATTATGGTAGGAATTTAATTACCTTTCTTTCTAGATCTAGCGTCAGCCTTAGTTCTTTGAATTTTGGGGTTAATCTCCTAATTTAGTATAAATAAGGGGTTAATTCACATTGTTTCTTCTAGAAATTCAATCTAAACAATCCTAAGCATTCAAGTATTCAAGTGATCAAGCATTAGAGAATTTACAAGGCATTTCAAGGCAGATTTCAAGTCATTATTACACCAATTCAAGGTCTTTTAATCATTTCAATTGTTTAATGCATGCATGTGTTGAGATAAGAAGCGAATGTTACATAGAGGATTCATTTACAAGCATCATCTCACATCCAAGATCTACATTCTTCATGGCCACTAGATGTTAGTATGCATATTTGATTCACAAGACAACTTCCAAGGTGACATCATTTACATTATTGCATTTTCATGCTTCATTTTATTCATTTCATCATTTGGTTTAATTACCTACAAGGAGTTTGACCGAGGCAACCCCCTATTCACTAACAAATCAATAAGTTTTCTTTCCCTTGAATGTGTTATTGTAGATTTACAAGTAGAAGATCAAGTTGAGCAAGATTTGGGGCAAAGTTATCAAAGTTGCAAAGTTGCTAAAGTTGTCATTCAAAGTGCAAGATCATGGAAAGAGCTCTATAGAATTAACTACAAGCTTACAGGACTTGATAAACAGGATTTCAAGAGTGCATATATCAAGGTACAAGATCCTGAAATCAGTTTTTTGAAACCCTAAAAGGACCCATTTGCCATTGAAGGCGAATGATTCCTCCATAGCTCAAAAACAACAACTTTCTGGCCAAGTACACAACTTTTTATGCTCTTAAAACATTCCTCATAGTTTCTATAACAGTTAGGTTGCATTTTTGGTTGTTTTAAGCATCATATTTTGCATAATTTGAGGTGTTTAGGGCCTTGAGAAATAAGTGACCCATATCTTTTGCCCACACACATTAAGGTGGATCCTATTTTCACCCTAATCATTATTTTGTGAACCCAACATTTTCAACATTCCAATTTTTTGAATTGTTGGAATCTCTTATTGCATATTAAGTTAAAATCTTGCATTCATTACATTTAGATTTGCATTGAATTAGGGTTTTCTTCTTTTGCATTTTAATCTTGCATATCATATAGGGTTTAGATTTGCACTATTTTGTACTTCTTAAATCTGAAAATTACAAAAAAAATTCATTCATTTTGCATCTCATTCAATTGCATTTGAAAATCAAAACATTTTAAATTAGGTTTTTCATTTCATCTTTCAATTGCATTTTTGCATTTAATTCATGGAAAATCTGAAACTGCATTTCATTGTCTACAACCTAGAGCTAAAAGATAAATCTGAGAACTTGCAAATCATTAAAAAATAGTTCAAAAACACCTAACCAGAAACTATTCTCCTTTATTGGCGAATAAGTCCTTGATCAGGTTTGATATGCATCTTTTGGCATTTGAAAAGGCATTAAATTTGAGTTTGAAATCCACTAAAACATCCCAGAAACACCTACCCAGGACCCATTCACTCTTACTGGCGAATGAGTCCCAATTAGCTATAGATCTACAATTTTAGGACATTAAAATCTCTATTTTTAAGGCCTTTGTTTGTTGCATTCATCTTTTTGTTTCAGTTTCTAGATTTTTTGTTTCATTAATTTCCTTGCATTTAGCTTAAATTTCTTCATTTTAGTGCATTATTAAAAGTTCAAAATTGCATCAAAGCATTTCATTTTAGCTTATTGCATTGTTTAGTTAGTAAATTACAATGTTTAGAATCTGCAAATTGCATTTACACACTTCATTCGAGGTCATTTCAGTGCATGTCAGAGATTAATTTTCTAAAATGTTAGTATCCATTTTTTCCAAATTTGTAAAGAAAAAGTTTAGTAAGCATGTTAGTCATTAATTCAATACATTTCCTAGTTATGGGAGTCTCTTAGTGCAAGAAAGTGAAAATTTTGACGCTTACCTTAAATCTACCCCCCTCCTATCTTTCCTATTTGTTCGAATGATGTGATAGAAGAGGATAGAAGCATATATAACCATGCTGATCATAGTTGTTCTTCTCTCGATACCTCTCCTTTTGGTGATGAAGGTATCTTGGTGAAAGAAGATGCAATCACCTTGGAAAGCTATTATGACACAAGACGATGAGATCACTAGCACTACTTTACCTAGTTTCCATTCATCTCCCAACACCTCCCCTACTTGTGAGAATTATTTATTGAAATAGGATACAATTGTAGACAATCATGGAAATTACATTTATGAAGAGGACATGTTGTAAGATATCCAATGATTGATAACTATTTCAATCCTACCTCTCCTACTTGGCAAGACATTATAGGAAATGAGGATGTAGTTGTAGATAAGCATGATAATAAAATTTATCCTTCTCTTTATATCTCTTCTACACACAAAGAAGATAGTTTGGTTTTAGAAGATACACTCATTGATAGTCATGAGAATCTTGCTTTTCCCTTCCCTTATGCCCTTGCCATTTGGGAAGATATATTTAAACAAAAAACCCCAATCACTAGTGATAAGGAAACTCATAGTTCTTCTCTTGAGGCCTCCACTATTTGTGATGAAGCTACTTTTCAAAATCTCATCATGGAATTTGATGAATCTTTTGAAAGCTCTCCCATTAGGGTAGATATTGTGACACAAAAAAATTATACCTTAGAAAATAGGGATGAAATCATGGGAAATCACAACAATAAAACTTGGCCTTCTCCTAATATCTCTCCTATTTATGACAAAGATACTTTTGTGTTAGAAGATCCAATTGATGAGGGTTGTGAGAGTCCTATTTTCCTCTCTTCCCCTAGAAAAAACATCATTTAACAAGATAGTACCATCATTGAAAAGCAAGAAAATTCAACCATTGATAACTCCCTTACTTTTTATGAAGACATTTAAGAAGAACCAAACAAGGAATGTCATGAACATCTAGTTTATTGCTCTCCTAAAAACTTTCCTACTAGGGGAAGATATCATGGTGAAAGGAAATGAGAACATCGACACATGTTGTAACGTCCCGCCACGCAACCCTAGGGGAAGTTGCAATTTACTACACAAACGAACTATTTAAAAAAAAAGAAAGAACAATTAGAACATTTAACATGCAAGATCACTTAACCAATTGCCAACAACCCCTAAGGTTATGAGATTGAGTTACTAACCCAACCAAGAAACACAAATTAAATCCATAACATTTAATTACTTAACAATTAAGTTCACATACATTCCCTACATAATAATATACATCAAAGAATAGAAGATACCACTTGATTCCAATAACCATAATTTACAACATGATTACAACATTCATTCCCCGAATGAGATAAATCCAATAAGTATAATTTACATATTACAAATTCCACCTCGATAACAAATGAGGGGCAATAAAATACAAGATCAACTGAAAGAATAAGCATGAAAGGAAACTGGAACCCACGAGCTCTCCAACTGGAAATCTCGTCTGCATGAACAAGAAGACGGACCAACGGATTAAGGTGCACGTTCCACCCAACCGTGTGATACCCAAAGGCTTAGCCCCCATGCTAGGAGATAGTAACTAGGAATCCAACACAAGACCATCTACCACTAGACAAAGGCTAAAGCATAGACTGAACTGAAACAACTACAACCACAAAATTACTTAACACAAAGTTACAGTGCTTGCAGAGAACAAAGATCTTTTACGCAGTACAACAACTGACTTGGTTGACATAGCAAAAGTGTCACACGACAATTGTTATGAGTTACCCTGGCTCAACTGTCTAAGGCAACCGAACCCACATCTTGGGCTATCCAGGCTCAACTCTACCAGCCGTTGGACTCTCATACCAACTGCGCTTCTCATCTCATCTCAAACCTTAAAAGCGAATGAGCTATGAGAGAGGCATTAATTATCTTAATTAGTCTGAGAGTTTTTCATTAATTATTTTTAAGTTATCACTTACTTAAACCCTAAGTGAGTTACCCTGGCACCCCTTTGTGTGCCGGACCCCCACATAGAGCCACTCTCCTATCGACAACACATACGGTACAAAGACCTAACCCCAAAGGGTAATTGGATAAGGTGACCTCTCCAAACCAAGGAGGAAACAAAAGTACAAACCCCTCTCCAAACACTAGAGGCTACAAAGGTCAAAACCCTCTCCAACCATTGGAGGAAACACAGGTCAAACCCTCTCCAAGCACTGGAGGAAACAAAGATACAAAATCACTCCTTCCCAAGGAGGCACAAATCCCAAGATAATCCAAAGGTTGACTATCATAACGACAACCCATACTAATAATTGAACCCCTATCTGGAAGACTTCAAAGCTTTTACTCTAATTTCCCAACATCGAGGATGAACAAATAAACACTAAAAGCCTTTCAGACAATTAAATAATCTAAGGTTCGGATTTCCTAAATTGAATCAATCACAGTTTTCATTACTTGCATTTATCCAATCAAATATGCCAATTCCATTTCATGACATTGAAGTATATAAAACCAATCATTTACTCTAAGTTTCACAAATAGATTCCATAATCAAAACATTTTAATAATTAAGACATTTGATTAAAATCAATCAATCATTAACTCTAATTTTCACAATTATATTCATAATCGAAACATTTTAATAAATAAAACATTTAATTAAAATCAATCAATCATTAACTCTAATTTTCACAATTATATTCATAATCAAAACATTTTAATAAATAAAACATTTAATTAAAATCAATCAATCATTAACTCTAATTTTCACAATTATATTCATAATCGAAACATTTTAATAAATAAAACATTTATTTAAAATCAATTAAACTTTATTTCAATTTAACATTAATTCATCAACTAAATCTCATCTATTCAAAAATATAAATACATACCCAATATATATACTTATGATATAATTTTTTTAAATTTTTTTTTAAATAAATAATTAAAAAATAATAAATATAATATATATTATATATAATATATATTTATTATATATAATATATTATATATATATATATTATATATATATATATATATATATAATATATATTTTAAATTAAAAATAAAATAAATAATAAAAACTTAAAGAAACTGTGGGGTAACCCTAGGCACGGGCCTCTCCCCATGGGTGGTGGCACCTCCACACAACGCCTCCCTGTGGGCGGCGGGTGTGCAAAGCACAGTGCTGCCTCCCAGACACATTGGTCCGCGCCTTATGGGCAGCGGCGGTGGTGGGGGTTGGCTTCCCCACCCCACAAAACCAATTTCAAACATAATTTTTTTTTTGTTTTATAAAAAAAATCTAAAAACAAAAACACAATCCCTCTGTGCATTTCCAGAATGCAAAATATTGAATATAGGGACAAAATAAATATATATTTTAAAAGAAGAATTTCATGGCTTTACAAGCCAAAATATATACCTAAATTTATAAAAACTACAATCCATTTCCCACTCAAATTGGGAAAATCATCAACAGAAAAGGGAAACACAACAACATGGTTTAAAATTCCAATTTGAAATGTTAAAATTTTTGGTTTCATTCTATTTTACATTGTTTGATTCTAGTTTGGTTTTCATTTCCAAATTTCAACAAGTTTGCAAGCTTTTAAAACAATTTCTCATGGAATTCATTGGATTGATCAACATTTCAAGATTTTCAAATAGCATAATGAGGATTTAATCCATTTTCAAAATGAAACAAAGCAAGAACAAAAGGGAACCTGATTTTTTTCTCCAAGCTTGAAGCCTTCAACAATGGTGTTTTCAACTCCTCCTTTTTGGATTCAACTCAAGCAAGGGTCTCCAATTCTTCACCAATCCAAGCAAAGCCACAGCCAAGAAATCTTTTTCCCCAATTGAAAGTTAAACATTATATGAATTTTCATTTGCTAAAATAGAGGTTTTCCCCAAATTGGTCAAACCCCTAAAATGTCCCCACCCACTAAATTTATTGCACAATTTGGAGGATATTTTCTATTTCTTTTAAATTTAAAACCAGTTTCTATTTTATAATTCCCATCACATGCATTTTCCAAATTTCTTTAAAACAAAAGAACACATTCTTTGTAAATAATTTACTTTCTCCATAATTTCCAAAGAGTGAAATTAAAACACATTTTCATTTATTTATTTATTTATTTAAATTTATCCCAACTATCCAAATATGATTTATATTTTGATTTTGATTAAATCATAATATACAATAATTGCCAAAACAACTATCCCATTTAATAAAACACCATTAACATAATTACTCAAAAACTCAATCTAATTTTATTAATTAATTCAAATCAATCAATCAAATAAATGACATTTCAACATTGCAAATAAATACATATAAACATCAATTTAACTACGCAAGCCACTTGATAACCTTTAAAATTTGCAATTAAATAAATACTCAAGATGCAAGGGACCGAATTAAAACCACCAACCCAACAACAACTTGACGACACGCTATGACTAGGGTGACGACTTGGCACCGAAAACCTAGCTACTATCTTCCAATGAATTTCCATTGGTCAATGGACACGCTCAAACCTGTGAACCAGGTGGAGTCGATGTCATGTACCTGTCAACCTGCAACAAAGATTACATTGAACATGCATATATATATATAATATGATCAAACACACCGTGAAGAGGAAATCTCAGAATCATAGGGCACTCGCAAGCGAGTGATACAATCCCGTCCCCTTCACCAATACACAATTACTAACTGACGATTATAACATCAATGATATGATCACAAGCATAAAACATCATTAAATCAATTATTTGTTAAATTAATCCAAAACATGCCATAAAGATAACATTAGAATAAATAACATCACATCAAAATATAATGTCTACATCGCTTAATAGATAACGGTCAAAAGTAACCAAGTTCCAAAGTCAAATCATAGTCAAACATAATCATAACAAGGAAGAACATTGTCGATCCAAAGAGCCAAAACGGAGGGGTGTTACACATGTCTTTCAAACAATAGTGATGTGACTTCCTTAGACAAAGGTGATGAAGTGAAATTAGACTCCCCTTCACCAAGAAATCATGAAAATAAGGACAAGTGTGTTGAGGTTATGAGCATTAGAACTCCTTTGAGTCCTCTAATTATTAAGCAACCTAAGACTCAACTTATCATTCATCCACCCTCACAACAAACATAATTTCAAGAGAAACCTGTGCTCATCTTAGAACCACCAAAGAGGAAACTCGATGATGTTTCACAACAACTGAGTTACAATGACATTGCTCACATATATAATAAGGTGTATACAATTAAGACTGACCCTGAACCCAAAAGTTGTTTGCATGTCAAGAAAGAAAAATAAAATCTTATTGAAGTGGTCACACAATTATTGGAAAATGCTTCAAGTTCCTTTCATTTCATACCTACATCCATGGGTGAGTACAAGATCATAACAAAAGAGTCTACAAAGGAAAATGAAAAAGCGATAATGTCAATATAAAATTCAAAAGAATCCACTTCAACCACTTTAGAAGAAAAGACAACATACACACAAGAAACAAATCATGGTCGTGGTTATTATCCTTTCATAGAAATCAAACCAACAAACAAACCTTCATGCAATAGCAACACTATTACAAAAGATTAGAACTTCCAAGACAAATTTAACTTTGGTTTATCTTGAACTGATATATACTACATTTGGAAATATTTCATTAGATAGGCATCAAGTTGATACTTTCTATACTCATTATAATGAATAACATTAGTTGTTGCTCCTTGCCATGTAATAGTAGTAGGATCATAGCATACTCACTATTGCATGCTTTACATTCATTGCAAATCATTTCATTTTTACAAGGAGCAACATACCATCATCCATTCTAGGCTCATCCTTGTCTCACACTAAGTGGGGGAAAGGGGTTAGGTATCCTTGTCCTAGTAAGGCATTTTTGTTGTCCCTTTGTCTAGTTGCTCGCCATTGGTTTATACTGATCAAGATTGTGGGGAGGACAACTTGCTTTAGGTTGACTCACCTATGCCTTACTATCCTTTGGCTTTTTCATTTTTCTTTGTGATTGCATGTGTGTAATGTGATCCCCTGTGATGTTTCGTTTGATTTTCCTCTCTCTTTTGTGCATTATTCTATATGTACCTTCATTCTTCTTTATGTCGTAATTATCATTTCATTTATCTTGTGTTTTCCTTTTGGGGATGACACAAGGTGTTGAGACATTCATGTCTCTTCCATGTTGACCCAAAATATTTTCCTTTTTCTTTTTCATTTGTATTGTGTTTTCCTTTTGGGGATGATGCAAGGCATTGAGACATTCATTTTTCTTCCATGTTGATCCAAAAGCTTTTCCTTTTTCTTTTTCATTTGTCTTGTGTTTTCCTTTTAGGGATGATGCAAGGCATCAAAACATTGATATTTCTTCCATGTTGACCCAAAAGGATTTTTCTTTGTTTTTGCTCTCTTTGTGTCATTCTTCCAGTTCTATGAGTATTTTGGGAATGATGAAAGTGGGTGCTGCCACAATAGTGGTTTACAATTTCTGGGAGATCCTGATTTTTTTTTAAATCACATATTTTTAGAAAATATAATGATTTAAGCCCTGAATTTTCCATTTAAAGTATTCCAATTGAAGAGGGTTTGATCAAATCACCTTAGAACAAGCCCCCTTGGATAGAACCCCGCTAGTTTTAAACCATACCTATAATAGAGTCTCCTTTACACCTATCAAAATGTTGATATAAAACAACTTTTGATTTACCTTTTGGGGGATCAAATGAATTCATTTAAAATTTATTTTTTTGTAAGTATGTAGTCCTTATTATAAGCTTCCAAAAAGGTATAATTTTAATAAAATATAATTTTATTATTATATTTATTTTTTATTTCTTGTGAATGTAGATATTTCACTGAAAATCAAGCTCTATGTTCTGCACATGTGGAAAAATAGCAGATTATGAATTTTTTTTTTGAAAAATATGAATGCACTAGATATTGAAGTCCTTGATCAAACAAAAAAAAAAATTGAATTTCGATACATACAAAAAGAGTTACGTGTTATACAGTCGCACTATGTCTGAATTATAGTTGGTTTGACTTAGAAACTTGATTAAAGAAAAAATATTTAATAAAAAACTATCTAACCAAGTGGAATCACTAGATATTAGAGTTACAAGTCTAAATTCAAAAGAATTAGAATTTTATCCTTCATGGAAAAAAATTTATGCGTTATACGGTGAGCGTCACTTTTTAAAAATGTTGTTTTCTGAAAAAAACTAGTTTTTGAGGGAGATGGAAAAAGAAGTGCAATCTGATTCCAAAATTTTTGAAAAAAATATATTTAGAATCTATAGAAAAAATTTCACAAAACTCTAGTTTGCATCATCTTCAAATTCTTTACGGTTTAGCCGCTATAGGTGCCCGAAAGTGAAGATTTAGTTGAAAAAAATTATTTCAGTGTCCAGTTTGGCAAAAAATTATAAACCACTATTGGGGGATCACCCAAGTTCCATGCTCTATGAAAACATTGTAGCATAGACATACTAACCCCAAATCCATAGATCCCTTATGTGTTTGTGGGGGCAACCCTTCCTTTCTATTTCATGATGTAACTTCCTTCAGAAACATTTGACTTGTCATAGGGTTTTCTGAGGAAATATCTCATGTATTAGGATCAAAATAATTGGCTACTTTAAAGAAATTTCTCATAGTTATGGTGTAGCAACCGCTTTAAAATGGGGGCGTACAATGATATCTTTTTGAAAAATTTCATGGTGTGATTTTTCTTTCTTCTTATGATGTGTCCTCTTCTTGGTGGTGCCATTGGGTTTGATTCCATCCAAGAGTGTATGATCCGTTGTCATGGCATGATGCAAACAAGGCATACCATGGGAAATATCACACCTTGATTTTTCCTCTCTTGGAGACATTAGGCACAATGCTCCCTAAGAGGAAGATTGTTACACGAACAAAGAAAAATTCCCTTTAAGCAAAATTTTTACATAACATTTAAAAGCATTTACAAATCATTTTTTTTCATGGCTTATTGAAGGTTTTAGGAGGATAAATTCGATATGGTATGAGAGCCTAATTCAATTCTCTCATTTTCCACCTCATTGGGACAACTCACTTACTGGATAGAATCAGGTTCCACTACCACAAAGTGAGCATACATATTTTGGGACAACTCAGCTAGTGGACAGACTAAGGTTCCACTACCTCAGAGTGAGCAGTGTGTGTTATGGACAAACAATCACCACTTCACATTGTGTTGAATCAGTTGTGCTTGATCTTTTGTTTTTATTTATTTTTGGCCTTTGATAGGGTATGATTATGTATTTGCGTAATTGTTTCATAGTTAAGTGTCTTGAATGTCTACATTAGTGTGAGTTTGACATGGGGTCATCCTCTCACTAAAGTGGGGAAAAATGTAGTAATGGAAAAAGTATCCTTTTCCTTGCTTGTTTGAATAATTGACGTTAAATTTCAACTAATCGTGTCTTGGATTAGTGTTGTAATTTGTTGCAAACATTCACACTATTGTAGGACCTTTATTTAACTAAATCATGCTTTAATTGGTCTTTTACAAAGGTGTTGTAAAGTGTTGTGACACACTTTCACACTTTTCTATGACTTATTTGCTTAATTAAGCCTAATGGGGCCCTTTTCAATAAAAATGTACATAATGTATGCCTTGTTTAAGTGTTGTAAAGTGTTTTAAATCACTTTCACACTTATCTAGGTGGTCTTAATTCATTGTGGTTAATTGGAGTTATTAACCCTCTTTTGATTCAAATTTAGGCCTTCATTTTGACAGCTCCCAAGGATCCTTCTCAAAAATCATAAATTAAACATCAAATTATTTGATTGGGAAAAGTTTGGTCCTGGTAAGCTAAGCTAGGAACCATTCACCCTTAGTGGTGAATGGGTCCTCTCTTAACAAGACCCCCCTTTTTCTGGTGATCTTGAATGGTTTTTTAGCCGTCTTTTAGCTCCTTGAAGCTTGGTCTTAGAAACTTAGCCATGACCCATTTTCCTTTGGTGATGAATGGATCCTCCCTTAACGAGAACCTAATTTTTGAATTTCATTATGGCAGGAATTTAATTACCCTTCTTTCCAGATCTGGTGTCGGCCTTAGTTCTTTGAATTTCATGGTTAATCTCCTAATTTAGTATAAATAAGGAGTTAATTTATATTGTTTCCTCTAGCAATTCAATCTAAGCAATCATAATCATTCAAGAATTCAAGTGATCAAGCATTAGAGCATTTACAAGGCATTTGAAGGCATATTTCAATTCATTACTACAATAACTCAAGGTCTTATCATCATGTCGAGGGTTTAATGCATGCATGTATGTTGAGCTAAGAAGTGAATGTTGCATTGAGGATTCATTTACAAACTTCAACTCACTTCCAAGATCTACATTCTTCATGGCCACTACAAGTTAGTATGTAGTTTTGGTTCACAAGAAAACTTCCAAGGTGACATCATTTACATTATTACACTTCCATGCTTCATTTTATTCATTTCATCATTTGGTTTAATTAACTACAAGGGGTTTGACTGAGGAAAACCCCCATTCACTAACAAATCAATAAATTTTCTTTCCCTTGAGTGTGTTATTGCAGATTTATAGGTTGAAGATCAAGTTGAGCAAGATTTGGTGCAAAGTTTTCAAAGTTGCAAAGTTGCTAAAGTTGTCATTTAAAGTGTAAGATGACAGAAAGAGCTCTATAGAATTAACTACAAGATTCCAAAACTTGATAACCGGGATTTCAAGAGTCTAGACATCAAGGTACAAGATCTTGAAATTAGTTTTCCAAAACCCTAAGAGGAACCATTCACCACTAAAGGCGAATGAGTCCTCCATAGCTCAAAAACAACTACTTTCTGGTCACGTACACAACTTTTTATGCTCTTAAAACTTTCCTCATAGTTGCTATAACAATTAGGTTGCATTTTTGGTTGTTTTTAGCATTATATTTTTCATAATTTGAGGTGTTTAGGGCCTTGAAAAATAAGTGATCCATCTCTTTTTCCCACACACACTAGGGTGGATCCTATTTTCACCCTAATTAGATGCATATAAAGCACTAAAAGATGTAGTTAGGCTTGCGAAAACATTGCATTTAAAAGTTGTTGATAATAATAAACTAACACACAAGATAATGTGGAAAGTTCAACACCATAATAGGTGGAAGAAAGCAAATAGAATTATGGAAAACCAATGTATAGCTTAGAATGAGTATAAGAATTTGTCAAAATAGAGCTGGTTGAAGCTCATGAGGGTAGTTGACATGCATAAAAAAATAGGAAACCTTTAAATATGTTTTGTTGTGCTTTTACTCAGTAAAAGAGTAATGGTTGTCACTTGAATACGAGTGATTCATCCATTCCAAGAAGCTGAAAATATTGAGACTATTTATGTGTTGCATATTGTGAGTTTGTAGTAGCTAGATTTCATTTTAGATGGTTGAGTTGATGCATTTATAGGAGGAATTAGCCTTACTATTGAGTGGTGGTAGCATGTGGGGAAACAATGGTAGATTTAGTAGCTTGTTTGTATCATTGAGTTGATCATGTTTAAGTATAAATAGAGGTAGCTCCTCTAACTATTGTTACACTTATTCATTCTAATTTCTTTATTCGTTATTCTACTATAGTTTTATGTGTAAGTTTATTTTGAGATATTTTTTGAGAAAGAGAGTTGTTTGTGAGTTTGCAATTGCTAAAATTTCTTTTTTAAGAGGCTAGAGTTTGGTGATAGGTTGGGCTTAGAAGGTGTAGCAATCATGATTGTGGATATTGAGTTTGGAAAGAAACATTATCATTAGATCTTTAATTCTAGGCATGTTGATTTCTATTTCTCTAATCTCTTTATGTTGTCATGTTATTTGTCTATGAAAGCCATTGTTTCTGGAAGGATGGTTTTAAATGCATATTGAGCTTGCTTTTATGAGTTTTATCTCTTAGTTTGGGGACAAGATTGCATAATTCTTGGTAGATTCTTAATTTGAGGAAATATTTTTATTTGGAATATACATATATACTATATTAGAATTTGTGTGGTTATAATACTATTTGAACCATACATGGTTTATCAAGACTATATTGAGTGATTGCATGAAATGTGAAACATGGAATATGTTATTGTCTTAAAGTACTTTAATGAAAATGTCATTTTCAACATGAGTAGTTAGCTTGGTTATTCCTAGGTTTAGTATAATCCATGGGAAAGGGAGCAACCTAGTTATTCACTAGTATGTGTGCATGTATGGTTAACTTGGTTATTCTCGAGGTTAGAATAATCCATGGGAAAGGGAGAAACCTAGGTAAATAGTTTGTTATGTCATCACCTTAGACAAAATGTGTGTTATGATTGTAAATGGTCAATACCAAATCGAGCTAAGGGTGGGTGAATGGATAATATACACTCAAAGTAATAGGTGTTTGAATTCTTTGGCCAAAGTAGAGTAAGTATCCACTATTTATAGTATTAGTTCATTGTGACCCAATATTGCATGTTAGGTAGGGAAGTAATACATGTAGGTTGTAGCCAATGTATGGTAGCTCTAGATATGTAGGACATAACACTATGCTTAGGAAGGTGAGTGTTATGAGGTTACCAAACCAATCTCTTCTTCAAAGGGTAGGTCCATCTTACCAGTTAGGTAGATGTGTGGGGGACCACAATAAGTTTGTGGTTAGCAAAAAAGTGCTTTAGTGATGCTCTCCTTCATATAGTCGGTGGCCAAGATTTGAGGATGTAAGCACTAGTTTGGAGACACCTAGAATGTATGCACCAGTAATGGGGACATCTAAAAGGTATGCACCAACATTGGGGACATCTAGATCATTGTATTTTTATTGTATATATATAATTAAGCTCATGGAATATTTGTATGTAAAAATGTATCTCTATTCTTATTGAGAAATTATAAATGGAAAATGTTATCATGAAATTATGTAATGTGGAATTTGTTACTTGGTATTTTTTTATTTTTTTTGTAATGCAATGGGAAATTTAAAAATGGAATTGTTTTAAATGTACATCTTGTTATTCAATTAGGAAAAGAAAATATTGCCTAAATGTTAGTAGCATAAAGGTTTCATGTATGGGTAAAACATAGTAAAAATCAATGGGCAGAATAGTGGGCATATTACACTTGGTATCAAAGCTTCGAAGAGCCTAGCAAAGGGAAAGATTTTTAAAAGAAGGGGAAAAAAGGATTTCATAATAGTCAAAATGACTCAAGAAGGGACAGAAGGAGGAACAACAAAAATGCTAGTAGGAATGAAGGAAGTTCTGGAAGGCTCATGTCAAGGAATTTACCATAGTGATGATGTTATACATGTGGTGGAGATCACTTTTCATATTAGTGTCCCAACAGACCACCAAGGAAATAGACACAATGGAATCATCTACCTCCTCGATGAGCAATGTTCCAATAGAAGATTCATGTGGCATTAGACAACCGATAAGGAAAGTAACAGATCACTCCTATGGAAATTCCAGGTACTTTTTTTGGTACACCTACAGTTTCAATTCTTATTGATACTAATTCCATTGAAAAATTTGTTTCTCCTAGTATAGCTAGTAAAATTTCTAGAAAAGCTTGCTATATGGAAAAGTCTTGGATTTTTGAATATGCAAACCAAACAAGAGCTAAGGTGGAGCAATGTTTATTCAAAGCAAAGTTTGAAATTTTGAGTTTCTCTATGGAAATGAATTTGTATGTATCCCCCGTAGGTTCATATGATGTCATTTTAGGGATGAATTAGTTGTGGAAGCATAGAGCCAAAGTAGATTTTCATGTAAAATAGTAGAATGTTTAGAAGATCTTGGAAATTGGGTGTTCTTGCAAGGAATTCCTATAGAAGTTAAGTTGTGGTAGATCTCTTCCATGCAAATGCATAGAGAAAATAAGAAATCTTGTCAACTCTTTGTAGTGAAAATGGAGAAATTTGAGGAATGCAATAAGTTCATTTCTCAAGGAAATAGTGTGTATTATGGACCTCAAGATCTACAAGAAGCCAAAGATGGTGAGGTGGTGGAATCAAGGAAGTTGGATATGAAGAAATATCCTCTCCTCCAAAAGTTTTTGGATGTATTTCTAGATGAATTATCTGGATTTCCTCCCAAAAGATTGTTTGATCTCTCCATCGACATAGTTTCAGGGTTGGAACCTATATCATTCGATACAAGATGACCACAATAGAATTAATGGAGCTAAAAGATCAATTGGAGGAATTTTTGTCTAAGGTACTAATAAGACCCAGTGTTTCACCCCTAGGAGCACTAGTGGTTTTCATGAAGAAGAAATATAGCACACTACACTTTTGCATTGATTATAGTTTGACAAATAAGGCAATGATAAAGAATAAGTATCTGTTACTACATATTTATGATCTCTTTGATCAAATGTGAGGAGCATCAATGCTTTCAAAATTTGATCTATGATCAGGTTATCATCAATTGAGGATCAAGGATGAAGACATTTTTAAAACAACTTTCAGTACTAGGTATGGTCACTACGAGTTCACATTCCTACCTTTTGGACTAACAAATGTACCTAAAAAATTCATGTCACACTTAATAAATAATGTATTTAGTGACTTTGTGGGTGTTGTTCTTTTTGGATGATCTTATATACTCCAAGGATGAAGAGGAAAATATCTATATGTACCTTCTTTCAAAAGGAAGTGCAGTATTTGGGTCATGGGATTTCAGATGATGGGATTGTGGTTGAGCCAACAAAAATAAAGGTAATGCTTAAATGGCTAGTGCCTAAGAATGTGTTGGAAGTTAGAAGCTTTATGGGTCTAGCTGGGTATTATCAAAAGTTTGTAGAATTTTTTTCTAGAATAGATTTTCCCATGACTTCATTATATAGAAAAGGGAAGAAGTTTGAATGGTCGGAGAAATGTCAGGTGGTATTTGATCAACTCATGGAGGATTTCACTACAACACCAATTTTGGAGGTATCAGATCTAGATGGTGATTTTATTATCATCATAGATGCTTTAAGAGAAGGTTTGGGTGGAGTGTTAATGTAGGATAGGTGAGTCATATCTTATGAGTTGAGGAAGTTGAAGCCTTATGATAAAAAATATTCTTCACATGATTTTGAATTAGAAGTAGTTGTTCATGCATGACATATGTGTAGGCACTATTTGTTGGGGAAACCTTTTGAACTGAAGACTAATCATCGTAGTCTAAAGCATTTGTTTACTCAACTAAATCTACATTTGCGGTAAAGAAGATGCTTGGAATTGATATCTGATTATTAATTTAATATCAATTATATTAAGGGGAAGGAAAATCAAGTTGCATCTATGCCCTTGGTCATAGGAAGAATATATCTTCGATGAAATCGATTCAAACCTATTTCAAGGGTCAAGTGTTGCAGAAGTCTAATGGTGAAAAATATTATGAACATGTAAAGAAAGCACTCTCAAATAATCTGCAAGACCCAAGGAATGAAGGATTTCACTTAGATCCTGATGGTTTGTTAAGGTTTAAGGGAAGAATATACATACCTAACTCTGAGGAATTATGAAATCTAGTGTGGAAAGAAGTTCATACTGCACCCTATTTTGGACATCCTAGAGTGACTAAGATGTTGGCTAATGTGAAGCCATTGTATTTCTAAAAATGAATGAAAAGGGATTCTGCAAGATTTGTGGAAAGTTACTTAGACTGTTAGAGGGTGAAGGAAAAAATCATCATCCTACAGGAATTTTGTATCCTCATGAAGTTCTAGAAAGTAAATGGAAAGTCACTAGCATGTAATATTTCTAACAAGGATGCTCCTATGACATCTAGGTTTTGGAAAACCATGTTTTCTCCACTTGGCACATAGTTGAACATAAGTTTAGCATATCATCAATAAAATGATGGTAAAACTAAAAGAGGTAACCAAGTGTTAGAGGATATATTGAGAATGTATTTCATGGACAAAAAATATAAGTCATAAGACTACCTACCTTTGGTAGAATTTACATATAACAGCTCTTATCATTTCATAATCAAGATGACTTCATTTGAAGAATTGTATGGCTAGAAGTGTAAAACTCCAATATGATGGGATAAGCTAGAGAATAGGAAAATCCTTAGGCTAGATATGTTATCAAAAATTGAGGGAAAAGTTACTATTATTAAGTAGAGGCTAGCAGAAGTTAATGATAGCTAGAAGAGTTATGTAGATTCCAAGTAGGTACCTAGAAATTTCTGAGTAGGGGAGAAATTTTTGTTAAGAGTTAAAGATCACAAGAGTTCTATAAAGTTTTGAAAGTCATCCAAACTAGCTCCATGTTATGTAGGTACTTTTGATGTTCTCAAGGAAGTTAGCCCTGTTGCATATCAAATTTCTTTGCCACCATCTCTTGCTAGGATGCACAATGTCTTTCATGTGATGTAGTTTAAGAAGTACATACCAGGGGATAACCATGTTTTAAATTGGAATGCTTTACAAGTATAGGAACCAAAAGTGGTAACAATTGAGCCTCTTAAGGTGATTGAAAAATGTAAGATTCATTTACGTATTAAAAAGGTTCTGTTATGCATGGTCCAATGAGATGAGTATGCAGAAGATTGTACCACTTGGGAGGAATATGCTAAGATGAAGTAAAAGTTTCCTCATGTTTTGATAGATTTGTAAAATTCATTAAAAGCAATATTGATATGTTTATGTTTATGTGTGTCACCAAAATGTGTATGCTTTGCTTGCTATGGGAACAATTGATGATAAATTGGACTTAATGAGGCCTTGATTTGGTGTTGTGAGGTGTTTACACATCCACACTAGGTCTTGGACCCTTACAAATTGAATAAAATACATTTATTGATGCCTTGCAAGAGTGTTGTAAGATGTTGTAACACATCTTCACACTTTTCTAGGACCATAATGTTATAATGCACCTAAATAACCTTACCATGACCTATTTAAAAGTGTTGTTAAGTTTTGTAAATTTTTTTCACACTTTCCTATGCTTTTCATTAATATTTACACCTTTCTTATGCTTTAAATGGCTCCTTTATGCACTTATAGGCCTTAATTAAGTCTCTTGTTGAAGAAGAACCCAATAAAAAACATTTAATACATATTAATCTATGACATCCACTCAAAATATCCTAGGTGGACTAAGTCTCGAGCTTGGGAAACTTAGTCCCATTTGGCACAAAAATCAAAATAAATTTGAATTTCTTTCGGGTTTTTATTCTTTAAGACCTAATGTCAATTTGTGATGAGGCATTTTTAAGGAATTTAGACATAATTGTGTATAAATAATGGTTTTTCCCCTCATATTTCAATCTCCTATAATCTCCTAACTCATCATTCATCACTCATGATGTTCTCAACTCAAGCAAGCTAGGGTTTTATCATTGCAAGTCATCAAGATAGCTTCCTAAGACATTCAAGGGAAGATTCTTCATGTTTTGTTGCAGAAATTCAAGATCAAATATCATAGCAAGGTATTAAATCCATTGTTTCATGCTTCATTACATTCTTTCTTCATTTGGTTTAATTACCTAAAAGGGGTTTGACCAAGGCAAACCCCCATGCCCTAACAATCAACATTTTCTCCTTCTCTCTTTGTGTGTTTGCAAATTTAGGCACTTTGAGCATTTGAATATCATTAACGATTAGGTTGAAGAATTGTTGAAAACATCTTCTTTCTGACCTAGCCAAAATATCAACAAAAAGTCACTTTCACTCCCAAAAATTAGAGTTTCAAAAGCGGACACCTATGGGAAATTAAAGTACAAACCTAGGGCTTCCGTTTCCACTTTTGAATTTTCAAAAAATTGGAAGTGAAATAAATCACCGCTAGTGGAAAATTAAGCTACTAAATATGTTTTTCAGAATTTTTTGTAGATTTGGATACCCATTTGGCAGAAACTAGTTTTTGGGCAGTTTTTCTAGATCTGGGACTAAGTCGCCCAAACTAGCACAAGTGTCTCAGTTGACTTCTGCATCAGTTTTATAAATATTTCAGACCTTCATTCCATCCATTTTTAGTCTCCAGGTGCACACATTATTTTTCATAACTTTCTATTTAGTTTTGTTTTCATTTCTAGGTCATAAATCACATGTTTGCATATCACAATGTGTTTGCAAACAAGTTAGTTTTCCTTAGTTTTGCATTATTAGATCATTTTAATTTCAGATTAGTGAATTAGTACATCATAATTATCCATAATTGCATCCCTCTTTACATTAATCTTTGAGTGTTTACATATATTTTTAACCCTATTCCTTCCCTTTTAGGTGAAAGATTCTAGAAGGGTAAGTGTCCAATAGGGTTGCCAAAATCATTGTTTTCATTTTGGTGAACCTGCATCTTTTGAACATTGTTCCTTTTTTATTTTCAATTGCATACTAGGTTTCACTTGCATTGCATCTTTCATTAGTTAAAGTACATTCTAGGGTTTTCAAATTGCATTAGTGAAAAAGTTCATAATATCTTGGATTTTTGCATTGCAAATCTCTAAAATTTTGCATTTGTATATTAGGGTTGCCTTATACAGTACATAGATTATCAAAATCCATCATAAAAATTTGAAAAATATCAAAAAATTCCCTACTAGGACTAAGTCACCACCTTGGGCAACTTAGTCCCTATTCACCCCTAAAACTACATTTTATAGAGTTAAAAACCCTATTTTTATGCTTCTGTTTGATGCCCATACCTATCCATATTAATTGGATAAGTTTCTATAGCATGCATTTAATTATATTTAGCTTCAATTCACTCATTTCATGCATTACTTAAATTAAAATTTGCATTCCCACATTGTTACATAGCATAATCAGTCTATTATCATCTAAAAATTGCATTTCATTTCAAAATTTTACATTGCACTTTGAGTTTGCATAGATTTTTATTTCAAAATGTTAGTATTTATCTTTTCTAATTTTGCAACCAAAAAGTTAGTTAACAAGCACTCTAATCATTCATTTAATGCATTTCCTAGTTATTATAGTCTCTTACCACACGAGAATGAAAATGTTCATGCTTGCCTTAAACATACACCACATACTATCTCTCCTATTTGTGAGGATGATGTGATAGAAGAGAATACAAACATATATACTCATTATGATCATAATTTTTCTTCTCCTGATACCTCTCCTTTTAGTAATGAAGGTATCTTGGCGGAAGAGGATACAATCATTGAGCATCATGCAAATCTTACTTGTCCTTCTCCTCATCCCCTTTGGGCAGATACTATAGCGCAAGAGAATGAGATTATAGTAAATGATGAGGATGATAGATGGGTCTTAAAGAATCAAATCTTTAAGGTCTATAACAACCCTCTTTATGATCCTTCCCCCACCTATCCTATTTTGGAAGACATTAGTGAACAAAGGAATGAACTCCTAAATGATCATGATAATCCTACTTGTTCTTCTCCTACTATCTCTCATAACTATGAAGATGATACTTTAATGTTGGAAAACATGATGAATGAAAATCATGAGAATCTTAGTGATCCCTCTTCAACTAGGAAAACTCTTATTGAGAAAGACACTTCAACCACTGATTATTCCTCTTCTTGTGATAAAGCCAATATGGAAGAACCAAACATTGAATGTCAAGAACATCTAGTTTTTAGTTCTCCTAAACACTCTCCTCATAAGGAAGGTATCATGGTACAAGAAAACACCAACAATATCATATGCAAACCAAAAATCAACCTCACTTTGAAAAATCTTGAATTGTTGGATATGGATCAAGCCTGGATGGTAATCTTAGGAATTCATGATAATTCACTCTCTCCTCCTCAAAACAACAAGGTTACATGTGCTATGATCAACACCATGCAAAATGATATAGAAAGAAAAAAGAAACTTGAAGAGGCCATAAGGTTCTTTGAAGAGCTCTCAAAAACCTTTGAATCTATACCTATATCCAAGGGAGAATATAGTATCATACCAAAAGAGTCTAACCAAAGCAAAGAGAAAATGGTCACCACAATAACACCATCTTCAACCACCTTACACACAAAGACAACATTCACAAAAAAATTTGAGGAAATTGAATAACCACCAATTCCAACAAAGGAAACCACACAGCTTGGGAAAGGATGTGATGTTATTGAACAAAGTATCCATGCTCCTCTAGCACCCAAAACACAAGCATCAAGTCATGATCTTGTTGATTGTCCTTTCATAGAAATCAACCCATCTAACAAACCTTCACTTAACATCAATACTATAACACATGACTCTTCCAAGACAACGGTAACCTTGGTACATCCTAAACTCATAAAAATCTCATTAAACATGTATTAAGAAGAAAATTTGTTTACTTATCAACATAAATAACATTAGTTTCTGCTCCTTTCCATGCAATAGTTGTACGATCATAACATACTCAGTACTGCATGTTTTCCATTCCTTGCAAGGAGTAGAATCCCATCATCCATTCTAGCTCACACTTGTCATGCACTAAGTGCGGGCAAAGGGTTAGAAAGCCTTATCCCTATATGTCACTTGTCATTGTCTCTTTTGACTAGTCATTAACCTTTCATGAACGTATAAGAAAAAGCTTGGGATGTGGACAACATTTCTTAAGATTGAATCACATGTAACATACTCCCTTTCTTCATGACATAGATTATTGGAAACATATGACTTAGAATAGGGCTTTTTGAATAAGCTCTCATACCTTCTACTTTAAAGAAATTGCTCATAGTAATGGTGTTAGCAACCACTTTAAAGTGGGGGAATACATAGACAACATCTTTTTGCACATTTCATGGCATGATTTTTTTCCTTTTATTTTGATGTGTCCTCTTCTTGGTGGTGTCATTGGGTTTGATGCCTTCCAAGAGTGTACGATCAACTAAAGTGGCCTCATGCAATCAAGGCATCCCATGGATAATGATCTGATAAGGGAATAACAATCAATTGAAGTTGCCTGATGTGAACAAGGCATCCCATGGATAACAATCTGACACCTTGATTTGTCCTCTCTTGTAGACATTGGGCACAATGCTCCCTAAGAAGAAGACCTTATATGAACAAGGAAAAATCCCCTTCAACAAAATTTTTACATAACATTCAAAAAAATTTACAATTTTTTTTTTATTGTGGTGCCTTATCAAATTTATCAAAAGAGTAAATTTGGTATGGTTAGTATAATGGGAAGCCAACACAATGGCATGAATTTCTCATTATACAGTGGAAAGCCGACACACTAGCATGACTTAATCACTAAACCACTTCTTTGGGATAGCTCACCCCACAGATAGCCTAATGTTCTATGGCCCCAGAGTGAATACATATTTTGATCCACCCTATTTTCATTTCCTTCTAGTTCTTGTCATTTCATGATCATGTATCTTGTCTTTCTGCAAATTATTCACCTTGCATTTTTCCTTTCATACTTATGTTGAATTGACTTAGGATCTTGGATCCTGAGGGCTTGTGCAACCTCCTTTTCTCTTTGTCATTCTTTGTCATCTGCATTGGTATGATTGGAATCTACTTGAATGGCTACTTTAGTGAGAGTTTGAAGCAAGTTCATCCTCTCACTAAAGTGGGGGCTTAATGTGTTGCCAAAAGTTGTATTCTTTGCTTGATATGGGAACAATTGCTAATAAATTGGACTTAATGAGGCCTTTATTTGGTGTTGTGAGGTGTTTACACATCCACACTAGGTCTTGGAGCCTTGAAAATTGAATAAAATACATTTATTGATGTCTTAAAAGAGTGTTGTAAGGTGTTGTAACACATCTTCACACTTTTCTAGGACCATAATGTTATAATACAACTAAATAAGCTTACCAAGACCTATTTCATTTGAAGTGTTGTAAATTATTGTAACAAACTTTCACACTTTCCTAGGCTTTCATCAATATTTACACCTTTCTTATGCTTTAAATGGACCCTTTATGCACTTATAGGCCTTAATTAAGTGTCTTGTTGAAGAAGAACTTGATAAACAACATTTAATACATCTTAATCTCCAACATCCACTCAAAATTTCCCAGGTGGACTAAGTCACCACCTTGGGTAACTTAGTCCCATGTGGCACAAAAATTAAAATAAATTTGAATTTCTTTGGGGTTTTTGTTCTTTAAGACCTAAGGTCGGCCTGTGATGAGGTATTATTTAGGAATTTAGGCATAATTGTGTATAAATAAGGGTTTTTCCCTTGATTTTTCAATCTTCTATAATATCCTAACTCATCTTAAGTCATAACTCATTATCATTCACCACTTATCATTTTCTCAAATCAAGCAAGCTAGGGTTTTATCATTGCAAGTCATCAAGATAGCTTCCTAAGACATTAAAGAGAAGATTCTTCATGTTTTGTTGTAGAAATTCAAGATCAAATATCATGACAAGGTATTAACTCCATTGTTTCATGCTTCATTACATTGTTTCTTCATTTGGTTTAATTACCTAAAAGGGGTTTGACCAAGGCAAACTCCCATGCCCTAACAATCAACATTTTCTTCTTCTCTCTTTGTGATTTTGCAAATTTAGGCACTTTGAGGGTTTGAAGATCATTGAAGATTAGGTTGAAGAATTTTTGAAAACATCTCTTTTTTTACCTAGCCAAAACATCAACAAAAAGTCACTTTCAGGCCCAAAATTTAGAGTTTTAGAAGTGGACACCTGTGGGAAATCAAAGTACAAACCTAGGGCTTCCATTTCCACTTCTTAATTTTTAGAAATTCAGAAGTGGGCTAAGTCACCACTAGTGGAGACTTAGTCCCATTGAACCTATTTTTCAGAAATTTTTGTAGATTTGGATACCCATTTGGTAGAAACTAGTTTCTGGGTAGTTTTTCCAGATTTGGGACTAAGTCGCCCAGATTGGCACAATTGTCTCAGTTGACTTCTGCATTAGTTTATCAGGGTTTTAGACATTCATTCCATCCATTTTTAGTCTCTGGGTGCACACATTCTATTTCATAACTTTCTATTTAGTTTTGTTTGCATTTCTAGGTCATAAATTACATGTTTGAATATCACAATGGGTTTTCTAGCATTTTACACTTTCATAGTTTTGCATCATTAAATCATTTCAATTTCAAATAAGAGCTTTAGGAAATCTTAATTAGGCATAATACATATCATCAACATTAGTATTGAGTGTAAAACCTTGCATTTTGGTCCCCCATCCAATCCCCTTTCTCCTTTTAGGTGAAAAACCCTAGGAGTTAAGCATTGTGAGGGGTAAAACCAAAATCATTTTTTACATTATGGTTTATGATCTTATTTGATACTTAAAATGATTGAGGACAATGATTCACAAGGGGGAATTTTTTACACCCCATTGTGGTATTACCTATTTACAGTTACTATTACACCCTGTGTGTTATTACCTATTTACTATTAGCTTGTTTGGTAAATTACTTTAATAAATGTGAATGTGTTTTACATATATGAATCCTAAAGGAAATAGGATGAATGAATGTTTGAATCTATTTATATTTTATGATAATTCTGTAAATGAAATATATTTGATGCATTTGAATGTATTGATTCATCTAACTACTATTATGGTGAAAATAAGTTGAATGCAAGAATACGTTCAAGCCTCTAGAAGAGATGGGAAGTATCACTCAGGAGAAGAACTTGGTCTGGTAATCTCTAATTCATTATTTCTAAGCATTCACACATTCATGCCCTAGTTGGTCTTAGTTGTGTCAATCCATTTGGGTAGATGGTAAGTAATCTTTAGTTAGTTGTGTGTGTTTATATTGATTTACGATCTTGTTTATGACTATTTTGAATGAGGTATGTGATGATTCTTGATGATAAGTGGAAATCCTTCCTTGTTTGTTTATTGTTATGTCAACGAGTTATGTGCATAAAATGTATATATATATATACATGTCTATATTAAAGTCATACATATGAGTGAATATGTACATGAGTATACATAGGTAGACATACCTACACATGATCACAGACGGATTACAAATATACATGGGAATAACAATTGGACTAAGGTGACATATATATACGTTCCATGTAAATATGTCGATTGATGAAATTGTGCGTATGATTGTTTGCTATATAAAGATATTGAAATAGTAAAACGTATATGTATATATAATATATATACATATATATTATTCTTTATATTGATATAATGTATATAAATTTAGTTAAATGTATTTGATTAACTCTATGAAATGAAAATATATGAATACATATATATATGTATATATGTATGTATATATATATTTTGATAGAGGTATATATATATATACATATAAATATGATATATAAAATATATATAAATAATAGTATTGTGTTAATCTCCAAGTGCATAATATAGTACTTATCTATTAAGTGAAGCTCTAGAAAAGAATAAAGCACATATAACATAGATAGCACTACCTTTTAAGGAATACCAACCAGTGCATAAAGTATGTAAGACTATGTCAAACCAAAGGAAGTAGCATGTATGAGTTCATGCACAACTATGTTAAAATTTGAAGGCCCGATACATGTGTAAATTATTTTAAATTCCTTACGAATTAGTCAAAGCCCACGTTATAAAATTTAGCACCAACATTTCAAGGTGTTGCCATATTATCAAGAGTTTGGAATGCTTAAGAGGTATTAAAAATACAAAGAAGCCTACAAATAGAATATAGAATCAATCAAGGGAAAACTTGGCAACATTTTATAAAAAAATATTGAATTAGGAAACTTATTTTAAGCTTGTTGTCACATATATCAAGTAGACTACACCATTTAAATGGTGAGGACTTTGATGTGTTGCCAACCTATGAGTTAGCTTGGTGAGTCATTTAATGAGGATGGAAAGGTGGCATAAATACTTACTTGTTTGTATCCTTTGGTTGCTCATAAATTGGTATAAATAGAGGTACTCATTTTACCAAATACATCAATTGTCAATTGAATTTCTCATAGTTATTTTGTTGTAGTTTAGTGTAAAGTGAGTTTAGATTTTGTGAGGTTGAGAGTTGTATTGTTGTTTTATATTGGTTTTGTTGAGATATTTAGAGTGAAGATGGTAGAGGAATTTGGGTTGTTCATAGTGGAGTTGCAAGTGAACTTGAGCCATTAAGCCCAGAGGGAAGATTATTCAATTGGAGATTTAAATAGGCATGATGATTTCTACCTCTTTCTTATTATGTTGGAATTATTACTTAGTTTATTTTCATGTTGAAAGATTATCTTTTACTTGTGTGAGATGCTTGCATATCACTTCATTGTTTCTTATTTTGTAAAACCTTACTTTTGATATTTACTCATATAGATATGTTTACAATGGTTGTATTATTATATGAATATAAATACTATTTTTACTATATGTAGAATGTTGGTACTATATGAAGTATAGTAATACTCTAAGTGTGTAGCATAAGATAGAGTTGTTTTGAGTTACTTGACTGATATGTCAATTGATGTGAGTTAAAGGGAAGGTTATTCTTAGGGTTAGGACAATCCACAAGAAAGGGAATGACCTAGAATAGAATACTAATGGTCAAAATACAAATTGAGAAATTGTATTGGTGAACATAGATGACCCTCACTCGAAGTATTGGGTGTTGAATCTTTGGCCAAAGTAGCGTAGGTAGCCACTGTCTACACTGTCAATTCATTGTGATCCAGGTACATACTAGGTTGAGAATATCATAGAAATAGAGTTTGACTTTATGGTAAACTCTAAAAATATAGGAAAAATCACTGTGTTTAGGAAAGGCTATTTGAAAGATGAGGTTACCAAACTAATCTCTTCATCGAAGGGAGGGCCATCTTACCAAGTTTGGTCAATGTGCATGGTACTGCAGTTAGTCCATTTTTTGCACAAAATCACTTGGGTGATGCTTCTCTTCATGTAAGCTTGTTGAAGCTATGTATGTATTCATGTTTCCATCTATATGGAAATTTTAAATGTGAAATTTTATCTTAAATATATATTCATGTAATGTGAAATCATGCTTATATTATTGGAAAGATTCTTTTTTATATGCAATAAAAAAGTTTGGAAAGGTTATTTTTGAATGGTTCATTTATTATTTGTGGCCAAAAAAATTGTATCCCTTTACGTTTATGTGCTTGTTTGGGCCCTCCTTGTTAAATTGAACAATAATTTTTCCTTGATTTAGTGTTGTAATATACTTAGCACATTCACATTAGGTCTTGGGCTCTTGTAAACTAAATGAAATTAATTGTACCTTATTTAAGGTGTTGTAAAGTGTTGTACCACATTTTCACACTAATATAGGGTTTTCATTATTAATTGAGCTTCTTTATTCCTTATTTGACCTTTTTTTACATCCACAAGCCTTAATTAATGCATCTTTCTAAGGATAATCTTGACATAAACTAGCATCCAATCATAATTAAGGTGTTTTTGGATTTTATGGCCCAAATTTAGTGATCTAGGACACATACACCACCTTGCACATATGGGTCCCACCTAAATTTTAGGGCCCCTATTTGGCTTTCACATGAATCTAAGAATTTCTTGAAAAATGTGTCCCATAGTCTAGCCTAATGGGACTCATACGCCACTTCTAGAATATGAGTCCTATGTGGCTTAAAATTAAATTAAATTCAAATTCTTGGCATGATTTTATTCTCCTAGATCTGATGTCAACTTGTAGTGTTGTAATTTTGGGAAATTTTTGCATAAACAAGTATAAATATAAGGTCTTTTGACATATTTTCTCCTAAGTTTTCAAGATTCATGCATAATAGAAAATTGGAGATCACAAGAGAATTCAAAGTCTTCAAGAGATATTTATCAAGTGGTTTGGAGCATTATTCAAGTATCAAGCATCATGTCAAAGTTATCATGCATCATGTTTGCGTTTGAGATAACAATTGTGATGTAGGGGTTTTTATGATTCAAGCAAGTACTCAATTCAAGATCTACAATATTCAAGCAAGATTCAAGATCTAAATCAATTGGAGGCACTTCATAAATTTTTGTAGCACTTTATTTCTATGGTTTGGTTATTTTCAACATTACATTTTGTTCATTCACCATTCCTTTATCTCATTGGATTTCATTACAAGGTTTGATTACCAAAATAGGGTTTGACCAAGGAAAAACCCTTTCTACTAAGAAAATAACATTTTCCCCTCTATTTAGTGTGTTATTTGCAGATCTAGGTTGAAGACCCTCTAAGGAGCAAGATTGGAAAGAAGTTTTCAAGTGTGCAAAGTAATCCAAGTAGTCACCTTTTTTACAAGACCCTTAAAAGACACCTATAGAGTAGAATTCAACAATTTAGATCTAGAAATCAGATTGAGAAGATAGAGTAGAGGGTGAAGAGCAGATCTTGATCCTAATCCTCTAAAAAATAAAAGAAGGAATTATACACCACTTTTGGTGTATGAGTCCCAGTATAGTGAAATTCATAGTTTGCAAGAGTTCTAGACTTGTCTCTGCCTAATTTTTGTTGCTACCCAAAAACCCTAATCTAGGACAAAATCGCCTAGTCTAGCATCTAGTAGGCATTAAATTCAGCATTTTCAACACTTCATACCTTCAATCAAGTTGCTAGAAGTTTCCAAGTGTAGCTCTATACATTTTCTAGTTTCCTATTTTGGTTTGCATTCATTTCAAGGTCAGTTAGTAAACTCTTGCATTTCATTGAGTTTCATAATTAGGTATTTCATTTTAGCTGTCTTTCCAAGCCCTAGCTTGGTGGTGAACACCCTTTTAGTCTCTAATCATACCCTATGACAACCTTTAGCAGATCATCTTTCATTCCATCTTGGGAGTGAGATCTCTAGGGTTTCCTTGAGTTAAACAAGAGTGTGAAATAGGAACCCTATCTCCTCAAAGATAAGGTCCCCATCCTATTTTCCATTATTTCATTTTGGTGAATCTCCATTTAGAAAATATTAATTCTTATTTGGAGTTCATCATCATGCTAGATCTAGCTTGAATTAGGGTTCTCATTAGTTAATTGGTATCTAGGGTTTCTATTTCTAGCATTAGTGAAAGTGCATATATAGGTTGAATTTTTGAATCTTATATCATTGAATATTTGAAATATAAATTTTCACTTAGTTTAGACATCATCGACACCAAAAATCATAAC
The DNA here is from genome assembly GCA_007258455.2 of Sequoia sempervirens. Taxonomy (NCBI): domain Eukaryota; kingdom Viridiplantae; phylum Streptophyta; class Pinopsida; order Cupressales; family Cupressaceae; genus Sequoia; species Sequoia sempervirens. Next base: position 669,120,911 of record VDFB02270651.1, read on the forward strand.
CTTCACTCAATTTTTTAAAAATTTGTGTAAAAACCCTAAACTGGGACTCATACGCCCCTCTAGGTGATTTAGTCCTAGTACAGGTGATTTTTCCTAATTTCTGGGAATTATGTGGTGATTGTTATTCAACATTTAAACCTCTAGAAAAACCTGATTGGGAATCATACGCCCCTCTGGGTGATTGAGTCCCACTTCAAATTTTAAACTACATTTTCCAGCATTAAATTCTTTATTTCTGTGTTCTACTTGCTACTATCATTTTTCTATTTTAGTTTGGATAATTTATATTCCATCCATTTCATTGCATATAGATTCATTTGGTTCATTTCATGCATTTACTTATTTTATTGTATTGCATTCCATCATGGATATGTTCTTTAGTAAACTTTGGATGTCCTTAAAATCCTTAGTGGATATATTAAGTTGTGCTTTTGGAAATGACCCTAATGAAATTGAACTTACTCATGCTCACTCAACACCAAATGCATTTCCTGCTCATGATGTTGAAATAATTGGAGAAGATGATCACAACATGAATAAATTCCTAAATGATTTCCTTAATAAACTTGAGACTAATGCATCCTTTTATCCTTCCATGAAACAACCAACAACCCCTATAATATGACCCCTTGAGATGTTTGGTCTATTACATCTTGAAATTGAAACACAAACAAAGCCTAAGTTCCCTACAATAGGTGAACCTAGTCAAGCAAACACTCAACCATTCTATGTTAACAAAGTGACCAACACTTCCATCAATCTAGAAGAGACATGGAAAAGGATTCATGATCTTAGGTAAATAAGGATGTGATACAACAAGTGAACATGAAACTCATCAATTCTTAGAGAAAATACAAGCTAAAGATACTAAAGGGTTAGGATATCAAGATCCTCCTCTTGATATGAGTGTTATTATTCATAAAGAAAAATCAATGCCTCCTAACGATGATAAGGATGATAGGATTTTCTTAGGTCCTTCTCCTCAACATTCAACTTGAGAAGTTGGTGAAGCTAGCAAGAAATGAAGGCCTTACAAACTAAAGAAACTAAAATTACCTTGTCCACCAACTACCACTGAGAGAACTTTTCAAATAATTTTAAACAAAGGATTGATTACATTACCACCCATAAGATAATACCAATCTCCAAATCCTAAGAATACAAACACAGATCACATTTTTTATACCATAGATTTTTTGGACATAGTACCGATGAGTGTCATGCTTTAAAAAAAATATTTAAAAAGTTTGATATCATAAAAATAGTCCCTTAAAGCATATCATTTTGCTCCATGCAATGTAATAGTTGTAGAATCATCATGCTCTCACTATCACATGCTTTGAATTCATTGCAAATCATTTCAAGGAGCTCTTTCCCATCACCTACCTCGACTCATTCTTGTATTGCACTAAGGGGGCAAGAATTAGATAGCCTTGTCCTAGTAGTGTATTTTTCGTTGTCCCTTTGGCTAGTTGTTCGACTTCTATCTATGATGAAGAATATTAGGATATAGACGACCTAATAATAGGTTGAATCGCATTTTCCTTACTATTCTTTCACATTATTTTCCTTTCATGTTTTTTGTGTGATTTCATGTGTGTAATGTGATCCCCTATTTTGTTTTGTTTGATGTTTCGAGCTCTGTTTGTGAAATTCCTCTATTTGTATCTACATTTTTCTCTATGCCATAAAATATTTTACCTTTTCCTTTACCTTTTTCATGTATCTTATTTTTTTCCTTTTTGGGATGATGCAAGGCATCGAGACATTCATGTCTCTTCCATGTTGACCCAAAATCTTTTCCTTTACCTTTTTCATTTTTCCTTTCTTTTCCTTTTTGGGGATAATGCAAGGTGTCGAGACATTCATGCCTCTTCCATGTTGACCCAAAATCTTTTCCTTTACCTATTTCATTTGTCTTGTATTTTCCTTTTGGGGATCACACAAGGCATTGAGACATTCATGTCTCTTCCATGTTGATCCAAAATATTTTCCTTTACCTTTTTCATTTGTCTTGTGTTTTTCCTTCTGGGGATGACACAAGGCATCAAGACATTCATGTCTCTTCCATGTTGACCCAAAAGGTTTTTCTTTGCTTTTTCTCTCTTTGTGTCATTCTTGTAGTTCTATGAGTATTTGGGGAATCATGACGGTTTTGAGCTCTCTAAAAATGTTGTAGCAAGAACATACTGACCCCAAATCCATGGATCCCTCATGTGTTTGGAATTTTATTTTTTGGGGAAACCCCTCTTTCCATTTTCATGACGTAGCTTTATTTTGAAACATATGACTTGGGATAGGGATTTCCAAGTTATCTCTCATGTCCTCTTTGTTTTTAGTATTTATCATTTCCTACTTTAAAGTAATTGCTCACAGTATGGTGTTTAGCAATTTCTTTAAATTGGGGTATGCATTGGCATTATTCTTTTTTCATTTTTTCATATTTCATTTTGTAGTTTTCTTATTTCAAGAAATGTGTCTTTTACTTTGTGGTGACATTGGGTGTGATGTCCCTCAAGAGCGTGATCTCTCTTAGCATATTATATTCCTCTTAGTGGCTTGGTGTGACACACTGCATCCCCTAAGTTGTGAATTTTCTATTCTTTGATTGGTCCTCTCTTGGGGACATTAGGAAAAATGTTCCCTAAGTTAAATACCTTAAATGAACTAAGAAAAACTCCTTTCAACATTCCTTACACTATGTTGTAAATTTATGTTATATGGCCACCTTGCATAATACATTTTGCATTCCTATGGAGCCATCTTGTTTGTTCATGAGTTCCAAGCATACAGAGCTTTACTTACCTTATGAAGCTTGAAGTTCATTATTTCATGACACATTATCAAAGTTGTTAGGAGGTATAACTTTGGTCTAGTTGAATGGGAACCAAACTTAGGCATGAATTTTTCATAGCCACTTGCTTGTGTGTGTGAGCGCATATCATCCATGTGCATATGTATCTCACCTCTTTGGATACTCACCCAACAGATAGCCTAGAGTTCTGTTGCCTTAGAGTGACTGTGTATTTTTTGAAAAATGACCTAGATCTAATCCACATCACGATGTACAAACGGTCAAAGCTTGATCCACCCCCTTTTTTTTTTTTTTCTTTTCTCTTTGTCTTTGGCAGTGTATTATTGTGCCTTGTTGTTTCTCCTTATATCATTTTCATTTGTTTTATTTTGTGCTTATTTTGGTTTTCCATACGATCTTGATTCTAGGGGCTTGATCATCCCTCTTGATCATTGTCATCCTATCTTATCAACATTGGTGCACTTGGACCCCTCTTGATGTGAGTTTTCCTACTTTAGTGTGAGTTGGAAGCAAGTTGCTCCTCTCACTAAAGTGGAGGTTGAATGTGGCAATGGAAAATGTATCCCTTTACATTTTCATGCTTGTTTGGGCCCTTCTTCTTAAATTGAACAATAATTTTGCCTTGATTTAGTGTTGTAATGTGTTTAGCACATTCACATTAAGTCTTGATCCCTTGTAAACTAAAAAAACTTAATTGTAGATTATTTAAGGTGTTGTAAGGTTTTTTACCACACTTTCATGCTAATCTAGGGTTTTCATTATTAATTGGGCTTCTTTATGCCTTATTTGGACTTATTTTGCATCCACAAGCATTAATTAATGCATCTTTCTGAGGACAATCCCAATATAAACTAGCATCCAATAATAATTTAGGTGTTTTTGGATTGTATGGCCTATATTTATTGATCTGGGACACATATGCCACCTTATGCATATGGGTCCCACCTAAGTTTTGGGGCCCCTATCTAGATTTCACATGAATCTAAGCATTTCTTGAAAAATGTGTCCCATAGCCTAGCCTAATGGGACTCATACACCATTTCTAGTTTAAGAGTCCCATGTGGCTTAAAATTAAATTAAATTTAAATTCATTATAGGATTTTATTCTCCTAAGGGTATGTGCAGGATCATGATGGGCCAAAAAGTGGCAATATGATGGGTATGTGGCTGACAACTTTTTTTCCCCAAAATTGATGAAACGAAAATAATTTTTAAAGGAGATTCTCAGCTTTCTACCAATATAAATTATGCTTTACTTGAATTTAATAAGTAATTATTATTCATTTTCTATTAAAATTACGACTAAAGTCCTGATTGATAGACTGATTGAAAAACATCTGTAGATTTCAAATGGTATCACATTTTTTGAATAAAAAAAATGTGTCACATTCTATGATTCACATACTATAGGATTAAAAAAAAAAAAATTGAATTTCATGAATTTTGACCAAGTTAAGGTGGTGACATATGATTTTTATATTTTTTAAAATTTGTAATAAAAATTCATAATTAATTATTTACTTGGAAAATTACAAAAAATATGCATCACATTGGGACATGATTCCTCTACTTATATCTAAAATATTATAAAAAATTATTATCATTTTATTGTGGTTAGGGTGGTCAGACAGACACCTACTTATTTTTTCCCTGAAATTTAAGTACTACTACATTGAAATTTAAAATTTTCACCAAATAGATTTTCTTTTTTAAACAAACCTATTAGTTTAGAAACTACATTCAATTTGCTACAGATTCTATTCTTACATAATTTAAAAATAATATAGATAACTTATTCAAATTTTTACGTCAAGTTGCCTAATTCTGATTTTTCTATTTTTTTTGCAACTTAAGGGCTTGTTTTTTCATTGATGATCCTGCACATACCCCTAGATCTGATGTCAACTTGTAGTGTTGTAATTTTTGGAAATATAGCATGAAAAAGTATAAATACAAGGTCTTTTCACATATTTTCTCCTCATTTTTAAAGTATTCATGTACATTATAGAAAACTGGAGATCACAAAAGAATTCAAGTATTTATAAGAGCATTCAAGAGTCTTCAAGAGCTATTTATCAAGTGGTTTGGAACATTATTCAAGTATCAAGCATCATGTCAAATCTATCATGCATCATGTTTTTGTTTGAGCTAACAATTGTGATGTAGGATTTTATGATTCAAGAAAGTACTCAATTTAAGATCTACAACATTCAACCAAGAGTCAAGATCTACATCCATTAGAGGAACTTCATACATATTTGTAGCACTTTATTTCTAGAGTTTTGTGATTTTTAACATTACTTTTTTTCATTCATCATTCCTTTATATCATTCTATTTCATTACAAGGTTTGATTAGCAAAATAGGGTTTGACCAAGGAAAACCCCTTTCAACTAACAAAACAACATTTTTCCCTTCTCTTTAGTGTGTGATTTGAAAACCGAGGTTGAATACCCTCTAAGGAGAAATATTGGAAAGAAGTTTTCAAGTGTGTAAAGTCATCCAAGTAGTCACCTTGTTTACAAGACCCTTGAAAGACACCTATAGAGCATAATTCAACAATTAAAATCCGAAAATTAGGTTGAGAAGATAGAGTAGAGGTTGAAGAGAAGATCTTGATCTTGATCCTCTAAAATAGTCAAGTAGGATTGATATGCCATTTCTGGTGTATGAGTCCTAGTACAATGAAATTTGTAGTCTTTAAGAGTTCCAGACTTGTCTTTACCAAATTTCCGTTCTTGCCTACAAACACTAATCTGGGACTAAATCACCCGGTATGGCATATTATTCCCAATAGGCATTAAATTCAACAGTTCTAGCACTTTATACCTTAAATCAAGTTGCTATAGTTTTCTAGGTGCACCTTTGTATTTTTTCTAGTTTTCTATTCTATTTTGCATTCATTTCTAGGTCATTTAGTAAAGTCTTGCATTTCATTGTTTTTCATAATTAGGTCTCACATTTTACTTGTCTTTCCAAGGCCTAGCTTAGTGGTGAACCCCCTTTTAGTCTCTAATCATACCCTAGGAAAACCTTTAGTAGATCTCCCTTCATTCCATCTTGGGAGTGAGATCTCTAGGGTTTCCTTGAGTGAAACAAGAGTGAAAAATAGGAACCCTATCTCCTCAAATATAAGACCCCCATCCTATTTTTCATTGTTTCATTATTGAAAGGAAAATAAAATTTCAGTGCTCTTGTTGGTAGATTCATAAACAATTCACTTGTGGGTAAAACTTAGAAAAATTACTGAGTAAAACAATGGGCATGTTACATGTGGTATTAGAGCTATCGGGTTAAGCTCTGGAACCTATGCACTCACTATGTTTCCAATTCAATATAATGTGAATGTAATGTTTGTAAATTCTTGTCCTAGTATGGCGCATCTCGAGATGGCTACAAGAAATTCAGTGTTTGGAAATAAGTGCTTCGTATTAGCCAAGAAGGAAAGAGAAGACCTTGTTTGTACCATTGAGGGAACTAATTATGAAAATACCATTTGGCTAAGCCATATTGAGAAATTTTGTCATGCTCTTTCATGAATTATTCAAGAGAAGAGAAAGATGAAAGAGGTTGCTAACTTCAACTTGTTTCCTTCTATCTCTTTGGTAAAGTTAGACTCTTTATCACTTTCAATGGATATGCCCTTGAAATGTAGTGTTAGTCTAGTTATGATATTTATGGATCCACGAGTTCTTCCCTTAGTGAAAGTTATTTTAATAGCCACAAGTAGCAAATCAGAGGGTTATGTACCTTGAAACTATGTGTCTGAGGATATATTAGGGGGGTATTATCCTTACAATGATAATGTTGAGCAAAAATATGAGGGTTATACCCCACGTAGATATTTATCGAAAATAAAATACGAGGGATGTTCTCCCTTAGACCATCTTAATAGTCATTCTATGTAAACTCAAGGAAATTAAAAGTCATTTTTTATTATAATGAAAATTATAATTTTGTAAATTTTTTGAATGAGTTCTTTAAATATAATTTCTTATGTGATTGATATATCTTTCAAATGTTGTTAACATTGAGCAAACCTTCATAGATCTAATTAAAATGAAAATATCTAGGTATAACCATTTTTTGGAAAATATGGTTAGGATAATAACTAATTATGGGGGAAGTTAAGAAGTAGGTTAAAGCACTAAGAATGTCGAAGTCAAATTGGACAATATTCTCATTGTCATGGATGAGACTAGAGAAAGAATATGAAACATTGAACAAAAAGTTAGGGGGAAGGAAAGAGTGGAACAAGAAGTTCCAAATAATAAGGAATAAACTCCCAACAATGAAGAATAAGGGGAGATCCCACAATCGCACCCAATCTAGTGGTAAAGAAAATGATAAGTTTTAATCTCTTTCTAAGGGAGCCAAAAAGAAGTGTTTGGAAAGTGAATTATTTTGCAACATGAGAAAAAAAACCACCAAAATTTGAAGGTGGTGCAATTGGAGATGTAGCAAAAGCATGGCTTACAAAAATGGAGAAATATTTTAAAATCAGAAATTACTCTGAGGTCACTAAAACCATATGGGGAGTATTTTAGTTGGTAGGTGAATACTCCAACTGGTATATCTGAGTAAGAAAATGAAGCTTGTGATTAGTTCCTTAAGCCTCACTTGGAGCACACTTATGAATATTTTTTCAGAAGAGATGGTTTCCCCAACACCTTTAAGATAAAAATCCCATTGACTTCCAAAATCTTAGGCAAGGTGACTCCTCAATGAATGAGTATTGGGAGAAGTTCACTCTACTCCTTAAGTACATACTTATGTACTAGAAGGATGAGAAATTCCATAGAATGAAGTTTATTATAGGTATAAAAGTAAAAATAGGTGGTGAGGTAGATGTGCATAGTCCAACTATAATGGATTTGGTGTATGAGAAGGAAATTAACTAAGAAGAAAGGCTTAATGCTATCTCAAATTATTGGGAAATAAATAAAAAGAAGTTTGGTTGGACACAAACCAATCAAGCTCCAATGAAGCCTAGTAAAGGGCTAAGTTTTCAAAAGCAAAGGGACAAGGGATCTCAAAATAATTGGAACAAATCAAGGAAATATTGAAAGGGAAATAACAACTTTAAGAAAAATGTTGGTGTAAATGAAATTAAATTTGGAAGACCAACTAAAAGGAGGGGACCAGTGAAAGGATGTTATACATGTGGTGGGGACCCTTATGTGAGTAATTGTCCAAGAAAACCTTCAGGATCACAACCACGTGGTAACTCTCTTCCTTCTAAAAAAAAAGCATACTAGCAAAGGATTTTTGCTGCAACAGATAATCGGGTATGTGCAGGATCATCATGGAAAAAGCAGGCCCTTAAGTGGCAAAAAAATCAGAAAAATAAGAGTTAGGCAACTTGATGTAAAAAATTGAATAAGTTATCTATATTATTTCAAAAAATATGTAAGAATAGAATCTATAGCAAATTGAATGTAGTTTCTAAACTACTAAGTTTGTTTTTTTCTATTTGGTGAAATTTTGAAATTTCAATGTAGTAGTATTTAAATTTCAGGGAAAAAATAAGAAGTAGGTGTCTGTCTGACCACCCTAACCACAATGAAATGATAATATTTTTTTATAATATTTTAGATATAATTAGAGGACTCATGTTCTGATGTGATGCATATTATTTTGTAATTTTTTCCAATTAAATAATTAATTATGAATTTTTATTACAACTTTTAAAAAGTATAAAAAACTCGTATGTTTAACTGCCTTAACTTGGTCAAAACTTCATGAAATTCAAATTTTATTTTTTTAATCCTATAGAATGCATAGCATAGAATGTGATGCATGTTTTGGATTCAAAAAATGTTATACCATTTGAAAGCTATAGATGTTTTTCAATCAATCTATCAATCAAGACTTTAGTCGTAATTTGAATAGAAAATGAATAATAATTACTTAATAAATTCAAAGTAAAGCATAATTTATATTGGTGGAAATTTAAGAATCTCCTTTAAAAACCCTTTTCGTTTCATCAATTTTGGGTTAAGAAAACGTCGTCAACCACATACCCATCATATTGCCACTTTTTGGCCCATCATGATCCTGCACATACCCAATCGGCAAGTGGAGTAACAAATTACTCTAGTGGAAGTATGAGGTACTTCTTCTAGAATTCCCATTTCAATTTTAATAGATATTGGTGCCATAACAAATTTTATTTCACCTAGAATAGCAAGTAAAAATAATAGAAAAGTTAGTTACATGGAATAGTCTTGGGTTGTAGAATATGCTAACTAGACAAGAGCTAAGGTAAGTCAATGTCTATTCAAAGCAAGAGTTGAACTTACAAGTTTCTTAATGGAAGTTAATTTGTAAGTAGCTCCCTTAGGATCTTATGATGTCATCTTAGGGATTAATTGGCTATGGAGACACAAAGAAAAGGTAGATTGTCATGTGAAAATAGAAGAATGTTTAGATGATCTAGGTAACTAGGTGTCAATATAAGGAATTCGTAGAGAGGTTAAGTTACAACATATATTTGTTGTGTAAATGAATAGAGAGAAGAAGAAAGGTTGTCAACTCTTTGCAGTAAAAATGGAGAAGCTTGAGGAATGTAAGGAATTCATCTCTCAAGATGATATAGTATATTATGGACCTCGATATTTTTAATATGTTGAAGAAGGTTAGGTATTGGAATATGGAAAAACAAATATGGAGAAATATCATGTTTTATGAAAATTTGAGGATGTACTTCAAGAATAATTACCTAGATTATCCCATAAGAGGATATTTGATTTCTCTATTGACATAGTACCAGGGTGGAAACCTATATCAAAAGTACCTTATAGGATGATCACAGTTGAACTAATCGAGTTAAAGGCACAACTAGAAGTGTTGTTGTCTAAAGGATTGATAAGACCTAGTGTTTCACTTTGGGGAGCATCAATTATCTTTGTAAATAATAAGGATGGTACACTAAAACTATTTCTTGATTATCAATTTCTTAACAGAGAAACAATAAAGAATAAGTATCCATTGCCATGTATTGATGATCTCTTTGATTAGATGTGAGGAGCGGCAACATTTTCAAATATTGATCTACACTCTAGGTATCATCATCTTAGAATCAAGGATGAAGATATTTTTAAAACTACTTTCAGAACTAGATATAGACATTATGAGTTCACAGTCCTCCTTTTGGACTAACCAATGCACCATCAACTTTCATGGCCCTAATGAACAATGCATTTAGGGTTTGTTTTTATAAATTTGTGTAAGTCTTCTTAGATGATATCTTATTCTACTCCAAGAATGAAGAGGAACATCTCAAAAATCTAGAGATTTTTTTTCAAAGATTGATAGAGAATAAGTTATATGGGAAAATATCAAAGTGTACCTTCTTCCAAAAGAAAGTACAATATTTGGGTCACATAATTTCAGTTGAAGGGATTTCAGTTAACCCAGAAAAAAGATAAAAGTGATACTAGAATGGTCAGTGGCCAAGAATGTGTAGGAAGTTAGAATTTTTATGGTATTGGCTAGGTATTACCATAAGTTTGTTGAGAAATTTTCAAGGATATATTTTCCCATCATATCATAGCAAAGAAAGGGAAAGACGTTTGAGTGGTGTGAGAAATTTCAAGCATTATTTGACCAACTCAAGGAAAGGTTGACCATAGCACCAATACTAAAAGTACCATATCCAAATGGTAACTTTGTGATTATTACAAACACTTGTGGAGATGGATTGGGTGGACTATTAATGCAAGGTAGGTGAGTCATAGAGTACGAGTCTAGAAAACTAAAGCCCTATGAACAAAATTATGCTTTGCATGATTAGAACTAGCAATAGTTGTTTATGCATTATAGATGTGAAGACATTATCCTTTGGGAAAACCATTTGAACTCAAGACCGATCACCATGGTCTTAAGAATAGAATATGTAGCAAATTGAATGTAGTTTCTAAACTACTAGGTTTATTTATTTATTTTTAAATCTATTTGGTGAAAATTTGAAATTTCAATGCAGTAGTACTTAAATTTTAGAGAAACAATAAGAAGTAGGTGTCTATTTGACCACCCTAACCACAATAAAATGATAATATTTTGTTATAAGATTTTAGATATAAGTAGATGACTCATGTCCCGATGTGATGCATATGTTTTTGTAATTTTTTTCTAGGTAAGTAATTAATTATGATTTTTTATTACAACTTTAAAAAAATATAAAAACTCGTATGTCTAACCACCTTAACTTGGTTAAAACTTCATGAAATTCAATTTTTTTTTTTTTAATCTTATAGTATGCAAAGCATAGAATGTGACACATGTTTCAGATTCAGAAAATGTGATGCTATTTGAAAGATATAGATGTTTTTCAATCAACCTATCAATCAGAACTTTAGTCATAATTCAAATATAAAATGAATAATAATTATTTATTAAACTCAAAGTAAAGCATAATTTACATTGGTGGAAAGATGAGAATATCCTTTAAAATCCCTTTTCATTTCATCAATTTTGGGTTAAAAAGAAGTCGTCAGCCACATACCCTACACATACCCATCATATCGCCACTTTTTGGCCCATCATGATCCTACACATACCCTCAGGTTTAAGGGGAGAATTTATGTACCAATTTTTGGAGAGCTAAAGGACTTAGTATGGAAAGAAGTACACAATGCATCATATTTAGGACATTCGAGATGTTGGATGATGTGAATCCATTATGTTTCTAGAAGTGTATGAAAGGAGATGCAGGAAGATTTGTAGCAAGTTTCTTAGAATGCCAAAGAGTGAAGGACGAGCATCATCATCATGAAAGTCTTTTGTATCCACATGAAGCTCCAAAAAATAAGTGGAAAGATATTAGCATGGATTTTGTGCAAGGTCTCCCTATGTCTAGGAACAAGCACAATGCCATTTTGGTAGTGGTTGGAAAGTTGAAAAAAGTAACTCACTTCATACTAGGGAATTAGACTGATGGAGCTCTTATAGTAGCACAAAATTTTATTCAAGAGATATTTAGATTGCATGGGATTCTTGAAAAGATCATTTCGGATAGGGATGGTCATGTGATCCATCTAGATTTTTGCAAACCATATTTTTTGCACTTGGAATGAAATTGAATATAAGCTCTTCTTATCATCCAGAAATGGATGGACAGACTAAAAGGGTAAACTAAGTATTAGAGGACCTACTAAGGATTTATTGCATGGATCAACAATACAAGTGGAAAAATTATCTACCTTTGGTAGAGTTTACATATAATAACACCTATCATTTTGTGATCAAGATGATTCCATTTGAAGCATCATATGATAGGAAGTTTCAAACTCCTTTAAGCTAGGATAATCTGGAAGATAGGATAAGCCGTTGGCCAAAGATGTTATTTGAAATAGAGGAACAAGTTTGAATCATTAAGAACATATTAGTAGAAGCTAATTTTTAGGAATAAAAGTTATGTTTATTCTAAGAAGGTACCAAAGGATTTTTTGTAGTCACGGGTGATAGATTTTTATTGAGAGCTAAGCCTCACAAGAGTCCTATCAAGTTTGGAAATTCATCCAAACTAGCTTTGCACTATGTTGAACCTTTTGAGGTTCTTGTGGAAATCAACCCTATTGCATATAGGATTGCCTTGCCACCAACTCTTGCTAGGATTCATAATGTATTTCATGTCTCATAAATTAAGTACATACCACTTGATAACCATGAACATTATTGATTAGAATTATTTACACCTATGCAGGATCCAAGGGTGGTAACAATCAAGCTGCTCAAGGTGCTCAAAACCCATAATCTTCACTTACATAACATAGAGGTTTTGCAATGCAATGTCCAGTGGGATCAATATGTAGAAGACTTTTCCACATAGGAAGACTATGCCAAAATGAAGTAGAAGTTTCCACAAGTCTTGGTAGAATTTGAAAATTCTTGAAAAAAATGATGTTTTGTTTTGTGATGTGTGCTTTATGCTATGGTCATATTGATACTTAAAAATCTTCAAGGATGATGATTCACACAGGGGGGAAATATGTTACACTATGTGTGTTATTACCTATTTACTTTTACCTTGTTTAGTAAATTTCTTTAATAAATGTGAATGTGTTTAACATATATGAATTATGAAAGAAATATGATGAATGAATGTTTGAATCTATTTAATGTTTTATGATAATACTATAAATGAAATATATGTGATACATATGAATGTATTGATTCAACTAACTACTATTATGGTGAAACTAAGTTGAATGTAGGAATAGGTTCAAGCCTTTGGAAGAGAAGGCAAGTATCACTCAAGAGAAGAACTTGGTATGGTAACCTCTAATTAATTCTTACTAAGAATTCACACACTCTTGTGCTAGTTGGTATTAGTTGAGTCAAAATAGTTCAATAGATGGTAAGTGATCTTTAGTTAGTTGTGTGTGTTTATATTGATTTGAAATCTTATTTATGAATCTTTTGAATGAGGTATGTGATAAGTCTTGATGATAAGTGGAAATCCTTCCTGGTATATTTATTGCTATGTCGATGTGTTATATGCATAAAATGTATATATATGTATATATGTACATGTCTATGGTAAACTCATACATATGAGTGAATACATTCATAAGTATATGTGGGTAGACGTACCTACACATGCTCATGGACAAATTACCCATATACATGAGAATACCAATTGGACTAAGGTGACATATATATGTATATATATTCCATATAAATATGTCAATCAATGGAATTGTGTGTATAAGTGTTTTCTATAAAGTTATTGAAGTAGTACTATGTATATGTATATATAGTATATACATATTAATATATATGTGAAAATTAATATAGTACTAACATATATATATTTATATATAATAGTATATATATACATAATACTTTTCTTTATATTTATATAATGTATATATATTTAGTTAAACGTATTTGATTAACTCTATGAAATGAATATATATATATATTGATAGTGGTATATTTACATATAGATACATACATACACACACACACACACACACACACACACACACATACATATATATATATATACAAGTATTGTGTTAATCTCCAAGCACATAATGTAGCGTTGATATTAAGTAAAGTGCTAGAAAAGAATAAAGCAGATATACCATAGATAGCACAACCTTTTAAGGAATACAAACCAATGAATAAAGTATGTAAGACTAAGTCAAACCAAATGAAGAAGCACGTATGAGTTCATGTGTAGTTGTGTTAACATTTGAAGGGATGTATAATTTGTTTTAAATGCCTTATGAATAAGTCATAACCTGTGCTATAAATTTCGGCACCAACATTTGAAGGTGGCACTGTATTATCAAGAGTTTCAAATGCTTAAGAGGAATTCAAAATATGTATAAGCTTGCAAATGGAATAGAGACCCAGTCAAGTGGAAATTTGACAGCATTTTGTAAAAAAAATGAATTAGGAAACTTCTTTTAAGCTTGTTGTCCCATCTATCAAGCCGACTCAGCCATTTAAATGGTGAGTACTTTGATGTGTTGCGAACTCGTGAGTTAGCTTAGTGAGTCATTGCATAAGGATGGAAAGGTGGTCAAAATACATAATTTTTTATAGCCTTTGATTGCTCACAAAGTAGTATAAAAATAGGTGCTCATCCTACCAAATGCATCACTTGTCAATCTGATTTCTTAGAGCTATTCTATTGTAGTTTAGTGCAAAGTGAGGTTATATTTTGTGAGTTTGTGAGTTGTATTATTTTTTAATATTGGTTTTGTTGAGATATTTAAAGTGAATTTAGTAGAGGAATTTGGGTTGTTCGTAAAGGATTTGCAAGTGAACTTGAGCCATTAATCCTAGAGGAAAGATTATTCAGTTGGAGATTTAAACAGGTATGCTAATTTCTTCCTCTTTGTTATTATGTTGAAAAGATTGTTTATTTTATTGTTGTGTTGACAGATTGTCTTTTACTAGTGTGAGATGCTTGGATATGCTCAAGCATATCACTTGGTTGTTTCTTGCTTTGTGAAACCTTAATTTTGATATTTTCTCATATATATACATATACAATGATTATATTATTATATGAATATAAACACTATTTGTACTATACACAAAATTTTGGTAGTATAAGAAGCATAATAATACTCTAAGTGTGTAGCATAAGATAGAGTTGTTTTGAGTTACTTGATTGCTATGTCAATTAATGCGAGTCAAAGGGAAGGTTATTCCTAAGGTTATAGGATAATCCATAAGAAAGGGAATGACCTAGAATAGAGTAGAATACTAATGCTCAAAATACAAATTGAGAAATTATAGTAGTGAATATAGATGATCCTCACTCAAAGTTTTGGGTGTTGAATATTTCGCCAAAGTAGTGTAGGTAGCCACTATTTATATTGTCAATTGACAGTGATCCTAGTACATACAAGGATGAGACTATCATAGAAATAGAGGTTGACTTTATTTTAAGCTCTAGACATGTAGGATAGATCACTATGCTTAGGAAAGGCTATTTAAAATGAGGGATACTCATAGGGTGGGAAGCAAGAGTTCAACCCACAAGACCCCACCACCCAAGGTAGACCCCACCAACTTAGGGGCCACAAAACCCACCTAAGGCCCCCAACCCCACCACCCATTACTCCTTTGGTTGGTCCCAACCCCACTAACCATGCACTTCGCCATTCTCAACTTGGGCTCTGCCACCAACCTGAGGTGTGTCTATATCTTCCCACCCAAGGCGTATCCCTATATCTTCCCACTCGCTAGGTGGGGTTGGTGATAGCAAAGCATAGGATGGTGGATGGAGCCTTGGGAAATGGGCGAAGCCCTCTTGCCTTTGGTGAGTTTATTGGATAATATGGTTGGTGGGGTCTAGTGGACCCCACCATCCAAGGCCCATCTCTATATCCTCTCACCCAAGGAAGCTACATTGCCAAAGGCGAAGCCCACCACAAATCCCACTGACCCATGCTTCACGATCGGGGGGGTGGCGGGATATAGATATGCCTATGGTCAATTGTGAAGCGCTGGGTAGGAGGTTATAGAGTTGGGAAAATATGGGTGGTGGCGGATACCTTGGTCAGTGGGGTTGGTGCCTCAGGTCGGTGGGGTTTGTGAGTCAACCCTACCCAAGTCCCCCAACCCCACCACCCATGCTCCCCTTTTTTTATGTGGGGTTGGGGAACCATTCTCTTCATCGACAAGAGGGCCATCTTACCAATTTTGGTAGATGTGCAAGGGACTATAGTTAGTCCATGGTTTGTGGAAGAGCGCTTTAGTGATGCTTCTCCTCATGCAGTTGCCAACCAAGATTTGGGAGGACATTCTAGACCATTGTATTTCTAGTTCATGAAAGCTTTTTGAAGCTATGTATGTATTCATGTTTCCATCTATTTGGAAATTGTAAATATGAAATGTATCTTAAATATATTCATGTAATGTGAAATCATGTTTATATTATTGGAAAGATTCTTTGTATATGCAATATTTTTTTTTGAAAAGGTTATTGTTCAATGGTGCATTTATTATTGAAAAGAAAAGAAAATATTAGTGCTCTTATTGATATATGGATAAACTATTCACTTGTGGGTAAAAATTAGAAAAACTATTAAGTAGAACAATGGGCATGTTACAGTTACCTTTGTTAATTTAAAATGCTTTAATATATGATTATTTTTTGTATATGTATCCTGATAGAAAATGTGGTGAATGAATGTGTAATTTAATATGATATTTTAAATTTTTTGAAGATAAAAATATATGATGCATATGAATGTATTGTTGTTAGCTAAGTACTATTGTGATGCACTAAGCTAGATGCAAGAAAAAATTCAAACCTTCGGAAGAGAGGGGCAGTATCACTCAAGAGAAGAACTTGGTCTGGTAACCCTTAATGAGCCTAATTGATCATACACACACTCATATCCTAGTTTGATCTAGTTGAGACAAGTTAGTTCGAGAAATAGTAAGAAACCTTCTATCATTGAATGGGAATGCTTTGTATTGGTTTATGGTTTGGGTCTTAGATTATGCTTGATTGAGAATATGTAATTGAGTCTTTATGTTGAGCAAAATTTCTTCTTTGTATGTTCATATTTATATATTTATCGATGAGTATATACATAGAATGTATATATATATGTACATGTTATGATAACCGATACATACACACGCACACACACACACACACACACACACACACACATGTGTGTGTGTGTGTGTGTGCATGTGCATATGTAGGTAGATGTATCTATGCATACTCATGAATGGATATCCCATATGTATGAGAATATCGATTGGAAATATGCAACATATATATATATATATATATATATTTGATTGGTGAAAGCAATATATGTATATATATTATTATATATAATTTTGAATATATTTAAATATCAAAGAATGATTTTATGTGTATATATAAGCTACTATATATATATATATATTATAATGATAATATTATAATATGTATATATTATTATATATATTATTGAATGCATTTTGATATTTACAAAGTAAACATGGGCACATATATGACATGACACATATTAGTAAATGTGGCTTAAATAAAAGATAACATAATAAAGAGTATATGTTGTGTATATAACTAGCATGTGATAGAATATAATGCAAGGTACATAAGATAATAGTTTTTAGTTATATGAAAATTGAATAGTATACATATTGATGCATATAAAGTGATAAAACTTATGCTTGAAGGTAAGTGAAAACATTACATATAAAAGTTGTTGATAGTAATAAACCCAATGCAAAATAAGATAATGTGGAAAGTTCAACACCACAATAGGGGTATGTGCAAGATCATCATCGAAAAAATAGGCCCTTAAGTGGCAAAAAATTTAGAAAATTCAGGGTTAGACAACTTGACATAAAAATTTGAATAATTTATCTATATTATTTCAAAAATATGTAAGAAAATAATTTGTAGAAAATTGAATATAGTTTCTAAACTACTAGGTATATTTTAAAAAATAACAAATCTATTTGGTGAAATTTTGAAATTTCAATGCAGTAGTACTTAAATTTTAGTGAAAAAATAAGAAGTAGGTGTTTGTCTGACCACCCTAACCACAATAAAATGATAATATTTTTTTATAAGATTTTAGATATAAGTAGAGGACTCATGTCCTGATGTGATGCATATTTTTTTGTAATTTTTTTCCATGTAAATAATTAATTATGAATTTTTATTACAACTTTTAAAAATATAAAACTCGTATGTCCTGACCACCTTAACTTGGTAAAACTTCATGAAATTCAATTTTTATTTTTTAATCCTATAGTATGTGAAGCATAGAATGTGACACATGTTTTGGATTAAAAAATGTGATACCGTTTGAAAGCTATAGATTTTTTTCAATCAGCCTATCAATCAGGACTTTAGTGGTAATTCAAATAGAAAATGACTAATAATTATTTTTAAATTCAAAGTAAAGCATAATTTATATTGGTGGAAAGATGAGAATCTCCTTTAAAAACCCTTTTCGCTTCATCAATTTTAGGTAAAAAAGTCGTAGCCACATGGGCCATCATATCACTTACATATTGCCACTTTTTGGCCCATCATGATCTTGCACATACCCATAGGTGGAAGAAAGAAAATAGAAGTCATATTATTGAGTGGTGGCAGCAAGAGGGGAAAAGGTGGTAGATTTAGTAGCTTGTTTGTAGCATCGAGTTGTTCAAATTTAAGTATAAATAGAGGCATGTATCCTCTACCTTTTGTTACACTTATTCATTTTGATTTCCTTATTTATTATTCTATTGTATTTTTCTATGTAGGTGTATTTTGAGATATTTTTGAGAAAGACAGTTGTTTGTGAATTTGAAATTGTTGAGAGTTCTTTGTGAAGAGGCTAGATTTTGGTGATAGGTTGGGCTTAGAAGAAGTAGCAATCGTGACTGTGGAGGTTGAGTTTGGAAAGTAGTATTATCAGTTAGAGCTTCAATTCTAGGCATGTTGATTTCTATTTCTCTAATCTATTCCCTATCAAGATGGAAATAATATTGATTGAATTTGCATGACCATTCTCATTTTCTTCTTGTTGCAAAGGGTGCAAGTGGAAAGATAGGAAATAAAAATAAAGTGTCAATATATTTCCTAGATTCTATACTATTTCAAATGAGGATTGAAAACTTTTTGAAACATTTTTTTGGAGTGAGTTGCTGCTAGAAAATAATTTTCATGAAATTACCACAAGTGAGGTGTCACTAAAGATGATATTGTTACAAATTTGAAGAGAATGAATATAAATAGATATTATGTGTGGCATGTTGACTATATAATTTATATAAAGGTTAGCCATGAGGAGGATGAGTATATTGATAATTAGATAAATATAAGAAATACAATAAAATTGAATGAACATGAGTTGTTATAAAAAATAGGGCTTGGTAGTGGTGAAAATCTAAATTCTCTTCAAAATGCTTGGTAAATGTTCCATGATGCTACTGAAAATTTCAAAACCACAAAAAGGATGTCTCAACAAGATGGCCAATCTATATTAGAGTTGAATGGTCCACCATATCCACTATCTCCCAAACAAGAACTATCACTTACGATTATTAAAAAAATATTATGACACTTTCTTCAAGCAACCCTTACATATGATAATACAAGGAACGATAAATATAGGAAAACTATATCTAATTCATTGCATTAGGCATGCACTTTGAAGTTTTGCAACAAAAAAATATAACTCATTCTTTTTCGTTGCTCCTACATGAATTGTTGTGTTCAACATAAATGCATTGACTATACATTCAACCCTTAAAGATTCTAATAAAATAAATAAAACCATTAAATGGAAAATTACTAAGTGTTTCAAGAAGACATGAAGGCTATTAAATATCTCCTTGTCGATGAAATGAGCTTCATAGGACCAAAGTTAGTATTGAAAATAGATAGTAGACTACATGAAGCTTTTCCCCACCAACAAAATCTATGCTTTGGTGGCACATTTATCAGTTTTGTAGGTGTCTTGATACTACTACCACTTTTTATGGATAAATCTATCTATGCTTCACACTTAAATTCTAGATACCTATGGAAGCAATCCACTACAATTATTACATTACAAACATTTTTTTGTCAATAGAGTGACACTCAAACACAATTTTGCATTCATTGAACATTACAAAACATGTGTAATGTAGAACTAGTTGAATAGGATTGGGAATTACTAATGAATCACAAAAAAAAATTACTATTAGACAATGAACAAATATATTTTGACCAATCAATGCACCTATTGTCTATAAATGATTTAGTGAGGATATACAAAAAAAATTACTCAAACTTCTTAATATTTCTATTGTGCCAAGTTCCGTAATAAAAACATGATAAAATAAAAAATTGATAATGATGTTGACAAGATTCCCCAAGAACTCCTACTATGTAGATGCCAATGAGTCATGTTAATAAAAACTTATGCATTCAAGAAGGGATTGTAAATGGGTCTGCTAGAGAGGTAGTAGATATTGTGTATACATTTGAATCTAAACCACGAGATTTTCCTTCATATGTAGTAGTGTAATCTGGTAATTACAATTTCCCATTGTACAACCAAGATGACCCAAAAGTTATACCTTTAACACCTGTATCTCTAGGTAATTTTAGACAAATACACTATTCATCGTATGGGCAATTACCATACATAAATCCCAAGGACTAACACTCAACAAAGCAACAATCAATATTGGTAAAATAGAAAGAAAAGGGTTAACTCTTACAACTATATCTAGAATTAAATCTACAAAAGGTCTTCATATAGAACTGCCATTCTCCCTTGATCAATGTTCAAGAATGAAAAATAATCCATATACAATTATCAAGAAGAAAGAAGAGTCCTGACTACATCTACTATCATTATAATGAGTTTAGGTATGTAATTTTTAGTTAAACCTTTTCTAAATAAACTTTCAATTTATTATTTTTGTTATCATCTTCATAGTTTATGCTTTATAAAAAAAAATTCTAACCTAATATATTCACAACTTTATGGTGTATAGGTATATTCTTGACATTCTTATATTACTACATCAAATGATTTTCCTATGTTACCAATATTATATTTTCTCACATATAGTTCTTTTGCTTAACACAAAATTTTTGTTTTTTGCAATTTATACCTTTAACATAAGACCAGCCATGCATTTATTATATAGGTCCACTAGATTCTTGTTTCAATGTGTAGGAACAAAATAAGTGAACATCCAAAAAAAAATTCTAGGCTCATTTCATACAAAAAAGGGGAATCACTCACTAAATACTTCTCAAAATTGAAAATGTTACAAAATCCTTCTTTGAATAGATTATAAGAAAATATATAATACAAATATTTTCCAAACGTTATCCATAATTGTAAGTGTATTTAATAGTTTACACATAGGTCTTTAAGCCTACTTAAGTGGTCATTATGTACATGACACTAGCACACACAAGGTGTCAAATTAGTTAGAAATTCTATTGAAGTATTGACCATCTTTTGACACCTCATACTACAATGGTGTGAGCAAACCCTCCACCACTCCATGAATGAAGAGTGCTATCCTCGTTTCATGAAGATCTGGTGCTCAAACACTTCCTTATTTATGTACCTTTCATTCATCTAATAAATTGGTCCATTTTATGGATACTTTGTGCTTGTTATCTATCTTTGTGATTTACGAGTTTCTACATGGTATTAGAGCCATTAAAATTGTAGGCTTCGTAAAATCCTTGTGCTCTACGATTTCCATGAGTTCCCTATTGTCAGCGATCGGTGGCATTTGTTCTGAGTGCTCACAGGCCACATGAGGTCTGTGATCCACGATTGCCACAACTAGCACACCTGAGTCGGTTGTTGGTCACATAATAGCATGCGTTTCAAGCATGCGAGGGGGGCGATAAATCTGCGAGTTCAGATCCACGATTTTAGAGGAGACATGCCTAGCTTGGGTGCAATAATGAGGAGTTCAAAATGTGCTATGTGTTGTGCCAAATCCACTGAATCCGCGTGAAAGCTAGTAAATTGCAACGAGCGTCAAGTTTGAACCAGCCCAAGGAGGTTTAATTAGTTTCTATTTCTTCTCTTTTAACTTTTCAAAATATTTGGTTGGTGTAAATTTGCAATAGGGTGAAAATTTAAAAGTGTTGTAACTTGTAAATGGTAGCTCAAAATTGAGATTCATTCTTTTTGAAAGTGCTTATTTTTCCAAACTCTATTCAATGATGATGATTTCTCACTAAGATATAAAGTGCCCTTTTTCACCTTCATTCTTGTATGCAAATATATGCACCAAAATAAAGTGCCAAACAAAGGGTGAAATCAAAAATATTGAAAAGGGTGGGTGTCAAAGTGTTATGATTAAAATTCCACTCCAAATTTCTTTCTCTCAAGTTTCTAAAATTTGTAAATTAAAACTAAGCATGGAGCCCAATCAACAGATTAATCCTCTCACACCCTTTAACTATCATGAATAGAAGTTGCAAGTACAACTTTCACTCAAAAACAAAGGCTTGTTTAGAGTTACTATGGGTACTGAAAATGAGTCAAATGTAGTTAAGGATAAAGAAAAGCGGTTCAACAAGTGTGACCAAGATTTTGGCTTTTTATGCTTATGTCTCTCTCTATAACTTCTATTTCATGTGGGGGCATTAAAAACCCCACAAGAAGTATGGCTAGCTCTTGATAAATTATTTGGGAAAGTTGATGATATCAAAGCAAATGAATTAGAAAATGAGTTAATCAACTTAATTCCAAATGATTACAGAACATTGCAAGAGTACTTCACCAAGTTTAGATCACTTCACCAACAACTAAAGGAATGTGGAATAGAGAAGAAAGATGATCAACTCATCTTATCAACTCTAAACAAATTGGGCCCTTCTTATTCATTTTTTGTGTCAACTTTCTATTCTACAAAGAGGGATTTAGGTTCAAATTGGTCAATGCCAAAAATTGATGACTTTATTGCTGATCTAATTAGAGAGCAAGACAAACTTATTTAGATAGGCACCATAGTCTCCTACAACTCACATGCATTAGTAGCTGAAAGTGGAAAATATGAGGCATTGAAAAACAAAGGTGAAGAAAGAAAGGTTAAAGAGATACAAGGAGCAACAAAATCACAAAAAGAGGAAAATACTAAAAACTATATCAAATGTTCCTTTTGTAAAAAATTGGGACATACAACACTTGACTATATGAGAAAAAAGATAAAAAATCTCAGTGAAATCATTGAGGAAAGTAAGATCATAAATTTTGAATCTTCATCATCTTCAGACACCAAAAAGGAAAAAGAGAAATCAAAACGACATGTTCTTATAGTCTCTACAAATCACAAAACTGGTGAATTGCTTCTCAATCCTGCAGATTCTCATCATATGGCCTATTCACCATATGTATTCAACTCTTTACATCTAGCAAACATATCAGAGATATTGACAGTAGACAACATGTCTTTATTTGTATGTGGGCAAGGTACAAATGATATTGGTAATGGGTACATCAATAAAGTCCTTTATGTTCCAACATTAAGGAAGAATATTCTCTCAGTTTACTAGATAACAAATAGTGATAGAGGGAAGATAGTTGAATTTCGACCAAAGACAATTGCGATAAGGGATTTGCTAAGTAGGGCAATTGTAGTCATTGGTGAGGCAGATAGTTCTACTCAACTTTAAACTTTTATAGATTTTGCACTTGATGATCGTTCTTTAGAAATTGCTACACCTACATCCAATGTTGACAGTTACTCTATTGAGTAATTGCAAGATATTGTATTTCTTCTCTTGTTTTTAATAAAGTTTCTTTTATTTCTCTCTTTTTGGAGGATAGTTTTTCCCATTGGGTTTTCTATCTTTCTCCATCTTTACAAGAGATTGCATTATACATGGGTACCTTATCAAGCTAGTAGTCAAGATCCATTGCTTTTGTGCCCACCTAAGCTATGTTTCAGGGTGGTGTTAGTGTATTTAATAGTTTACACATAGGCTTTTAAGCCTACTTAGGTGTTCATTAAGTACATGGCACTTGGACACACAAGGTGTCAAATTGGTTAGGAATTCTATTGAGATTTCGACCATCTTTTGACACCTCATGCTACAATGGTGTGAGAAAACCTGCCAGCACTCCATGAATGAGGAGTCCTATCCTCATTTCATGGAGATCTGGTGCTCAAATACTTTCCTATTTATGTACATTTCATTCATCTAATAAACTGATCGAGTTTATGCATACTTTGTGCTTTATATCTATCTCTATGATTTACGACTTTCTACAATAATATTCTTGTATTACAAAATCATATAGCTAATAAAAATATACCTCCCTAACATGTTAAATTACATATCATTTTCTATTGGCATAACCCTTGAACGCCCTTTTAATACAAGTGCTAATATAAATTGAAAGGATCATATACTTATAAAATGCTCCTAACAACACCCGCTCAAATATTTTATGAAGCACCCCTACATAAAACCATAAGCTAAGTCGTGCAATTTTTTTTGAAAGTGTTGGTGAGGTGTTTATTTCTATTTTATTTCTAAGCTGAAGTTTGTTTCTTCTTCTAATTGGATAAAAGTAGGTACTGAATTTTAGATTCTTTTGATGGGAATGATATTTCAGACATTAACATCTATAATCCTTGTGCAAAATATCCCAGAAAGTGTTGGTGTGGCGTTCGTTTCTGTTTGCTTCTGCGTTCAGGTGGTTTTTCCTTTCCTTGATTGTACAAAAGTAGAGCACTGAATTTTAGTTTCCTCTGAAGGGTGAATTTCTCTCCTATTTGGCTTTTCCTCCTTCGTCTATTCAAGATACCTATGAGGATGACGATTTATCTAGAGCTTGGGTTTGAGAGAGATAAGAGGCAAGATGACACAGAATCTGCTGAAAGTACATAGATGTAGGAATTTAATATGCTCCAAGTCCTATCTTGAATGGCGTAACATTTGATAGGGTAGAGCCAGTGCGAAAAATGGAAAATTGTCTTATTGAGAACCATGGCTTTCAACCAAAATATACGGTTATCAAAATTAAAGGAGAGAGATACTTCTCCTTAAAGCTGTTGTTGAGACAAATGTAGAGCTATGGGAAGTATCATGAGGGTGTACTATAAAAGTCATAAGGGAAGAAAGGTTGAGGAGGTTCAAGAGGAAGAGTAAAAGTAATTCAACCTATGGAGCATGCATAAGAGCCATGATGACAAGAGGGCTTATAATTTTGATGTGGGTTTCAGATTTTAATAGGTAGTTTATTCCTAGTAAATTTTGTAGATGCTGGAGGAGGAGATATCATGGCTTCACGCCAATGGTCACACCCTCCTCACCTTCAGATCTGCAAAACTAATGGATCTATCTGACTCTAGTTTATTATCTCTACAATGGGCTCAGGAAAATCTTTAATAATTTTCACAGTTATTTGTTTAAGTGTTTGAAAATAAGGCACATCCAGATTAATGGTGGACTGGTCACAAAGGAGTCAGTAATTAGCTGATCCATGAGCAATAATTCAACATGGTATAGGTAGGTTACAAACCCCAAGCCCTTAGATTATGGTTTCCAGGAGGTGTTTTGAAATAAACTACACTTGAAGTAATGATGAATTGGAAAAAAAAAAGATTAGTAGCTCAGTGATGGAACACTCTAATAACAAATGAATGGCGGTAGATAGAAAATACAATTTCCATAAATAATATTTGTTTAAAAATTTGCATGCCAGATGCGAGCGGAATACAAGACACAACGTAGCTAATTCTCCAAAGTAATTCGTCGTCTCTCTTTTAAATTAAAAATCCAAACTTTTTGTTTGATAAAAACATTAGCAGAAACTTACGTTTTATTTTGTGGATAGGTTATATTCAAAGGGGAATAGGAAATAAAACAACAAACTACCTTTTGATCCCAAAAGCTATGATGAAAACATTTTCCTGCAGTCTTGGAAGTATTCGTGGCGATAATTGTACTTCCAAGGAACTACTATAATGACTGCTCTAAAAATTTACTATCCCCTTTTCATCTTATCGAACTATTATTTCTTTATGCAAAGTTTCAAAACATGAAAGGTGCATATTCAATCCAAAGAGCTTCAATCAAAAGAGCATGGTAGAGCTCGGAGTACATGTACACTATCCCATACAATACTTTAATTTGAGGGGAAGAGAAAATTTGGAAGTATTCTGGATAATATTACTTCCAAGGAACTGTCATAATGACTGCTCTACACTATTAGGATAAATTTACTATCTCCTTTCCATCTTATCGAACTATTATTTCCTTAGGCAAAGTTCCAAAACATGAAAAGTGCAGATTCAATCCAAAGAGCTTGGTAGAGCTTGGAATGTATACTATTCCATACAATACTTTATTTCAAGGGGAAGAGAAAATTCAATAAATACGTATCATAAAAGTAATGTAAATATAATCTAGGAAAAAAGAAATAAGAAAAAATAAAGATAATACACATTATTTATTTTTATTTGGGAAGGTAAAAGTTTTGATTATAGCAAAAAAATCAGTCATTATCTAATATAATAATAATTCTCTTTCTATTTGAATATTTATACATATAAATAGACACAGCTAAAATAATTTAACACATTAGATAATTTCAAATTATAAAAAAAATATAAACATAAATATTTTAAATATTTTAAACTGATATGTATTAATTAATTAAAATTTGAATTAATTAATAGCATGAAGTTTTCATAGTCCTCTCACATTCTCGTCAATTGTCTCCATGGTGGATATTGGAGAGCAAAGAAATAATAAAAAACGAATAAGGGAAAGAAAATGGTGAATGCCCAATTAATGAGGCATGGGCTATGATATGGGCTTGATGTGCAGGCATTAAACTGGAGAGGACCGGAGGAATGGGGCGATTCAAAGAAGGATAGAGGCAACACATTTAGTGAGGCATGACACCCTTTACCTCCCCCCATATTTCCTTCTATTTTTTTCGTGACAGGGTAAGTGAGGGCAAGTAGTATGGTAAAAAGAGGCCCATAATAGTCTTTAAACCCCATGACCCCTCATTCGACGAATGCAAGCTTTTCCTTCGGGAGAAAAACGCAGGGAGAAAGGAAAAGATAGAGATAATGTAATATTGGACAAAGAAAAATTTCAGAATGCAAGAGTGTTTAGGGAAGAAAAATGTGAAGAAGAAGAAGGGCTTGATGGGGATTTTGTGGGAAAACACATGCAGAAAATGGGAGTAGAGATAGGGCGCAACGGTGGACAAAAGTCGCTTGAGGAAACACCATCTCAAGGGACTGCATGGATTGCAAGATATACAAAACAAAATCGATTTGTTGAAAAGTATTTAGATATTTTTGAGCAAAGCAATTGGTAGGTGTAAAGCCACATTCCAAAACCATTGCTAATATTCGAGCCCTATTTGTGCTAAAATGAGAGTTTAGGGCAAGCTAGGGACATTCCTTAAAGATTACAAGATAGATGAATTTGAGGAGAGGAATGAAAACGATTGAATAGTGTGAAAGAAGGAGTAGGAAAAATGCAAAAAAAAGACAAAAATAGAGGAGTCGGCAGTTGTGAAGAGTTTGCCGATGGCATTTTTCCCAAGACTAGGCATGGTGTGATGCGACCTACAAGTGTATCACATCTTCATCACCAAAGATCAGTTCGTGTAAAAGCTAAACTCCATAAACAGTGATAGCATCCTCTCTGCCTGTGTTGGAGTATGAGTCTTAGAGATTTAGATTTGAATAAATTAGGGATACTTTTGGATTTATTGAAATGATATATGCAAGATAATTTTTTGGGAAAAGCTAAGTAGTTTATTTAATTTATATATTTCTATTATATTCTCATTTTTATTTGTTGCATAAATTGACTTGAAAATATTCTACTCTGTTATAGAATAGTTTGACTACCGTGTTTAAAGGGTATCTATGTAACACATTCATACTATAATTTCATCGAGAATTTCACTGTGGTTGTTGAAATAGATGCAATTATAACTTCAGTAATCAAGAGAAACTCTGTGGTTGTTGAAATAGATGCAATTATAACTTCAGTAATCAAGAGAAACTTTGTAATAGATTCTTAGATTGGAATAAAATGAAGAAACTTGGATATACCTTTTCTCTTGTCTCATTACAATGCACCCTTAAATGGTCAAACAAGAGCCCCAAAAAAGAAGACATGTAGCATTTTTATGTGTCCAATACCTTGATATTTATTTAATAGTCTTCTACCTTCACCATTGTAATAGTCATAGGAAAATGATATGTGATGTTTATTCTATTGGGTTATCCTCATACAAGCATTTGTTTTAAAGATTTTTCTTATTAGTGAGATATAGTGTCTGAAGATATCAAGAGCCAATACACTTGTGATATCAAAGATTATCAAATCAAGAGTTGTTAATAAAAGGGGATTCTATGTCCATATTGATGTGTGTGAGATATACTAGATATCCTTCTCTAGAAGAACATGAGTGAATATAATTGTCATGTATATGGACATAGGTAATTTGGAAGTCATGATTTGATAATATGCAAATTTCTCAACTATATAAGTCAAAATCTATATGATCTTTCTATTACAGAACCTTGAGTTGTTTCTAGTGACATCAAGATAGTAAGTGAACATAAACTGGACATGTTATCTATTTGACAAAATTCCTCAAGTAACATGACATTAAGAAATTCTTTTGTAACAAGATATGCTCAAAATAGGTTTGTTAAAAAGGAATAGAGTGACAAATATTAATGCTAAGGTTTGTTTGAAAAGTTGTCTAAAGGTATGGATCTATAAAATTAGAAATAGGAGGATATGACTTGGTAGCATGCATATTGATCCAACTTTACAAGTTGATAGTCTATCAACTTATTAAAGAGGGAAGTATTGTCATGATAGTTATTGTGTGAAGTTTATTACTAGAATTAAGAATTTGGGGTTTTCTATCTCTCTAAACCATACCAACCTTATATGATTATAAGATGATCCTTCAAGATTAAATTATTTCATTTTCCAAAGGCTTAAACTGTGAACAAATGGGGAGGGTGTCATATAATGCTGCCTTAATATTTTACTTGGAATGATGTATAACTTTGTAGACCTATTTACATAGTATGGACGAAGAAACCAATTTGAGTTCATTAGTTATGGTGGAGAAATAATGTTGGAGAAATAATGTCAGTGAAAATGATCTATTTTAGTGGGCACTAGAACCCCAACATATTAAACATATTCTTAATATTGTTGGTAAGCCACTTGGGATTTGAGTGTAAAGGCTTACTATGATGGTATGATGTCTATCAACCACTTAAATATGACAACTTTGCAATAGGAAGTATCATGTGAAAGAAGGATATTATACCTCTAATGAACCTCAATATAATTGCATAGTAAATTGAAGGCACTATCACTTAATTTGACAATGTTGTTGAGAGTGAGTTATGAGATAAATCTTATGTATTATCTCTTGATACCCAACTAATGATCATTAAGGTTGGGATTAGTATAACTAGAAAGTATGAATAAATTATCCATTCTATGAAATAAAATATTATAAGAATATGAGGTTGCACCATAGTGTAAAGGAAATTGAAAGATTAAGAATATTAATACTAAAATTACTATTGGGTTTATATTTTCATATATGTTGGTTCAATAGATATAGTGTTACCAACTCTCTTAATTAGGATTTAGGCATTGGATATACTTAAAAAAAGTTTATAATACTATTGGATGTCCTTCAAAGATATCTAATGACCCCTTTAGTATAAGAACCTCAATATTGAATTTAACATGTAAATTTCAAATAGAACTACTTGCCTATGAGGTTGTGTGAATCATGGTCATTTCATGTTGACTAATAAGCCTAGCCTCTATGTGATAAGAAATCCTTGGGGATGTTCAAGCTAGTTTATGAATAATAGTGGGTGGAGTTGATCAAGGAAATTGATATTCTTGAAGGGGAGTGTTATTGTATAGGTTGCTAAATTGTGAATTAGTGTTAGTAATTGAAGGGAATCTTTAATGAAACCTTGAACTTGGGAAACGATGCATAGGTATCCTTGAGAGACTTTGTAAGGAGAACTATGTGTGAATTTGATCTGTTTGGAAGTGGATACGTAGGTGGTCCTTGGGTGAAGGATACCTTTGTGACCTCAAGTCCATATGGGAGGGTTTAGGGGGATAAATCCAAGGGTTGGGTTTGTTCCTAATTGGTTTGACCTTCTCTCTTTAGTAGGATTTAGTTTGAGGCTGAAATGGGTATGGAATGGGTATGAATGAGTTAAGGAAATTTAATAACTTATATTTAATACATAATGTAATTTTGAATACTAATTTAAATGAAGTAATGGATTTAAAAACTTTATAATTTGTACTTGAATATATGTAAATTCCATCTTGTGTTGGTTCCATGTAACTTGTATATGTTGTGAAAATGACTCCATATCAAGAGGTCTTTATGTATAGGTCCATGTATATGTTGATTGTGATATTGATTCATGTTATGTATGACCCACCCAATAGTGAACCTTTGTTATATTTGAGTAGTGATGAGAAATCATTGGACTAAGCCAATGCCCGATGTCTAGGCGTCTACTAGGGACTAGTTGACATTCACCTAGTACATGAAGGTGAAGGTTGCTATGGGCTACCATGGTTATGATTATGATATGGTAACAATTGCATGGATATGGACCCACACATGTGAGTAATGGTAATCTGGGGATAACCATTGTATCGAGGGAGTTCACTCACTATCATTGAGGGAACAAAAGTGTTTGATGCTAGTGTTACCCAAGATTGTGAAGAAGATAGCTGACAATATCACGAAGATCATGAGGTGGTACTTTTTGGGAGCTACTTGTTCGTGGGTGTGTAGAATTTTTTTCGATGGGCTATAGGACATTGAAGTTGGAATCCACTAAGTTATGGTAGGTTCACTACTTTTTGAAACCCTTATGATGGTGGACAGACCCATGTTGTAGTATCGATGCACCAAATACGCTTCTTAATTGTCAAGCTATATACATACTCTTATGGTGTTGAGGATGGACCCATCGTGTAATATGGGATGCAACAAATCCTCTTCCCTTTTGTCCAATGGTGTAGAAGACCAGAGGAAAGGATAGGACCCACGGTGTAGTGCACAATGCATTGATATTCTTTTCTATCTGGGATGCATTATGAACATGTTTTAGTTAGCCATTTTATATGTTAGTCACCAATTGTGGATGTGATGTATGTTGGATCTCATCACTATGTATTTGTGAAGCATGTTGGAGCTCATATTGTGTATTTTTGATGTATGGTGGAGCTCATCATGGTGTATGTATGATGTATGTTGGAGCTTGCCATTGTTTATGTTGGAGCTCATCAGTATATATTTGTGATGTCTGTCAGAGCTCGTATTGTGTATTTGCGATGTATGTTGGAGCTCGTATTGTGTATTTTTGATGTATGGTGGAGCTTGTCATAGTGTACATGTGATGTTTGTTGGAGATTTTCATTGTGTATTTGTGATATATGTTGGAGCCAGTCACTAATGTAAATGTGATGTTCAAATGAGACAATAATAGTTGTAATTGTGATATGTGAATGATCTAGACACTGTTATACTTATGATTTATACGAGCTAGTCAGCTTGTGTATATGGAGGTATGCTTGTAACAACTATTGTGTATGATCTTTGGGATTATGGTATGAATAACCACTTGCACCATGAATATTGTGAATGTTT
This sequence comes from Sequoia sempervirens, assembly GCA_007258455.2. Lineage (NCBI taxonomy): Eukaryota > Viridiplantae > Streptophyta > Pinopsida > Cupressales > Cupressaceae > Sequoia > Sequoia sempervirens. The sequence continues at coordinate 669,152,401 of VDFB02270651.1, forward strand.
ATACACTAATGTTTGGTATGGACCCAATACTTGATGGCAATTATTATAAAAAAATATCATTATATTATAATTAACTAAGCGATAACTTTTTTGGTGTCAACCACTGAGGCTAGGATCACAACCTACAAAAAGACTTCATAGATGAGATGAGAGAAGAAACACAAGGCTATTTCACCATCTAGATGAATTTATTTAGATGAGATGTTAAATTACATAATATACTAGCCTTTTAAAGGCATGAAATATCTGACAGGTGAGAAATCTACCCGAAATGGGAAAAAGCCACTTGGATAATTAAATGCACTATTATGCCTAAGTAAACTTAAGTAGGTAAATCCTATTTACCCTAACACCCCGCCTTAAGTGTAAATTAGGGATAATTATTATGAAAAATGAAGATGAAATATGGGTCCCAACTACACAACCATGTTAGGTACCCATTTACAATTCAAAAATAAATCTCTCACAACCGAAGAAAAGGAGAAAAACCTTGTGGGAAAAAAACCCCTCTCTAAAAGAGAGAAAAGAAAAACAAGATGCATAGATGGAGGAGTCAATAACACCCTCCAACAACTACATACATCACATATATACAATCAAAACCCCCCCATAAGAGGGAAAGAGAGAGACTATGTAGCCCCCTACAATTTGTAATCTCTTACAAAAATGCTAAGTTCCTAAAGAAAAAGAATAATTCAACATCGACAAACAACTTATCTCCCTTTTGGAAGAAACAAAAACAAGTACAAATGCAAGTATGCTTCCCATTCTAGATAGGAATTAGCAATTTAAATCCAAATGTAGGATGGAAATGTCTCTGAAATATGCTCATGTGTCACCACGACCTTGGAAGATGATGCCATGAACCAATCAGTAACATGCCCAATCACAATAGGAGGTGACAAACAAGGTACCACTAAAAATTGATTTTGAACATTCTCTAGAGATTGAGATAGAGTGACAATAGTGCAAATACTATCATCAAAAAGAAGGGATATACCCTCAAATGTGTCTTCCAAGTCTAAAATGTGAGATTCCATGAACAATGAACCAATGTCCAACAAATACTTGAATCCTAATCAAGAAGACAATGATAATCTTGTTGCTCAAGAATGATGAAAGTACTTAATAAAGGTGTATCAACTTTCTTTGACAAAGAATCAGGAACCTCTAAAGCAACTGCAACCTCATCTGAAGTCTCATAAACTTCCAATGGATCACAAGCATAGTTCATCTTCTCTAAAGAGTAAAGAGACACATTGGTATTGGAAAGAGGTTCATAGAGAGATGGAGGAGTATTAGGATCTCCATATGATTCTCCAATGTAAGTCTAAAGAGCGTGAGGGCACTCAAAATGAACAAGTGAATCCAAAATTTCCTTTTGATTTATATGCTCAAAAATAACTCCAAAGACTTGAGCCCTATATCCTTTCCAAATCATATACCTACCACGTGTGTCTAGAATAGGAACTTCATTATACAAATATGGCAATAGATTCTGCTCACTAAGATGAGTGAGAATAAAATCACTCCATTTCCTAAAGTTCCCTTTCTCCAAATAAACCATTATAATTGAATTCTTCAAAATTTTCAAAAAGATAGTTATAAAAACCTCCAAAAAGGGAAAAAAAACTTGATTTGTGTCAAAAAATTGGTAGGGACTATTGCTTGATCTCCATTGCAACACCAAGAAAACTCCATCAAGAACATGAGCAAGATAGCCTCTTGTGAGACTTGCTCACAACAACCAAAGGTGAAGAGATGTATATGAACACAAAATAACTTTTGTGCCTAGAGAATGTGGGATAAATGTTCCCCAAACAACCTCAAATAAAATTGGGGCTCACACCACTTTGGCTATAGGAAACTTGAACCCTAAATATTTAGGGGAATTTTTTTCCCAAATTGACCTCCAACAACTTGGTAAATAAATCGGGCCAATAGGATTCAATTTGAACATTTTTCAGCCTTCACCAAAATGGAAATTTTCTTAGCAATGATAGGAATGCCATCATTGTGCAAAATCAATGTAGCAATTTTAGACACCCAAAAAAATACCTCTAGTCTGCAAATAATGTTTCCTCTCAATAGAGAATAGGGCCTAAAAAACAATGTTACCAAAAAATGGACTACAACAAGAAAAGCATGATCTTCGGGTAGCAAATCACATCCACAATATAGGGAAATCACCGCAAAAGAATGAAAAACTATATGAATTCCATAAAAATACAAACACATAAAGTTCAACGGTTCAAACGACAAGAATCAAAGAAATAACACTTTCCTTCAAATTGTGCCATGCCTGAAAGGGTTGAATACGGCTCTTGCAGAAAATAATACACTTTGCAATCAAAACGATAGAACCCTAGGATAAGGAAAAATCACACCTCTAATGAGCAAATCATAGTCTGAGGGTCTTCTCAACAGACAAGATGCTCCTCTCTGTAGTGATGAAAATTGTATGATCTTTGAAATGGCACAATTCCTCACCTAATTTGGGAATAATTAATGGTAAAATATGGCTAATGTCACCTTTAATCTAGTGTTGTAATGTATTGTACACATTCACATTGGATTTAGGGCCCTTTTAAGCAAAATAGACCCAATTTTTCCTTAACTTAATGTTGTAAAGTGTATTTATTTACACTTTCACATTGGATTTTGAGCCCTCATACATTTATGACCTTAATATCATCATTAATAGGCCCCTAAGACCCTATGTTGTCCATACCAAGGCATATTTCAATCAAAATATTGATAACATCAATAAATAAACTTAATTTATTAATGCCCAACACTTTCTCTCTCCAAATAGGCCCTATGGGACCCATATGCCATAGATAGCGTATGAGTCCCATTTGGCCTATTTTAAAGTTTTTGAGTGCAAAAATTAGGTTTTAAGCTCAAATTTCATGAATGTCATCCAATGGGATCCAATTAATAGGATATTCAATGGATTGTGTATATAAATGAGGTCACAAATCATTATTTCACCTAAGCAAGAATAAGCATTCATGATATCTAGTCAAGCACTCAAGAGTTAGGCATTCCAAGGCTTCACAAGATCATCAAGAGAGCATTCAAGATCATTTCTAAGGCATTAAAGGGAAAAACTCTCCATCAATTATTTCACTAATCCAAGATCCATCATCATTTCAAGGTTATGAAGCATCAAACATGGTATTGAGCTAGTGTTGTGATGTAGCATTGAGGATTCATTTACAAGCATTGTTTCATACCAAAGTTCAAGAGCTAGATCTACATCCTCCATGGCCATTTCATGTTAGATTGTAGATTTACAAGGCATCATTCAAGGTATCATTGTTCATGTTTCATTTCCTTGTTTCATTGTTTCATCATTTGGTTTAGTTACCTAAAAGGGGTTTGACCAAGCAAACCCCTATTTACTAACAATAAACAAGTTTTTCTTCTCTTTACATGTGTGATTGTAGATCTAGGTGTCTTGGAGTGTGAAGGATCATTGAAGATTATCTTACAAGCTTGGATAGAGTTGTTGGAGTTGTCCCCTCATTTGCAAGGTTGTTGTCTTCACAAAAGTGTCGTCTAGAGGTCTGAAATTAGGGTTTCAAATCCAAAAACCAATTGGGAAGGACACAGTAGACATTGAAGACCATATTTAGACCTTGAAGTTGTAGGAAACCCTAACTAGACTCATATAGTAGTCCTGGCATATGAGTCCCAATTTAAGTCATTTTTTAGATGTTTGCAGTTTCGGATACCCTTTTTCCAGAAACATATTCCTACACAAAAACCCAGATCTAGGACTAATACGCCCAAACTAACGTATAAGTCCTAACATGATTTTTTTTTAGTTTTTTAGTATTTCATAGCTTCATTCAATCTCCCTCAAGTTTCTAGGTGCTCCTCTGTACTTTTCCAGTTTTTTGTTTTGATTTATTTGCATTTATAGTTCATTTAGTAAAGTTTTATGCATCATTGAGTTCAATAATTAGATCTTTCATTTCATACATTTTTCCAAGCCCTAACTTGGTGGTGAGCCCCTCTTTAATCATTAATTAGAACCTAGGGAACCCTATTGTCAGATCTCTTTCCTCAAACTTTCTTCATTGGATTGAGATATCTAAGGTATCCTTGAGTGTTGCAAGTGTGAAATAGGAACTCTACCCTTTTGCTCCATTCCTCAAAGGTAGGGAGTCCTATTTCCATTACCACATTTTGCTGAACTTGAACTTTGAGCACCTTCTTTTTTTATTTCAATTCCATCATCATCCTAGATCTTGCTTGCATTAACATTGCATTAGGGTTTGCACTAGTTAATTGGCATTCTAGGTTTCCTAATTCTTGCATGAGTGAAAGTGCATATAGGTTGCATTTTTGCATCTCAAATCATCTCAAATCATATAAAATCTATATTTACATATAGTTTACAGGTCACACAACATAAAAATCATAAAAATCACTTAAAATTTATAGAAAATTGTGAAGAAAACCCCCACTAGGACTCATACGCCCCTCTGGGCGATTTAGTCCCAGTGCAGATATGAAACTACATTTTATAGCATCAAAAACCTTGTTTTTGAAATTTTGTTTGCTGCCATTAGTTAGTTGTTTCAGTTGATTGAGTTAATTTTACATGCATCTAGATCAAATCGGTTTATTTCATGCATTGCTTAATTCCATATTTTCATTTGCAACACTTCATTTTCAAAGTGTGGCATAGTGTAATCAGTAAATTACCTTGTTTGAAATCTGAAAATTGCATCACATCTCATTCTATTTCTTTGCATTGCATTTTAAGTCTCTTTCCATTTTAAGATTGCATAATGTTAGTTTCAATCTTTTCCAAGTTTCAGTCTTTTCCAAGTTTTAGCCTTTTCCAAGTTTCAATCTTTTCCAAGTTTGCAAAGAAAATTTTAGTCAATAAGCATGTTAGTCATACATTCCATAGTTATGAGACTCTGTTAGTGCAAAAGAGTGAAAATTTTGACAATTTCCTTAAACCTACACCCCCTCTTACCTCTCCTATTTGTGGGAATGATGTGATAGAAGAAGATGAAAATAGATCAATCTTGATGATCATAGTTACTCTTCTCCTAATACCTCTCCTACATGTGATGAAGGTATTTTGGTGTTAGAAGATGCACTCATTAAGAATCATGACATTGTTGAAAGCTCCTCTTCTATTAACTCTCCAACATTGGAAATATTATAGCACAAGAGAATGACATCATAGACACATTTCTAAACATCACCTTACCTAATTTCTATTCTCCCTTTTCTTGTGCGAGTGATTTAGTAGAAGAGGATGAGATTGTAAATGATAAGGATATGTTGGTGTTAGATGATCAAATCCTTAAGGTCTATAAAAACCCTCTTTATGATCCTTCCCCTGCCTTAGAAGGAATTAGGGAACAAAATAAATGAAATCATAAATGATCATGAAAATCATACTTTTCCTTCTCCTAGTATCTCTATTGGTTGTGAAGAAGATACTTTGATCAATGAAAGTAATGAGAATCTTAGTTGTCCTTGTTCACCTAGGGAAACCATTATTGAGCTAGACAATTCAACCATTGATCATCCCCCTACTTGGGATGAATTCATTCTAGAAGAACCAGTCCTTGAATGTCAGGAAAATTTGGTTTGTAGTTCTCCTAAAAACTCTCTTCCTAGGGAGGATGTCATGGTGTAGGAAAATTACATCAATAGTGATGTGACTTCCTTGGATTATGGTGAAAAGATGATACAATATTTCCCTTTATTAGAAATACATCAAACCAAGACCGTTGAGGTTATGAATGCACAAGTGTCCATTAGATCCCCCTTGACTAGTGGACCTCCTACATACCTTATGGGACATCCTAAGAATCCTCAAATTCTTTACCCACCATCACAAAAACAACAAACTAAAAAAAAGCCTGAACTTATCCTTTACCCACCTAAGAACAATGTTTTGCAACAATCCAATTCAAATACCATTGCTCATACATATAACACTAGAAACAATCCACAAAAAAGATAAAGACCTTGAACATCCCTCCCATTTCCTAACCCTATCTTAGTAGGTCCTCTTCATTTTCCTCCACAAAGTGGAAAGGAGTATTATATTGTCGAACAACTAAAGAATACTCCTACTAAGATATCATTATGGGACCTCATTCAAGCCTCCCCTCATTACCATAACATGATTCAAAGTTCTTTAAAACAAGTTCCTATCCCTTTTAGTGCGTAACTAAATGACATAGCAGCCATGATTCAAGAAATAAATGCTAACATTGTTTTCCAACAAAGTGAGCTCCCTCTTTTGGAAGTGCAAAAATAACATGATGCTTTCATCGAGTAATAGTTCAATACAAGGGAATAGGCATAAAGAAAACCCTTGTCGATAATGGCTCAATTGTTAATGTATATAGTGTGACCATTTTGGATAGGCTTGGTGTGTATAGATCAAAAATTCAACTTTCCTCTTTACCCATTAGTGGATTTGATAATGTGGGAAAGTAACTGTTTGGTGTGATCACTTTACCTATTACAACTGGAGAGGCCACATTAGAAACACCAATCCATGTTATGCCTCATGATATTTCATATAACCTCCTTTTAGGCATACTGTGGATTCTTGCAATGAATGGGGTTCCTTCTACTCTTCATTGTAAAATGAAATATGTCTACAAAAACAAAGTGTACATACTCAAATCCAATCTCAAACCAAATAGTTGTTTGAATATTGAGAGAAATAAGGAGAATCCTTTAAAAATATTAACATCAACTGCACAAGTAGAACCCATGCAACAAAAAGACAAAGAAAAATGTACAGAGGAAATCATGAAGCTATTATAAGATGATTGGGGTACCTTAGATTTTGAACCAACATTCATGAGAGAATACAAGATCATAAACAAATAATCTAAAAAGGGAAAATAAAAATTAGTAATGTCAACACAAAATTTGAAAGCATCCACCTCAACCACTTTAGAACAAAAGACAACAAATTACACAAAAAAATTTGATGAACTTAATTGTGAGCAACCATCGAATCCAAAAGAGATGAAAAATATTTATGGAAAAGGATATGAGATGATGAAACAACTTGGTTATAGTGGAAAAGGATGTGGTGTTAGAGAACAAGGTATCCATGTCCCTATAGAGCCTCACATGCAAGAAAAGACTAGTGGTCTTGGTTATTGTCCTTCGAAAGAAATAAGCAAGCCTTCACTTATTATCAACACTATTACAAAAGATTCCTCTAAGCCAATTTTAACATTAGTTCATCTTGAACTAATAGGAACTAGTGGTCTTGATTATCATCCTTTGAAATAAATGAAAGAAATAAAGGGATCTTTGATTAAATGTCAATGTCATCACACAAAACACTAATGATTCAAATTTGTTAGATTTTACACCTTCCTTTAAAGAAGAGTACAAAATCTTGCAATCTAAAGAGTCCTATGTAAGTATGAAATTATGTCCTAAGAAAGAGACATCTTTGTCACAAAATAAAGGGATACATTCTACTATAGATCAAGAGGGTATCTTGTCGAGACTCCTCCAATATCATTTGATATGCATCCCTCCAAGAAAATGAAATAAATTTTACTAAAAGATTTCATTTTGTGCATACCACAGAGTTCATGGTCATTCTACTAATGAATGTAAGACTTTAACTAACAAAATTCAACATCTTAGGGACTGTGATGCTCTTCCTTGTGATGAAGCACCTAGTTCCTCTAATTGAAACTTATTTTCATCTTATTCAACTCATCCTTGTCTTACACTAAGTGGGGGCAAGGGGTTAGGTAGCCTTGTCCTCATATGTCACTTGTAGTCTCTTTTGGCTAGTTGACAACCTTTCATCTATATATAAGAGAAAGCTTGGGATGTGGACGACATGCCTTAAGTTGGCTCGCATGTGACGTATTGGGTTATACATTTTGGGGGCAACCCCTTCCCTTTTCATGACATAGCTTATTGGAAACATATGACTTGGCATAGGACTTTTTGAATAGCCTCTGATGTCTTCTTGTAATTTAAAAAAATTTCTCATAGCAATGGTGTTAGCAACCGCTTTAAAGTGGCATCATACATTGACACTCATGTTTCACTGCGCGATTTTATTTCTTCCTGCAATGGGTCCTTTTCTTGGTGGTGTCATTGTGTTTGATTTCCTCTAAGAGCGTGATATTTCTTTGACTTGTCCTCTCTTGGAGACATTAGACACAATGTTCCCTAAGAAGATACCTTACATGAACTAAGAAACATACCATTGAATGTACCTTACACTATTTTGCATTCACAACATTAGTTATATGGCCACCTTGCATAATACAACTTGCATGCTTGTGGAGCCATCTTGTTTGTTCATGAGTTCAAAGCATATGAAGTTTTGCTTGCCTCATGAAGCTCGAAGTTCATTATTTGTTTGTGAGCTCCAAGAATATAAATTTTTTCTTGTCTCATGAAGCTCAAAGATCATTATTGCATGGAAACTTATCACAGTTATCAATAGGTATAGCTTTGGTCTGGTTGTATGGGATCCAAACGGAGGCATGAATTCCCTTAGCCACTCGCGTACGTGGGCACATACAAGTAAAGTCTCACCCTTTCGGATACTCACCCTACGGATGACCTAAAGTTCCATGGCCCTAGAGTGAGTGTATTGTGGATACTCACCCCATGAATGAACTCAAGTTTTGTGGCCCCAGAGTGAGAAATTTTTTGTCAAAGATGGATCTACCCATCTTATTCTTTTCTTTCTTCTTTATGTGTTTGGCATTTTATATTTGTGTATCTTGTTTTACTGCAAATCATACACCTCGTGTGTGTCCTTCTATGCTCATGTCGGTTTTATGAAGGATCTCAAATTCTAGGGCTTGGCCACCTCCTTTGATCTTTCTTATCCTTTTTCATCCACATTGGTACACTTGGACCCCTCTTCAATGTCTACTTTAGTGTGTGTTTGAAGCAAGTTCACCCTCTCACTAAAGTGGGGGCTAAATGTAGTGACAAAAATTATACGCTCTTGGAATGACACAATTCCTCGCCTAATTTGGGAATAATCAATGGTAAAATGAGGCTAATGTCACCTTTAATCTAGTGCTATAATGCATTGTACACATTCTCATTGGATTTAGGGTCCTTTTAAGTTAAATAGACCCAATTTTGCTTTAATTTAATGTTGTAAAGTGTATTTATTTACACTTTCACATTGGATTTTTGGCCCCCTTGCATTTATGACCTTAATGTCATCATTAATAGGCACTGGATATGCTATATTGTGCATCCCAAGGCATATTTCAATCAAAATCCTAACAATATCAATAAATAAAATTAATTTCTTAACACCCTGACACTTTCTCTCTCCAAATAGGCCCGATGGGACTCATATGCCATGTTGGGTGTATGAGTCCCATCTAGGTGGGACCCATATGCCATAGATGGCGTACGAGTCCCATTTGGCCTATTTTTAAGCTTTTAAGTGGGAAAATTGAGTTTTAAGTTCAAATTTCATGAATTTCGGCCTATGGGATCCAATTAATGGGATATTAGATGGATTGACTATATAAATCAGGTCTAAAATTATTATTTCACCTGATCAATAATAAGCATTCATGATATCTAGTCAAGCACTCAAGAGTTAGGCATTCAAAGACTTCACAAGATCATCAAGACAACATTCAAGATCATTTCTAAGGCATTCAAGGGAAAAAATCTCCATCAATTATTGCAACAATCCAAGATCCATCATCATGTCAAGGTTTTCAAGCATCAAACATGTTATTGAGCTAGTGTTGTGATGTAGCATTGAGGATTCATTTATAAGCATTGTTTCATACTAGAGTTCAAGACATAGATCTACATCCTCCATGGCATTTCATGTTAAATTGCAGATTTACAAGGCATCATTCAAGGTATCATTGTTAATGTTTCATGTTTCATGTCCTTTCCTTGTTTCATCATTTGGTTTAATTACCTAAAAGCGGATTGACCAAAGCAAACCCCTATTCACTAAAAATCAACAAGTTTTTCTTCTCTTTACATGTGTGATTGCAGATCTAGGTGTCTTGGAGCATGAAGGATTATTGAAGATTAGGTTACAAGCTTGGATAAAGTCATTTGAGTCCCCTCATTTGCAAGGTTACTATCTTCATGAAATAGGTCATTTACAAGTCCGAAATTAGGGTTCTTGATCTTGAAACCAATTGGGAAGGACAAAGCATACATTGAAGACCAAATTCAAACCTTGAAGTTCCAGCAAAACCTAACTAGACTCATACACCATTCCTAGTGTATGAGTCCCAGTTTAGGTCATTTTTCAGATTTTTGCAGTTTTGGGTACCCTTTTTCTAGAAACTTGTTCCTATATAAAAAGTCAAATCTAGGACTGATATACACAAACTAGAATATGAGTCCTAACATGTGAAAATTTCAATGTTTTTAGCATTTCAAAGATTCATTCAATCTTCCTTAGGTTTCCATGTGCTCCTTTGTACTTTTCTAGTTTGTTGTTCTGATTTATTTACATTTATAGTTCATTTAGTTAAGTTTTATGCATCATTGAGTTCAATCATTATATCTTGCATTTCATACATTTTTTCAAGCCCTAGCTTGGTGGCGAACTCCTCTTTAATCATTAATCAGACCCTAGGACACCCTATTGTCAAATATCTTTCCCCATTCTTCATTGGATTGAGATATCTAAGGTATCCTTGAGTGTTGCAAGTGTGAAATAAGAACCCTACCCTTGTTCTGAATTGATCAAAGGTAGGGATTACTATTTATGTTGCCACATTTTTGTGAAGTTGACCTTCGAGCACCTTATTTTTTTATTTGGAGTCCATCATCATCTTATATCTTGCTTGCATTATCATTGCATTATGGTTTGCACTAGTTAATTGGCATTGTAGGGTTACTAATTCTTGTATCAGTGAAATTGCATATAGGTTTTATTTTTTCTATCTTGCATCATCTTATCTCATTGAAAAACTAGAAAGTGCATTGTTAATCATCCTAATTGCATTTTGGAACATTGTTATTGCATTCAAAATTGAAAACAATTGCATTCAAATTTGCATCCAATTGCTTGTTATCAGTCATTTTTTCTTGCGTTCATGATGATCATACTTGTTCTTTTCCCAATACCTCTCCTTTTAGTGATGAAGGTAACTTCATGAAAGAAGATACAATCATTGAGAATCATGAAAGTATTGCTTTTCCTTCTCCTCGTCCCCTTTGGGATGACATTATGGAACAAGGGAATGAGATCATAGACACGTTCGTAAACATCACCCTACCTAGCCTCCATTCATCCCTTTCTCATGAGAATTTCCTAGGTAAAGAGGATGAAAGCATAGATAGACATGACAATCACATATATTCCTCTCCTAGTTGTGAAGACAATACTATGATTGATGAGAATCTTATGTGTTTCTCTTCCCCTAGAGAAAACCTTATTGAACAAGACATTCAAACCATTGATAACTCCCTTGCATGTGATGAAGTCATTGTAGAATAACCAACCTTTGAATATAAAGAACATTCAGTTTGTAGTTCTCCTAAAAACTCTCCCCTTTGGAAGATATCATGGTGCAAGAAAATGAGAACATTGACAATAGTAATTCCTTAGATGAATATAATGAAGTAACATTAGACTCCTCTTCACAAAGAGATCATGAAAATAAGGATAAGTCTTTTGAGGTTATGCACATTAAATACCCCTTGGATTACTCTCTCTCGCCTAAACTTATCATTTATCCAACCTCTCAAAAACCACAAACTCAAAATTAACTTGTCCTCATCCTTAAACCACCTAAAAATAATGTTTCACAACATCCGAGTCACAATACCATTGCTCATACATACAAAACCAAGAACAATCTACAACAAAAAAAAATGCCTTCAACAACCCTCCCATTGCCTAACCCTATCTTACCAGGTCCCCATCATTTTCCTTCACAAAGTGGAAAGGAGTAGATCTTGTCAAAAAGCTAAAGAATTCTCCTGCTAAGATATCATTATGGGACCTTATTCAAGCCTCTCCTCACTACCATAACATAATTCAAAATTCCTTACAATAAGTTCCTATCCCTTCTAATGCACAACCAAATGACATAGCAGTAATGATTTGAGGAATAAATGTTGACATTGTTTTCCACCAAAGTGAGCTCTCTCCTTTGGAAGTGCAAAAAAAACATGATGCTTGAACATGATAATAGTTCACCACAAGGGAAGAGGTATAAATTTAACCCTTGTTGACAATGGCTCAACACTGAGTATGTGTAGTGTGACCCTCTTGGATAGTCTCGACATGGATAAATAAAAAATTCAACCTAATTCTTTATCTATTAAGGGATTTGAAAATGTAGGAAAACGTCAGCTCGGTGTGATCAATTTTCCTATAATAGGTGTAAAAGCCACATTAGAAACACCGATCCATGTTATGCCTGATGATCTTTCATATAACCTCCTTTTAGGGAGACCATATATTCACAAAATGAATGGTGTTCCTTCTACTCTTCATTGTAAAATGAAGTATATCTACAAAAACAAAGTGTACACACTTGATGTTGGTCTTGAGCCTTAGAGTGTCCTACAACTTGAGAAAAACAAAGAGAACCCCTTGAAAACATTGACACCAACTATGCAAGTAGAACTCATTCAATAGAAAAAAAAAGAAAAACATATTGAGGAAATTACAACACTTTTAGAAGATGATTGGGGTTCTTTAGACTTCAAGCCAACATTCATGGGAGAATACAAGATCATAAAAAAAGATTTAGAAAAGGGAAAAGAAAAAGTAGTAATGTCAACACAAAATTCAGAAGACCCTTCAAAAGCATCCACCTCAACCACTTCAGAAGAAAAAGAAAATTATACAACAAATTTCGATGAAACTAACTATCAACAACCACCAAATCCTAAAGAAATGAATAAGCTTTATGGAAAAGGTTACAAACTTATGAAACAACTTGGATATAGTGGAAAAGGATGTGGTGCTAGAGAATAAGGTATTTGTGTCCCTATAGAGCCTAACATGTAAGAAACAATTTGTGGTCTTGGTTATTGTCCTTTGATAGAAATCAAACCATAGAAAAAACCTTCACTCAATATCAACGCTCTCACAAAGGATTCCTCTAAATCAAATTTAATATTAGTGTATCCTAAATTGATAGATACTAGTGGTCTTGATTATTATCCTCTAAAAGAAATTAAAAAAAAAAAATCCTTGCTTAACATCAATGTCATCACACAAAACACTAATAATTTGAATTCGATAGATTTTACACCTTCCTTTAAAGAAGAGACCAAAATATTGCAATCTAAAGAGTCTTGTGTAGGTATGACACCTTGTGTTAAGAAAGAGATATCTTTGTCTCAAAATAGAGAACCATTTTATACTTTTGATCAAGAGAGTATGTTGTCAAGAATCCTTTGAGATCATTTGATATCTCCTCATCCAAGAACACGAAATAAATTTTAATACAAGAGTTCATTTTGTGCATATAACAGAGTTCATGGTCATGCTACTAATGAATGTAAGGCTTTAATTGATAGAATTTAACATCTTAAGGATTGTGGTGCTCTTCCTTGTGTTGAAGTACGTTGTTCCTCTAATTGATACTGAGTTTCACTCTAGCATGTTTCTCATCAATCATTGTGGCTCATCCTTTTCTTGCACTAAGTGGGGGAAAGGGGTTAGGTAGACTTTTCCTCATATGTCACCTTGCATTGCCTCCTTTGTCTAGTTGATCAACTTTTATGTACATATAAGAGAAACCTTGGGATGTGGATGACATGCCTTAAGTTGGCTTGCATGTGACCATGCATTTTATTTTTTTCCTTATCATAGTCATGGGGGTATGAATTTGATATGGACCTCTTAGGGCTCACCTAGGGGACAACTAGCTTCACTAGCCCTTGTGAGTGTGCATTTTGTTTGCATAGTGGACATCATGTTGCACGTGTAAACATTTTTTGGACAAACAACCTAGACTTGGTCCATAGGCACATTGGACAACCAGTTGAAGCTTGATCTATTGCATTTTATTTTTCCTTTTTCCTTTTTCTACATTTGATGGTGTATGCTAGTGATTTGTTTATGGCTTCATATATCATCCGAAAGTGTGTTCCTTTGTTCCTATGTTGGTCTATCATAGGATCTTGATCTTGGGGGCTCTTCCACCTTCTTGGTTATTTTCATCCTATCTTAGTAGAATTCATACATTTGAACCCCTCTTGATTGTGTGGTAGGATACTTTAGTGTGGGTTTGAAGCAAGTTCATCCTCTCACTAAAGTGGGGGTTAAATGTAGTGTAGGAAAATCCATACCCTTTAATTTTCACACTTGTTTGGCCCCACCTTGCTTTATTTATTCCTATTTATGTCTTAATTGGTCCTATTTTTCATCCACAAGCATAATAAACTATATTTTTTTATGGCTAATCCCGACAAACATCAAAGGATAAATGATAATTTAATGATTATTGTTGTGTGTCCCTAATTTTTGGGTCAGGAATAAGATACCACCTAGGGCATCTTTGTCCCCTAAAGGTCTTAGGACCTTGTGAAGCTCGAACCCATCCCTATAAGGCCACCAAGCATAATGCACCTTGCTTTCCAGTAGAACCTTCCCCATGTTCATAAGTACTTAGCATAATGTAGCCTATTTAGGCGTTGTGAAGCTCAAAGTATAGTATTGTGGTGCCTTACTGAAGTTTTCAAGAGGATGAATTTGATATGGCATGGGAGCCTAATAAGATTCTCTCATATGCCACCCATTGGGGGCTCACCTAGTGGATGCCCTGAGGTTCCATTAGCTAGGCGTGTGAGCATATGTTTTGTTTGCATAGTGGGCATCAAGTTTTGTTTGTAAATTTATTGGACAAACAACCGTGTTCCACATCGCATTAGGATAGTTGAAGCTTGATCCACCCCTTCCCTAGACAAACACTCATGTTCCACATCATGTTGGGATAGTCGAAGCTTGATCCACCCACCTCTTCTCCCAGGCTTTGGTGTTGTGTGATTGAGTATATTTGTCATTGTTGGATATATATGCATCTTGAATGTCTAATTTAGTATGAGTTTTGCATGGGGTCATACTCTAACTAAAGTGGAGGCTAAATATAGTGTAGGAAAAAGTATCCCTTTTTCACACTTAATTTGGGAATCAATATTAAATAAACAGACTTAATTATGCCTTAATTTAGTGTTGCAATATGTATTTTACATATTTACATTAATTTTAAGGCCTTATTAAATAAAAATAACTTAATTTTTCCTTATTTGTGGTGTCGCAAGGTGTACCTTTAGAATTTCACACTTATCTAGGGATTTATTAATTAATTGAGGTTTATTATATGCCTTAATTGGCCCCTTTAATTGAAATCCAAGCCTAATTAATTGCAATTTTTGAAGGGTAAAACCCGACATTCATTAATGCCATGATATAACACTTAACATTGGAGAATGTGTGTCCTATGTAAGTGACGTAGGGCCCATTCACCCAAGGGTGAATGGGTCCTCACTTAGACTAAAGACCTAAAATTTCATTATGTTTTTCATAGTATTTCAATGATTTCAAATGTATATTCACATGTCAGCTTGTGTTTTTTATTAGAGGTAAAAGTGGGTTTTGATGGGGCTCGAAACCCAGTACAAGAAAAGAAAGCTGCATAAAAGATTAACCATAAACCAACAGTAGCTCCACAGTAGCTTCTAATAGATTAACATGACATCACACGCTACATAAAATAGACAAGCAAGGGACTAAAACCCTTAATACAACCTAGTTTTAACTGAGACCAGAAAACCTTAGAAACACAAAGAATTCACCTGCATCAACCAGACATCAACAAACCAGATTAATGGTGTAGCAAACCATCAAACCCCTAAAAAAATCAACCTGTTGGAACAAAGAGGGAAACTTAGAATACTACCCATCCTGTAACAAAACATGAAAAGTCGTGGATTCCAAAAATAGCTCCAATAGCAACACCACTTTTGAATCATTTTAATAATAGGAAACCAACTCCAAAACTATCTCTAAAGGAATGAGCTCCCATCTATTGGAGAGGATGAAATGAACAACAAAACCATCATAGCAAGAAATCACCAGCACCCTCCACCTCCACCTCCATAGGAGAACTTCCCACCTCAATATGAACAGTTGAGGGAGTCCCACCTCCATAGGACCAAAGGAAAAATCCAACATAGTAGTCATGCATGCAACTGTTGCATCCTTCGGTAACCACTGCACTAGAAACAAACTATGGACGAGGAGAAGAATCTCAAATAAACACCATAGGTCCACCTTAACAACATTCAAATAAGAACACATCTGGGTTTCCAAAGAAAACTTGAACAGTAACCTAGCTAAAAGCCAATTGCTTACCCACTTCTGAGCCTTCATAATAAACCAAAAGAATTGAGCCAACAAAATATAAACATGAAAAAACTCAGCCCACATGAAGACCACAAACCCTAACATCAGCAACTTGGGGGACAAAAGGAAAAGAAAGAAAACCTCAGCAGAGAGGGTCCAAGGACACTCAACGAAAGAGAAGAAGGACACAATAGAAACTAAACCAGGGAGACCAAGGCCACAGAGAACACAACACAAAGATACATAGGTATAAAGACCCCCAAAGGAAGAGTCCAAATCTTAGAATGATCAAGACTAACCAATCCCCAAGAGGAACAGGGGTCCCCAAATAGGAAAGACATAAGGAGAGGGCCAGCAAGAAAGACCACCAAGCAACCCCAACACACCAGTCAGAGCCAGAGATAGGCCAAAACTCCAAACACCCATCCAAAGGGAGACACCACCACTCCATAGAGAAGGAACAAGAAGAACCCAGAACACACCAAGAACAAAACCCCCAAAATAGAGCCACCAAACAAAAGGCAGGTAGAAGTGAAGGATGCCCAAGAAGAAGCCAGAGATAGAATAGACCAGCATGAGGAGCCACCAAGCCTTCCTCTTATGTCGAATAGGAACAAAAAATAGTCCATTCTACAACTAGAAAACCTTAGAGAAGGGTATGTGCAAGATCATGGTATGCCAAAAAGTGGCAATTTTGTAGGGTATGTGGCTGACGACTTTTTTTCACCCAAAATTAATGAAACGAAAAGGGTTTTTAGAGGAGATTCTCAGCTTTCCAAAAATATAAATTATGATTTAATTTGAATTTAATAAATAATTATTATTCATTTTCTATTAGAATTACGACTAAAGTCCTGACGATAGGCTGATTGAAAAACATCTATAACTTTCAAAAGTATCATATTTTTGAATCCAAAACATGCGTCACATTCTATGCTTTACATACTATAGGATTAAAAAAAGAAAAATTAAATTTCATGAATTTTGACCAAGTTAAGGTGGTCGACGAGTTTTTATATTTTCTAAAAGTTGTAATAAAAATTCATAATTAATTATTTACTTGGAAAAAAATTACAAAAAAATATGCATCACATCCGAACATGAGTCCTCTCCTTATATATAAAATCTTACAAAAAAATATTATCATTTTATTATGGTTAGTGGTCGCAGACACCTACTTATTTTTTCCCTGAAATTTAAGTACTATTGCATTGAAATTTCAAATTTTCACCAAATAGATTTTATTTATTTTAAATAAACCTAGTATTTTAGAAGCTACATTCAATTTTCTACAAATTCTATTCTTACATATTTTTGAAATAATATAGATAACTTATTCAAATATTTACGTCAAGTTGCCTAACACTGATTTTTCTGAATTTTTTGCCACTTAAGGGCCTGTTTGGCATACCATGATCCTGCACATGCCCAGAAGCCAACACACACTCATAAAAAAGGAGGTAGCCAGGGAAAAGGTAGGAAGAGCACCCACACAACCCCCATAGACACATGGAGTTTAGTAGGCCAACACCAACTGCAAACCATAGCAATGAAACTAAGGACCTAGATCCAAAGGAAGCCCCAATAGGTAGAAAAATCCAAGAGGCAACACCCAAAGTAGGTCGCAACAAAGATATTCTTGCATACATCCAACACCACACCCATCTCCACGCCTAGCTTTGCATCTCTCCAACGTACGAACAATGCCAAGCAAGGAGGGGTGATGCAGAAAATTTCCATCCGGGTCTCCCTCGTCCTTGCTTCCTCCATCTGTATCCTCTGCAAATTCAAAAAAATTCCCTCCCACCTTCGTCGCTTTCATTGCAGTCATCTCCGATTGCATCTTAGTTTTCTCTCAATACTTACATGTTGGCTTGTGTTATTTGAATATTGGGGATTAATATCAACATATGCATAAATAAGAGGTCATTTCATTATGTTTAACCTAGAAATTTTTCAAGCAATCAAGAGTATTTTCACAAGAGTATTATTGAAGTATAGGCCTATGTATTTATTTATTGTGATTTTTTTCCATGTTACTTATGACCTACCCAAGATTGAACCTCTAGGATATTTGAGCAATGAAAAATAGTCATTGGACCATGCTAATGACCAATGTCTGGGATAAGTGTTAGGGCCTAGCTAGCATTCACCTGGTACACGAACATGAAGGTTTCTATGGGATACCCTGGTTATGATTATGATACAATAGCGATTGCATGGGTAGGGAGCCATCTATACAAGTAGTGGTAATCTGATGTTAACCGTTGTATTGAGGGGGTTCACTAGCTATTGCTTAGGGCATGGAAGTGATTGATGCCAGTGCTATCAAGGATTGTGAAGAAGATAGCTAATAATATCATTAAAGTCACAAGGTTGTATATGTCGGGAGATACTTCTTCTTTTGTGGACATACTTTTCATTGATGGCCTATAGGTGATTGAAGTTAGAATCCATTGGGTTATGGTAGGTTCACTACTTTTGGAAACCCTTGGGATGGTGGATAGACCCATAATGTAGTATGGGATGCTCTAAATCCCCTTCCAAATTGTTAGAAACTATACATAGCCTTGTGGGGTTGAAAATAGACCCATGAATGTAGTATGGGATGCAACGAATCCTCTTCCCATTTGTCTAATGGTGCATAAGACTAGAGGAAAGGATAGGACCCACGGTGTAGTGCGCAAAGCATCCATATTATTTTATTTATGGGATGAATTATGGACATGTGTTAGTTATCCATTGTGATATGTTTTTCAACCTTTTTGGATGTGATGAATGTTGGAGCTCATCACTATTTATTTTTTAAGTATGTTAGAGCTTGTGTTATATATTTGTGATGTATGGTGGAGCTCATCATGGTGTGTATTTGATATATGATGGAGCTTGCCACTATGTATTTGTGATGTATGTTGGATCTTGTATTCTTTATATGTGATGTATGTTGGAGCTCATATTGTGTATTCTTCATGTATGGTGAATCTTGTCATGGTGTGTATGTGATCTATGTTGGAGCTTCTCACTATGTATTTGCAATGCATGATTGAGCCAATCACAAATGTAAATGTGATGTGCAAATGAAAGACTCACAATTGTACATGTGATATACATATGAGCTAATCACCATTGTACTTGTGATTTGTGTCTGATCTAGACACTATTATACTTGTGATTTGTATGAGTTATTTAGCTTGTGTATATGGAGGTATGCTCATGACAACCATTGTATATGATCTTTGGGATTAGGGTATGATTGATCACTTGTGAATATTGTGAATTTTTGTACACTAATTTTTTCTATGGACCTAACACTTGATGGAAAGTTATTATTGAAAATTATAATTATATTATAATTAACTAAGTGATAACTTATGCTTAATGAATAAGCCATGGGTTAAAGGCGAGATCATGGATCTCATACAAGAAGATAGATTGAACTCCCTTTGACATTGTGGGGTAAACTACACCTTTGATTCCCACAAGGGGATACATAGGTAGGGTCACCATGAACCTTGGATGATTAGGTATGGGTCTATGGATGACCCTAACTATAGGAGCTTAACACTTCTTAGTGTAAGCATATAAATTGTGATGTTTATTTATTATTATAATAATGAATGAAGAAATTAAATTGATATTTGCATTTCAATATCATAAATGATATATACTTGGTCCCAAGTTAAGTTTTTAGTTGATGCTATTGAATGAAAAAAAAAAAATGTTGTGCCCAAGATAGGGATTTTGCATTGGTATCAGAGCAACTAGGTTTGAATGCTAGAGCTATGAAGCTCACTTGACTCTGGGATAAGTATGTTGTATTGCACTACCAACCTACCATAACCAAGTTGATCACTTGGTATGTACATAATTGTTTTGAATATCTTAAATTTCTAACTTTTAATCTCCTAAGAATGGATGGCTAAAACTAACCAAAAATGAAACTTGGATGGTGGAAAAAGGGGAATTTTGATATATGAATTGTAAATGAAAATTAAAGTGCATAGAGGAAGGTTAATGAATTTAATGATTTCTCCCCTAACTCACTAGTTAGATTTGATTTTACCCCTTGTCATGTGGAAAATTCCATGGCATAATTAAAAGTAAATTAAAACTAGGTGGTGTACTTGATTTAAAGAGTGGTCTTCATGCATGGTATTTTGATACTTTGTATGGGTTAATTAATAAATATGTGCACTTTATGGTATAATCTTGACCTCTCTATAGGATTAAGTAAAATTCTCAATTGAGGATATATTTTAGTATGCACTCTCTAAAACCTTATACAAATTATTTCAAATATGATCAAATTAGGGAAAAGGGGATCACTTGAGAGGTAAGGATAAGGGGTTCAAAGGTAATTAACTTGGCTAATAACATAAAATTATAAATAAATTCACCAATGCAACCTCCTAATAAGTTAGGATGACTTATTCCAAGAGGTGAAGGATGTCACATCCTCGTTAGTTGTCTCCATAGTGGATATTGGAGAGCAAGGAAATAGAAAAAAAAAAGGGAAAGAAAATAGTTAATACCCCATTAGTAAGGAATGGGCTACAATATGGGATTGATGTGTAGTGATTAAACTAGAGAGGATAGGAGGAATAGGGAAATTCAAAGAAGGATGGAGACAACACATTTATTGAGGCATGACACCCTATATCTCCCCCCATATTTCCATCTGATTTTCCACGTGAAAGGGTAAGCGAGGTTAGGTAGTGTGGTAAAAAGAGGCCTATAATAGTCTTTAAACCCCCATGACCCCTCATTCTATGAATAAAAGCTTTGCATTTGGGACAAAACATAGGGAGAAAAGAAAAGGTAGAGATAATATAATGTTGGACAAAAGAACTTTCAGAATGCAATAGTGTTTAAAGAAGAAAATTGTGAAGAAGGTGTTGATGGGGATTTCCTGGGAAAACACATACAAAAAATGGGAGCAGATGTAAGGCACAAAGGTGGACAAAATATGCTTGAGGAAACACCATCTAAAGGGATTGCATGGAGTGCAACATATACAAAAAAAATCAATCCATTCAAAAGTTTTTAGATATTTTTTTGCAATAAAAATGGAAGGTGTAAAGCCACATTCCAAAACAACTGCTAATGTTCTCCCTATCTATGCTAAAATGAGAGTTTAGGGCAAGATAGGAATAATCCTTAAATATTAGGGGATAGATGAATCTTAGGAGAGGAACAAGAAGGATTGAATAGTGTGGAAGAAAGAGTAGGGAAAATGTAGGAAAAAGACAAAAATAAAGGAGTGGGTAATTGTGAAGAGTTTGGAAATGGCATTTTTCCCAAGACTGGGCATGGTGTGATGTGACCTACAAGTGTATCACGTCTTCATCACCAAAGTTCAGTTTGTGTAAAAGATAAACTCCATATCCAATGATAGCATCCTCTCTACCTACACTAGAGTACAAGTCTCAGAGAGTAACACCATATTTGAAGAAATTGGGGATACATGTTGATTTATTGAAATGATATATGCGAGATAATTTTTTAAGAAAAGCTAAGTAGTTTATTTAATTTATACATTTCTACTATATTCTCATTTTTATTTGTTGCATAAATTGGCTTGCAAATAGTCCACTTTATTATAGAATAGTTTTATTACCAGTATTAAAGGGTATCTATGCAACCCATTCATACTATCCTTTCAGATCAAGAATTTCACTATGGTAGTTAAACTAGATGCAATTATAACTTCAATAATCAAAAGAAAATTTGTAGTGGATTTTTAGATTGTAATAAAATGAAGCAACTATAATATCCCTTTTTCTCACATCTCATTACAATGCACCCTTAAATGGTAGAATGAGACCCCTGAATAAAAGAAGACATGTACCATTTTAAAAGACATATAGCATTTTTATGTGTCCAATACCTTGATATTTATTTAGTAGTCCTTTACCATGATCATTGCAATAGTTATAGGAAAATGATATGTGATTTTTATTCTATTTGGCTATCCTCATACATGAATTTATTTTAAGGAGTTTTCTTATTAGTGAAATATAGTGGTTCAAAATATCAAGATCCAATACACTTGTGATATAAAAGATTATCAAATCAAGAGTTGTTACTCAAAGGGGATTTTAAGTCCATATTGATGTGTGTGAGATATACTAGATATCATTCTCCTTATAAGAAGATGAGTGAATATAATTGTCTTGTATATTGACATAGGCAAGTTAGAAGTCATGATTTGATAATATACAAATTTCTCAACTATATAAGTAAAAATCTCTATAATCTTGTCATTATGGAACATTGAGTTGTTTGTAATAGTTTATCAAGATAGTAAGTGAACATAAACCAGACATGTGATCTTTTTGACAAAATTCCTCAAGTAACATGACATTAAGAAATGCTCTTGTAACAAGTTATGCTCAAAATAATTTTATTAAAAAGGAACGGACTTACAAATATTAATGTTATGTCTTGTTTGAAAATTTGTCTAAAGTTGAGGATCCCTAATATTAGAAATAGGGGTATATGACTTGGTAAAATGCATATTGATTGAACTTTAAAAGTTGACACTCTATCAACTTAGTAAAGAGGGAAATCTTGTCATGATAGTTAGTGTATGAATTTTATTACTAGACTTAATAATTTAGGGCTTTCTATCTCTCTAAACCATACCAACCTTATATAATTCTAAGATGATCCTTCAAGATTAAATTACTTCATTTTCCAAAGGCTTAAAATTTAAAATATACAAAAGGAGAGGGTGTCGTATAATGCTACCTTAATATTTTAGATGGAATGAGGTTTAAATATGTAGACCTCTTTATATAGTATAGACTAGGAACACAATCTAAGTTACTAGTTTATTGCAGAGAAATAATGTAAGTGATAATGATCTATTTTAGTGGGCACTCAAACCCTAACATATTAAACATAATCTTAATACTCTTGGTAACCCACTTGGGATTTGAGGATAAAGGCTTAATGTGATGGTATGATGCCTATCAACCTCTTAAATATGAGAACATTACAATGGAAATTATCATGTGAAAGAAGGATATTATAGCTCTAATGAACCTCGATATAATTTCATAGTAAATGGAAGGCATTATCATTTAATTTGACAATGTTGTTGAGAGTGAGTTATGAGATAAATCTTATGTAGCATCTCTTGATACCCAACTAATGACCATTAAGGTTGGGATTAGTATAACTTGAAAGTATGAATAAATTATCCAATCTATGAACTAAACTATTATAAGAATATAAGGTTGTACCATAGTGTAAAGGAAATTGGAAGATTAAGAATATTATTAGTAAAACTATTATTGGGTTTACATTTTCATATGTTGGTTCAATGGATATAGTGTTTCCAACTATCTTAAGTAGTATTTAGGCATTGATTATACCTAAAATAGGTTCATAATATTATTCAATGTCCTTCAAGGATATCTAATGGCCTATTTAGTATAAAAACCTCAATATTGAATCTAATATGTAAATTTCAAATAGAAGTACTTCCCTATGGGGTTGTGTGAACCATGGTAATTTCGTGTTGGCTAATAATCCTAGCCCCTATGCGATCAGACAATCCTTGGGGATGTTCAAGCTAGTTTATAAATAATAGTGGGTCGAGTGGATCAAGGATATTGATATTATTAAAGGGGAGTGTTATTGTATAGGTTGCTAAATTGTGAATTTAGTGTTAGTAATTGAAGGGAATCTTTAATGAAACATTGGACATGGGAACCGGTGCATAGGTATCCTTGAGAGACTTTGTAAGGAGAACTACATGTGACTTTGATCTCTTTGGAAGTAGATATGTAGGAAATCCTTGGGGGAAGGATGCCTCTATGACCTCAAATCTATAGGGGAGGGATTAGGGGGATAACTCTAAGGATTGGTGTTGTTCCTAATTGGTTTGACCTACTCTCTTTATTGGGATTTGGTTTGAGGCTAAAATGGGTATTGAATGGGTATGAATGAGTTAAGGAAATTTAATAACTTATATTTAACACATAATGTGCTTTTGAATACTAATTTAAATGAAATAATGGATTTATCAAGTTTATAATTGGTATTCAAGAATATATGTAAACTCCATCTCGTGTTGGTTCCATGTAACTTGTATCTGTTATGAAATCTGACTCCATATCTAGAGGTTTCTATTCATAGGCCAGTGTATCTAAAGATTGTGATTGTGATTCATGCTATGTATGACCCACCCAAGAGTGACCCTTTAGGATATTTGAGTAGTGATAGGAAATCATTGGATCGTGCCAATGACCAATGTATGGGCTATTGCTAAGGACTAGTCAACATTCACCTAATACACAAAGGTGAAGGTTGTTATGGGAACCTACCCTGGTTATGATTATGATAGAGTAATAGTTGCACAGGTTGGGGACCATCTATGTGGGTAACAATAATCCTATCGTCACCATTATGTCTAGGGGGTTCATTGGCTGTTATTGAGAACACAAAAGTTATTGATGCCACTATTACCTAGGATTGTGAAGAAGATAGTTGACATTATCACTAAGGCCACAAGGTGGTATATGTCAAGAGCTACTTCCTGGGTTGACAAAGTTTTCACCAATGGCCTATAGGTGATTGAAATCTGAATCCACTAGGTTATGGTAGTTTCACTACTTGTGGAAACCATTGGGATTGTGGACAGAACCGCGGTGTAGTATGGGATACATGGAATCCCATTCCTAGTTTTTGAATGGTGTACATACCCTTACAGTGGGATTGAAGACACACCCACGGTGTAGTATGGATGCACTGAATCCTCTTCCCATTTGTCTAATGATGCAAAAGACTAGAGGAAAAGATAGGACCTATGGTATAGTGCGCAATGCATCAATATTATTTTCTATCTAGGATGCATTATGGACATGTCTTATTCAACCATTTTGATATGTTAGTCAACCATTGTGGATGTGATGTATGTTGGAGCTTGTCACTATGAATTTGTGAAGTAAGTTGGAGCTCATATTATGCATTTGTGATATATGGTAGAGCTCGTTAGGGTGTGTATGTGATATATGATGGAGCTTTCCACTGTGTATGTTGGAGCTCATATTGTGTATTTTTGATGTATGTTGCAGCTTGTATTGTGTGTTTTTGATGTATGGTGGAGCTTTTCATGTGTGTATGTGATGTATCTTGGATATTGTCATTGTGTATTTATGATATATGCTAAAGCCAGTTACTAATATAAATGTGATGTGCAAATTAGATAGTCATAGTTGTACTTGTGATGTACATATGAGCTAATCACCATTATACTTGTGATATGTGTATGATCTAGATATTGATATACTTGTGATGTGTATGAGCTAGTCAACTTGTCTATATGGAGGTATGCTCATGACAACAATTGTGTATGATCTTTTGGATTATTATATGAATGACCACTTGTGAATATTGTGAATGTTTGTACACTAATGTTTGGTATGGACCCAATAATTGATGACAAGTAATTATCAAAATTTATCATTATATTATAATTAACTAAGTGATTACTTATGCTTAATGAATAAGTCATGGGTTAAAGGCGAGATCATGGATCTCATACAAGAGGAGAGATTGAACTCCCTCTGACATTATGGGGTGAACTACGAAGCCTCTAATTGCCATGAGGGGATCAGTAGGCAGCGTCAACATGAACTCTTGAGGACTAGGTTTGGATCTAGGGAATGACCCTAACTATAGGATCTTAACACTTTTGAGTGTAAGCATATACATTGTGATGTTGATTTGTTGTTACAATAATGAATGAAGAACTTATGATATTAGCACATCAATCATAAAAATGAGAGATAATTGGTCCTGAGTTAAGTTGGTAGTTGATGCTATTGAATGAAAAAAGAATTAAATTTTGTGCCCAAGATGGGGATTTTACATTGGTATCAGAGCAACTTGGTTTGAATTTTGGATCTATGAAGCTCACCTGACTCTGGGATAAGCATGTTGTATTACACTATCAATTGACCATAACCAAGTTGATCACTTGATATGTACATAATTGTTTTGAATATCTTAACTAGAATTTTAAGCTCATAAGAATGGATGGCTAGACCTAACAAAAAATGAAACCTAGATGAGTACAAAAAGGGAATTTTGATATACAAATTATAAATGAAAATCAAAGTTTATAGCTGAAGGTTAAGGAATTTCATGATTGCCACTCTAACTCACTAGTTAGATTTGATTTTACCCCATGTCATGTGCAAAATTTCATGGCATATGCAAAAGTAAATTAAAAATAGGTGGTGTACTTAATTGTAAAGAGTGGTCTTGATGCACGGTAGAGTTAACTAATAAATATGTGTACTTGATGGTATAATGTTGACCTCTCTTAAGAAATATCAATCTATAAATTCAAAATAGAGGGTTGGATTAAGTAAAATTCTCAATTGAGGCTATATTTTAGTACTCACCCTCTAAAACCTTATAAAAATTATTTCAAATTTGATCAAATTAGGGAAAATGGGATTACCTGAGAAGTAAGGATAAGGGGTTCAAAGGTAATTAACTTGGCTAATAACCTAAAATTTTGAAGAAATTCACAAATGCAACCTCCTAATAAGTCAGGATGACTTATTCCAAGAGAGGAAGGATGTCACATCCTCGTATGTTGTCTCTGTAGTGGATATTGGAGAGAAAAGAAATAATTAAAATAAATAAGGGAAAGAAAATAGTCAATACACAATTAATGAGGCATGGGATACGATATGGGCCTTATGTGTAGGGATTAAACTAGAGAGCATAAGAGGAATGGGGTGATTCAAAGAAGGATGGAGACAACACATTTAGTGAGGCATGGCCGACCCTTTTCCTCCCCCCATATTTCTATCTTTTTTTCCATACTGATAGGGTAAGTGAGGGAACATAGTGTGGTAAAAAGAGGCCTATAATTGTCTTTAAACCTTCATGACCCCTCATTTTATGAATGCAAGATTTTCCTTTGGGAAAAAAATGTAGGGAGAAAAGGAAAGGTAGAGATAATACAATGTTGGAAAAAACAACTTTCAGAATGAAAGAGTGTCTAGTGAAGAAAAATGTGAAGAAGGGGTCGATGGGGATTGCTTGGGAAAACACATGTAGAAAATGGGAGCAAAGATAGGGCATAAAGGTGGAAAAAAATTGCTTGAGGAAGCACCATTTCAAGGGACTGCATGGATTGCAAGATATACAAAATAAAAATTTATCTATTGAAAAGTAATTAAATATTTTTGAGCTATGCAATTGATAGGTGTAGAACCATGTTCCAAAACCATTGGTAATATTCTCCCTTTCTATGCTAAAATGAGAGTTTAAGGCAAGCTAGGGACATTCCTTTTAGATTAGAGGATAGACGAAGCTGGGGAGAGGAATGAGAAGGAATGAATAGTGTGGAAGAAAGAGTAGGGAAAATGCAGGAAAAAGACAAAAATAAAGGAGTGGGTAGTTGTGAAGAGTTTGGCAATGACATTTTTCCCAAGACTGGGTATGGTGTGAAATGACCTACAAGTGTATATCATCTTCCTCACCAGAGATTAGTTGGTGTAAAATCTAAACTCCACAACTAGTGGTAGCATCCTTTCTTCCTACACTAGAGTACGAGTCTAAAGAGTAACTACATATTTGAATAAATTACCTGGATAACTATAGATTTATTGAAATGATATATGCAAGATAATTTTTCAAGAAAAGTTAATTAGTTAGTTTAATTTATACATTTGTACTATATTATCATTTTTATTTGTTGTGTAAATTGGCTTGCAAATATTCTACTCTATTATAGAATAGTTTGAATAACATGTTTAAAGGGTATCTATGCAACTCATTCATACTATCCTTTCATCAAGAATTTCACTATGGTAGTTGAACTAGATGCAATTTTAACTTCAATAATCAAGAGAAACTTTGTAGTGTATATTTAGATTGGAATACAATGAAGCAACTATGATAGACCTTTTCTCACCTCTCATTACAATGCACCCTTAAATTCTCAATGAGACTCTATGAACTAAACTATTATTAGAATATGAGGTTGCACCATAGTGTAAAGGAAATTTGAAGATTAAGAATATTATTAGTAAAATTACTATTGGGTTTATATTTTCATATGTTGGTTCAATGGTATAATGAACTACCAACTCTCTTAAGTAGGATTTACACATTGATTATACTGAAAAAAAGCTTATAATATTATCAACTTTCCTTCAAAGATGTCTAATGACTAATTTAGTATAAGAACCTCAATATTGAATCTAATATGTAAATTTCAAATAGAACTACTTCCTTATGGGGTTGTGTGAATCATGGTGTAGACACGTGAAATTAGCATTATGCATATGCATCCGCTCATTCATAAATCAAATTCACATTAATCCATTCAGTAGGCAAATCAGGTTCATCATCTATTTAAATTAAATAAATTAACTTTATTTGATTTAAGCCTACCATTACCTCATTTAAATACATCAAATCCTAATATTTCATTAATCCACCTTTATCTTGCATCATCCCTTTTGATTTAAATAAATCAAGTATTCAAGTCATAGAGGTCAAAATCATCTAATCACCATTAAGCTAGAAGCTAATCCTGATTAAAGTAACCTAACTACCCATCACATCCTCTAGATATTCCCACTTGCACAAATAAATCCATTTATTGATTTATTAAAATCAGCATTTTCACTCAACATGGCATCTTCCGTCAAATTTGAATTCAAAGACAAGTGGACATGTACATCCAACAAGTCATTTATGAGCTCTTACATGGCTGTTACATGTCCCTTGCACAAGTCAAACTCAACATTAACTCTAATTTCAAATTTGAAATTTCCCCCTCTTGGGCACATTTCCCAAATCTTGCACATGCATCAACCACTCACAAGTTGACAAGTGGCCTCTTTTCATTGGCTTGTTCTTTATCCCACATTCATCCATTTGGTCAATCCCTCATCAAGAAAATCAATAAATGAAAGGCTTCATCTTTTATCAAATCCTCCACAATTCTATCATTTCATCTCCACAACTCCACAACTTGATCCACAAATCTCATGCAAGGTTACTCTCTTCAATTGAGAGCTAATCTTGCCCATTCATCATCTTGATCATCAACATATCATTTTCATATCATGGAGCTTAAGCAAGGATTGGGAAAGGGCTTATTTCCATAGAAGCACCAATCCACTATAAGATGCTAGTTTGATTATTAGAATGATGTTTTCTATGTTTTGCTTGCTTCTTTTGCATTATTCTTGTGATTAGATGAATCTTATAGGGAATCTTTGTTTGCTTTGGTTTACTAACAATGCTAAGGGCTTTTGTTTTTGAGCTAATGTAGATTTAAGGTTCTACATTATGGCGCTAGAAGGAGGGAAAACTATAATCTTTCTTTTTATTTTTGTTTGATTGAAATTCTGCAGGGTTATTATATCTCTTATTATATCTCATTGCAGGAATTCGTAAAACTCCGCATCTGCGTTGTATGCAGCATATGATTTGATTGAATGAATATGTTTATTTGATGCCATTTTTAGTTTCACATTGGACACAATTTTAGGCAGCCAGTTTGCAAGAAATAATTGCACTCATGGTATTAAAGGTGTCCAGAAAACTAACACTTTTGATTCACATCCATTAGACAATAGTTCTATCAAACATTAGCTTTACATTCTTGAATCTGTTCATCGTACTTTTTCTTGGGCTATCCACAAACCAACATTCTAGATACAAAGGCGTCAGTATCAAGTTGTCAACCTCTGGTGCAAATAATCCCACGCACATTTTAGATACAAAGGTATCAGAGATAGGAACATAGTCTTCAGTACTGCTAGAGTCATATGCCTCCTTTTGGTTTACGTAGGTTATAATAATGTTATAATTAATGGTGTATGTCCCGCGTGTCTATCCTTTTTGGACTGTTCTCCCGCCATGGTTTTCCCACTCAAAATTTGAATAAGTGCGCAGGTTCTCTTTCGTTTGTTTATATTATAGTTCTTTATCTTAGGTGCGTTGGAAATTGTTTCACTGGATATTAGCATTAAAAAATATGAGTTTTTCTTTTTATGTTTCATGGGTGGATCTGTGGCTGTGGGCGGATAAATGCTTCTTGTATTTCTGGCCGAAGTTTGAGTGCAGTCAGCTTTAACGTGCCATTTAATAGCATTCATGGCATAGTTTTCTTTTACCATGCCAAATGTAGTTGCCTGAAAATTTTTAAAGCCTTTTCAATGAGTCCAATCTATGCGTACCCTGCAGCCTGTGCATTCCAAGAGACTACGTCTTCTTAAGGCATTTAGTCAAAACTGTTCACAGGCCTTGTCTAAACTTCCACGTTTTACATACCTCTCATATGCGCATAGGCAAGGAGGCCGCACAAGATAGTTGTGGAATTTTGTTTTTGTTTTACACTTTCTAAAAGCATTTGCTTGAAAATTTCTATAGCCTTTTAACAAATGAATTTTGTACACATCTCGCAATCACTGCAAATAACGTTTCTTTAAGGTATTCTGTCAAAAAGTTCACGTGCCATAGATAGAAACTGCAGATCTTTGACCCATTCTGTCAACTAATTCACATGCCTTGTCTGCGCTTTACATTGCCCCCCCTTCCATACTTTCCACCCTGTAGTGGAACAAGTCAGCCAGCCGGTGCCCGATAGCATGTCCCTTCCACCTTCTCATTTCCTATCACTCAATACACTTACATACTTCAATGGAACTTTCGCTTCCTCCTCATATCCATTCGCAAAGCCCAAGTCACATGGTATGAGCCTATAAAAAAGAGAAATAAAAAAGCTAAACCCACATCAAATCAAATCAAACTGGTACTTCCCCAACATTCGAAATCCGCTCCCTTGAGGTTAAAATATAGTGGATCTAGGGGACCACGGGAAACCCAATTGAGAACAGCATGTGGGTAGTTTCCCAGATCATGGAAGGCACAAGTTGAGGACTAGGAGGAAGGGTGCAAAAGACCTTATTGCCGACAGGATTCGAAACTACAGAAAGTGTGTTTTAAAAAGGACAGAGAAGGCTGTGCAAAGGATGGAGAAAGTATAGAAGTTGAGAGGAAAGGTTAAAAATTGTAGATCTTTGACCCATTCTGTCAACTAGTTCACATGCCTTGTCTGCGCTTTACATTTCCTCCATAAAATCTGTCAAATATTGCATTTGCGGAGAGTGCATTTAGGCAACATAGCAAGCAGTGCACGTGCTTGGTCATTTCTTTTACACTTCTACATTCTTGCAAATGTTGTATTCCATGAGATCACATTTCAGAGAGGCATCTTGTCAAACAGTGCACGTACCTTGTCTCATTTCTTTGAGGCATTCTGTCAAAAAGTTTATGTGACTTGTCTATGGTTCCACACGCTACAGACATATCTACCAGGGCATTGAGGATGCAGGTAAAGGGATTTTGTTAAACATTTTGCATGCCCCTATACTTCCATGTTGGCACAGATTGCAATGGATGCTAGCAAAGAAGCTGGGAGGTTGCTGGCAGGAGATGGACATACATGACAGGACGTTGGTAAAGATTTTTACGAAGGGATAATCAACTGCGGAACAAGACTAAGAAGGCGCAGGCTATGATAGATAGATTGTGATGGAACTCTAAGTTTTTAAACTCTTAAAGTTGGCTGCTCCTGTCCTTGTATCGTTCTAAAGCAAGTAAGGAATCGTTGTTTATCTCATTGATATCGCAATATTTATCACTAATGCTTGGCTACGCAGAGTTGATTGTATAGAATAAATGCTTGGTTGCGTAGAGTTCATAAAGACAGTCTGTTGTTGCTGGAGATCACGCCTAGAAACCACCAACCAGCATTAAGTTTGAATGGACGAAAAGAGAAAGCAGAGGGGTAGGGCAACATATAATTAAATGCATTGGTGTGGTATGACCGAAGATTGCTGGCAGAAAATTGAAGAGAGCGGCTTCATGCGTGTTGACTGCATTTTAAGATCCTTTGAAAGATGTGCATGATGGACACAGATTGTATGTCATAAATAGTGATGAATGCCTTGCAGAGTTTGTGGAATTCATTTTTACACCTGCTAGTTGCATTGGTTTGAAATTTATGTAAATAGCTTTTGGCGCATTTTTTCCTTTTTTTCACCTGTCACTTGCATCACTTTGAAAATTTCTTGATTGATGTAGGGGTGCATCTTTAACATCTGATGCAAGTACACCTGCCAAGCGCATTAAATTCAACATTTTTCAAGACTTTTCATTTGCACATTTCTTATAATCTTCTCTTGTTTACACTTAACAAAGTTGCAGATGCTTTTTAAAATTCAAAAGCCTTTGGCAGATGCATTTGATCATTTAGCCACATATGGCTTTGATGAACTTTAGTAATTGAATTGATGGGATACACTTTTATTTGTTCATGAATTCTCTCATACTATATCATCATACTTGTTGACTCTATAATAAATGTCATAATTTTATATTATCACTTTTATTATGATAGTCAATATTTAAGATTGGGAGGATACTTTTTGAAAGGTATCATTTATGGTTGATAAAATTCATAGGCTTGCAAATTTTATCATAATGATAGTTGACATTTAATCATTTTATCATATCATTTTTTTGTAAATTATGATAAGAGAAGGAATGGGTCTAGCAAGTGTGATGTATTTTCAATGAAATCAATATCAAATCATGATTCACTTATTAATCATTCTTTTACTATCGTAGTCATCCAAATCTTTGTCCTTTCATTTGGGATAATGTTATTATGTGAAGTTGATAATCAAAATGAGTTTGATATCTTGATCCTCACATGAGTGTCTTTTATTTTATAGGTAAAAGGAAAACGAGGAATAGGCAAAAGAAGGAAAGCAAAAGGAAAACAAAGGAGAAAGGGCAAAGTGAAAAGCAAAAAGAAAACGAAGGAAAACAAAGGCGTAACAGACAAGCAAGGAGAACGGATTTTCGTTTGCAAGAAGCAATGTTTGGAGGAATCTTGGAGAATGGAGCATTAAATTCAAAGTTTATAAATTGTTTTTTAATGCTTAAGGGCTTCCATTTCATGCTTTAATTTTCTATTAGAAGCCAACTAGATCATTGTTTGTTTTCAAAGTGGGATTAAAATTGAACCTTAGAAATTGACTAAACTTTACTTTTGGGCTAAAATTGAGCGAATCAACTTCACACTTCATCTTGGTGCATTAAAAAGAATCGAAATCATTTCTTTGAGGCTTAAAATGAACATGTGTTTTTTGTGTTTCATAATCTCTTATGCAAAGTAATGTCATCTAAACAGACATATGCATTTCTCTCGCGTTTCATGATGATCTTGAGAACCAAAAGTCTTGTTGATGACATTAAGTTGCATAAAATATTGCCTCCACACTTCGATTTGGGCTTAAAATTGAACAAAATCTTGTGCGAGTGTGAGTGGGGGCATTATCGCGTATATTCTCTCTCTTTGTTGCTGTCAAAGATTGATCGAGTTGCGGATTTTTTCTTTACTTGCTTTTGTCTATCTTAGAGGGCCTGCCTTGGGGAAAAAGTACTCACCCAAGGGAATGACTAAACTGGTAACACTCTAAACCCAAGCATATTTCTAGCTAGGATATAAATGTGGGTATTGGAAGAAACGCCAATATCACGCGGTTGATTCTGACGAGATGGATCCGAAAGGGGACTCTCACCGTATGGGTCAATCTCCACGAACGGAAAGTCCAAACTAAAACCCTTGTTTGTAGTGGCCTATTAATCCATTGAGTGAGTTTATCAAAGTGGTGCATTGGAACTCAGATTCCAAGAAGTTACTTGCCATGTCCGATCTTGGTTGAAATATAGAGGTTAAGACTTCATTCTTAACATACCTTTATATTTTTTCCTTGATTTCATATAAAATCATCTCTTCTACGAAGGGCATGAGGCAAGCCCACTAATAAAAACGTACCAATTGAGCTAGGACATCATATTGCTTGTGGTTTAAAAACACAGTGATTTAATTGAAAACATCGAAACCAACATTCAACGAATCATCAAAATTGCAAACCCTTTAGGAGAGGCAAATATCCTTGAACAAATTCACATGTTATTGCTTGCCCTTGGGATTCGTATCCTTAGAGGTTTCTAAATATTTGGATTTCATCTCAATTTTCTTCTACTAAAGTCAACTTCAAGTAACTCTTGCCTCAAATTTCCTTGGTTTCCACATAATACACTTTGTGGGATAAGGGGAAAGTTGAGACATTAGACATCTAGTTTCAAAATCTAATCAAGAGTGTGTTTGTGGTAAAAAGAACCCATTAAGCAAAGATTGAATCAATTGGACCCCACACATGTGCTTGGCGTCTTTTGGTCATATGGTTTTCATGCAAACATTGATCTTTTGATTTTGAACTACTTTTAGAGAAAGGCATGTTCTTCACTATCTTGGCCTAGTAAACAAGTCCTTCCTAGATTCATTTAGGATCCAATCGAACACTTCATCCATCCAAACACTTATCAAAATCCATCCCACCAATACAACTTTAGAGCTTTAAAAACATCATTCTAGACTTGGGTAAATCATCATCATCAAAATCACCTTGTTTAGTTAGGTGTATGGGAATGCATCCTTTCTCATACATTTAATTGAATTAGCAATCCTTTGAACAAATTCATCCTAAGATCACATCCAACATCTTAGGGTTTAGAAGTTCATTAACCAAATCAAACCAATCAAAATCAAACCATAAGCCTAGCATTGATCCAAAGTTCCTAAACATTCATCACTCATATCATCCACCCTTTTTCATCCTTCATCTTGTCATTAGTCCTAAGAACCTTAGAGGTCACTTTTGCAACAAGGTCAAAACACAAGGAGAACATGGAATACAAACTTGATCCATACATCATGAGTAATCCAAATCAATTTAACTTTCAAAGCCTTACAACATTGATTGATTATCAACACTCACACTTATACAATCCATACATGGGATCATTACCTTCTACAAATGTCAAAGGCACAACAAGTGTGAGTATGCCAAAATCATAGATTGGAACACATTTCCTGATGGTAGACCTAAATCCAAACCTACAAGTTTGTCAGCCAAACAATCAATGCATGAGCCTTCAAACGACCAACATCATCCCACCAAATCCATGCATGCCAAATGTGAATGTACCAAGTACAACTTTACCAAACATGAATCCGGAAAACTTTGGGATAGATATGTTTGCAAATCACACAAATGTTGTTCAGAGTCCAAACAAGATGTTAACGACTCCAAGGCAAGGTAACACCATGCAAAATCAAAGTTACCTAAAACAAGACAATGTTCAATTTCAACCTATAATGCCAAATCTGAACGCCATCCCAAATCTGAACATTGTCCAAAATCAATTTGTTCATGATCCCATATCTACTTGAAAAAAAGCCAAATCAAGGGAGTCAAATTCAAAATCAAGGTCCAATTTCACTAGAACAACTTGCTTCACATGCCAAACTAATTGAATTATTGTGCCAGGAGATATCTTCACTCCAAAATCAATACACCCATCCATTGGTTAATCCATGTCATCAAAGCATTGAGTTATGTCCACAACTGCATCAAGAACAACATCTCCAATGGAAAGAAGTCGGATATCTAGATCAACAACATCAACAACAAACCCAATCACCACATCTCAAAGATCAATCACCACATCTCCAAAATCGATCACCACAAGGTCAATTTAAAGTTCAAATCTCACAAGGAAAAAAGCAAAAATACACACCACTCGGGAAACCAATCGAATCAGTTCTGCAACAATTGGTACAAGAAAATCTCATCAAAATCCCTGTTTATGTGAACTATCAAGAACCAACCATAAAACCGCCAAGGTATAATGAGAAGCACCTTTGTGATTATCATATAATAAAGGGACACAAAAAATTAGATTATGTTCGACTCAAAAAACTCATCCAAGACCTAATTGATCAGAAGATAATCACTATTGGGGATGATGATAGCATTGGAAATCTCTCCACCACAACTGTTGAGAACAAGGAGCAATATAAATCCATCACTGAGCACCTTGAAGTTATGTCTACTTCATTCAAAGATCAAATCAACATATGTCAAGAGTCACTTTTCAATCATGATCAAATTCCACCAACCAACAATGATCCAATTAAAGAAATGCCAACATCACTTGACCCTATGGTTGAAGACATTGGAAATCCCTCCACCAAAATTGTTGAAAACAATGATCAAGATCTATCCATCAATAAAGATGTTTTCGCCTCATCCAACGAAGCATCAACCAATGACCATGTTGAAAATGTCTCTACATCACCTAATGAGTTAGAGGGCATATCTCAAGAATTTATTCTAAAACATGATCTATATCTCTCACCAAAGTCTAGCAATGGTCCTTTCCAAGACCTATTGACATCCTTCGACCTCATGATTTCCGATATTGAAGGAATGTTCAACTTGACACCCAATCCAAGTCCACTCAAAGATCAAAAATATATTAAGTCACTTCCCATGCCTAATGAAGATATCCAAGAACCCTTTATAAGCAACCCATCCTTTGAAACTGACCCATGTCAAGAACTTGATCCAAAGCATGTCAAAAGAAACTCCGAAATCATTCAAGATCAAGAATTTGTGTCTTCAAGATACTACAATAATCTAATGGACACTTTCCTATCTATGGAAGATGATCATATCCATATAGTGCATACTCCTCCATCTACCCATGAGATGCTTTCTATGGATGGAAACGTATCTATTATCTTCAGCTAGAACAAGATTCTATTACACAAAAAGAGCAGATTATTAATTCCTATAGTCAAACAAAGTTTTCAACAATAGTATCAGATATATCGCAAATGCAGACTAAGGACATCACGAATAAAGATATCGAAATCCCTATAAAGATCATCCCTATCAAAATCCATCAGTCAAAGAAACTATGGGGAAAAATAAAAAAAGGGAAAAGTATCCATCAAAGATGTCCACAAAAGCAAAAGCAGACTTTTCAAGCGACGTACAAAGTGTATCAACCAATTGGTCCTAATTCCATGCACACTTCCATATCCACCCATCATTGCTCATCTTCCCAAGTTTGGAAAGTCAAAGATTCCAAGCTATCAACCAATCCATCTCTTATTCCTAAACATACTCCATCCACACCTCCACGCATGACATCCAATTCTCACATTGACCATGTATTGGCAACGACCCTTCATCATAAGGATTCAGAAGGAAATCTATCATGATGTGTGCACAAAGATAGAGTTAACCCTGGTATCAACAAAGCAGATCAGAAATCTCAAAAGTTGCATTCAAGTGCACGTATCTTAGAAAAGGAACTTCTTCAGACAGGATACCAATGGCACATTATGACAGAAGCGTCTACATCAGCAATACCTTGTGATTCAGCATGAGCTTAAAATATTTCAGAAAATACAAAAAAAGCAAAAAATATGAAAATCCAAAAAAATCAGAAAAAGGATTGAAAATAGTAAAGAAAAAAACTGTCCTCTAGTGAAAACCGCATGGGCAGCACTTTGGGCAAGGACCATGACAAAAACCTGGAAAATAGGCATCATGTGTGGAATCGAGCATCTATGTGGGCCAGTTCAGGTGAAAGCATCTCATCCCATCCACAATAAAGCCAATATTCCATTTGTCTTATCCATAATAAATCTACTCATCCATAAGCCATTTATAGTCCAAATTATCTTGATCTTGACAAAGTTTGGGGCACACTTTACGCTTGCTTACGTTAAACATCTTGACATGGGTCATTTTCATTGATCCTATCCTATCTAACATTATCTGAGCCATGAAGCATTATCCAATGAAGCATTCCTTTATCTGAACACCTTATCTTATCGCAAGATAATCCTTGGTATCCTTTGTGTGCTTACCATATCCATCCATCTGTACACCTATCTGAGCATCCACACATCACATTCCATACATTGCTAGACACTAGGGGCAGATATTGACATCTTGCTTCGGGAATAAATCTTGATCTATATCCTCCAACTTATGTGGTAATCCAAACATTGGAGAACATGAAATCAAATTGGTCAAAGAATTTGTGATCTAGAATCCAAATCACTAGCCCATGGTGTATTTTGACAAGAAGACATTCCTTATCAGTCTTCATCTTTCATCAAACATCAATCCAAGTAATCACTATCAGCTGCATCTAAGTTGCACGTCAAATGTCACATCAAATCATCCAAACATCTTTTGTTCCAAATCAAGCTTCATTAATCTTGATCAATCAAATCCAATCAATCCATTATTTTGGGATATCCTTCCCAATCATTGTGTTTTGCTTAACACTATCCTTGCATTGTTGTGCATCCTCAACAATGTTATCATCATCAATCCTTGCATTGTTGTGTATCATCAACAATGTTATCATCATCAATCAGAATGAAATCTCAATCCTTGTGTTGCTTAACACTATCCTTGCATTGTTGTGTATCCTCAACAATGTTATCATCATCATCAATCCATCAATCTGATCAATCAACCTTAGCTTGTTCTTTGAAAAAATCCCAAATAGAGCACTGATATCACCACACATGTCCATATCCAAATTGTCAAAATCATGCAAAAATCCAAAAACATCAGAAAATTAGAAAATCCAAAACATCGAAAACTCCAAAAACACTCAAAAAGTCAGAAAAACATCAAAAACATTGATATCCGAACTACTTTGTCTCTGAGCTTAAACATAGGCAAGGCTAATCTCTAATCAGCCCCTAAGACATCAAAATCACAAAAACATTCAAAAAACATCAAAATCACAAAAACATTCGAAAAACATCAAAATCCAAAAACATCTGAAAAACATCAAAATACCAAAAACAGCCTCAAAACATTTCAAAATGTCAAAAACATCCAAATATTTAAAAAAAATCCATCCATCCACCTCATCTCACTTTCACCCGCAATAATCAATCACCCATAATAAACTGATCATCACCTTCATCCTTTGGCAAAACAAACAGAAACAATCATAGCAATCAACAAAAGCAAGCTTCAATCGTAAAATCAAAAGCAAACAACAAACCTTTAAAACAAAATCAAACTCTTGATCTTTTTCAGACATGTCAATCAACTCTATATCAACAGCCTATAAATCAACTTATCAACCCATCATCATCCTATACAATGCATGTCCTAGGATATATCGTTCCGACAATGGGTATCATTTTGGATATCACATTGGATTCTTATCCTATCAAAACACATCCCTCTAGCTGAAGGTATGAAGAACATTGGCTTGTTTGCGTACTTGATCTTTTCATTTGATTTATCTTATTGCGCTCATTCAAAGGACCTCTCGATGATATCTGAACGAAGGATTTAGAGAGATAGGAATGGGGCAACAATCATTATCCTTTTGTCTGTTGTGCTTGTTGGACGCTCTTGTAAAATAACTTGGTGAATACTTGCTTTGTTAGGTACGTCCTAGCAAGGTTTCTGTATGTCAAGTGTGAACAAGAATACTCCTATCTGTTTGTCGAGTCAAAGTCCATCGCACTAGGTACAACACCATCCTGGTTCTTTATACCTTGATGCATCATACCTACGTGTGTAATCAAACATAAGGTAAGTAGCCCTTTTAAAATCCCAATCCTTGATAAGGAAATCATCATATATCATCATCATCATCTCTAATATAGTCTCATCAGATCATGAACTTGTGGGATCCTCTTGTCATCATCTCATTTCCGCACTAACATCATCATCACTAATGCATCCATCATGTATTCATCCTACATCCACGAACTGTCAGCATACCACATATCATTCATTTCATACATAATAGGAAACATCAATCATTTCACATGCATTGCATTTGCATCATCATCATAATATAGATCTGTTAGTCTAAGCATCTCATAAAATAGCATATCACATCATCCATCTCATCCATCATCACATCATATCATCATTTAAGTTGTTTAGGATAATATAGATTTGTTATTCTAAGCATCTTAAAATCATCTCATTTGCATCATCATCCATAACCATCCATTTTCAACCTCTTTATCGAGAGATCAACCCTCAAATCGAATATTTTCACTCAATCTCTCAAGGGGGCAATGTACCAGTGCACTTCTTTCCGTTGGGGCATCTGAAAAATCAGAATTTTTTTGAATTTTGATCGCGGCAAGTTTATTCTTTGAACCAACGCAACAAGCACATTGCTTCAAAGAGGGGAAAAATGTAGACACGTGAAATTAGCATTATGCATATGCATTCGCTCATTCATAAATCAAATTCTCATTAATCCA
This sequence comes from Sequoia sempervirens, assembly GCA_007258455.2. Classification (NCBI taxonomy): domain Eukaryota; kingdom Viridiplantae; phylum Streptophyta; class Pinopsida; order Cupressales; family Cupressaceae; genus Sequoia; species Sequoia sempervirens. The sequence continues at coordinate 669,193,008 of VDFB02270651.1, forward strand.
TTCAGTAGGAAAATCAGGTTCATCATCCATTTAAATAAAATAAATTAACTTTATTTGATTTAAGCCTACCATTACCTCATTTAAATACATCAAATCCTAACATTTCATTAATCCACCTTTATCTTGCATCATCCCTTTTGATTTAAATAAATCAAGTATTTAAGTCATAGAGGTCAAAATCATCTAATCACCATTAAGCTAAGCTAATCCTGATTAAACTAACCTAGCTACCCATCACATCCTCTAGATATTCCCACTTGCACAAATAAATCCATTTATTGATTTATTAAAATCAGCATTTTCACTCAACATGGAATCTTTTGTCAAATTTGAATTCAAAGACAAGTGGACATGTACATCCAACAAATCATTTATGAGCTCTTACATGGCTCTTACATGTCCCTTGCACAAGTCAAACTCAGCATTAACTCTCATTTCAAATTTGAAATTTCCCCCTCTTGGGGACATTTCCCAAATCTTGCACATGCATCAACCACTCACAAGTTGACAAGTGGCCTCTTTTCATTGGCTTGTTCTTTATCCCACATTCATCCATTTGGTAAATCCCTCATCAAGAAAATCTATAAATGAAAGGCTTCATCTTTTATCAAATCCTCCACAATTCTATCATTTCATCTCCACAACTCCACAACTTGATCCACAAATCTCATGCAAGGTTACTCTCTTCAATTGAGAGCTAATCTTTCCCATTCATCATCTTGATCATCAACATATCATTTTCATATCATGGAGCTTAAGCAAGGATTGGGAAAGGGCTTCTTTCCATAGAAGCACCAATCCACTATAAGATGCTAGTTTGATTATTAGAATGATGTTTTCTATGTTTTGCTTGCTTCTTTTGCATTATTCTTGTGATTAGATGAATCTTATAGGGAATCTTTGTTTGCTTTGGTTTACTAACAATGCTAAGGGCTTTTGTTTTTGAGCTAATGCATATTTAAGGTTCTACACATGGTAATTTCATGTTGACGAATAAGCCTATCCCCTACGTGATAAAAAAATTCTTGGGGATGTTCATGCTAGTTTATGAATAATAGTGGGTGGAGTGGATCGAGGACATTGACATTCTTAAAGGGGAGTGTTATTATATAGGTTGCTAAATTGTGAGTTTAGTGTTAGTAATTCAAGGGAATCTTTAATGAAACCTTGGGCATAGGAACTGGTGCATAGTATCCTTGAGAAACTTTGTAAGAACTATGAGTGACTTTGATATATTTGGAAGCAGATATGTAGGAAATCCTCAGGGGAAGGATGCGTCTATGACCTCATGTCGGTGGGGGGAGGGTTTAGGGGGATAACTCCAAGGGTTGGTGTTGTTCCTAATTAGTTTGACATTCTCTCTTTAGTAGGCTTCAGTTTGTGGTTGAAATAGGTTTCAAATGGCTATGAATGAGTTAAGGAATTTTAATAAATTATACTTAATACATAATGTGCTTTAGAATACTAATTTAAATGAAGTAATGGAGTTAACAACTTTATAATTCATATTCAACAATATATGTTTACAAACTCTACCTCGTGTTTGTTCCATGTAACTTGTATGTTTTATGAAAACCAACTCCATATGTATTGTTCTCTATGTATAGACCTACGTATCTATTAATTTTGATTGTGATTCATGTTATGCATGACTGACCCAAGAATGAATCTACAGGATATTTGAGCAGTGACAAGCAGTCATTGGACTGTGCCAATGATCAATGTCTAGGCTACTGCTAGGGACTAGCATGTATTCATCTAGTACATAGAGGTGAAGGTTGATATGGGATACCGTTGTTATTATTATGATATGGTAACAGTTGCACGATTAGGTACCCATCCATTTGGGTAATAGTAATCTAATGCTAACCATTGTATAAAGGGGGTTCACTGGATATTACTGAGGGAACAAATTTTTTTAATGCCAATGTTACCTAAGATTGTGAAGAAGATAGCTAAAAATATCACTAAGGTCTTAAGGTGGTATATGTTGGGTGGATAGACTTGCCGCTGATGGCCTATAGGCGATTGAAGTCAGAATCCCCTAGGTTATGGTAGGTTCACTACTTGTGGAAATCCTTGGGATGGAGGATAAACCTGTGATGGAGTATGGGATGCACTAAATCCCCTTCCTAATTTTTAGATGGTATTCATAGCCTTTTGGGATTGAGGATGGGCCCATAGTGTAGTATGGGATTCATCAAATCCTATTCCCATTTTTCTAATGATGCAGAAGATTGGAGGAAAGGATAGGACCCATGGTGTAGTGTGTAATGCTTTGATATTTTTTTCTATCTAGGATGCATTATGGAAATTCATTAGTCAGACATTGTGGTATGTTAGTCAACCATTGTTGATGTGATTTATGTTGGAGCTTGTCACTATGTATTTGTGAAGTATGTTAGAGGTCATATTATGTATTTGTGATGTGTGGTGGAGCTCGTCACAGTGTGTATGTAGGATATGTTGGAGATTGCCACTATGTATGTTGGATTTCATCACTATGTATTTTTTATTTATGTTGGAGCTCATATTGTGTATTTGTGATGTATGTTGGAGCTAATATTTTGTATTTGTGATGTATGGTGGAGCTCGTCACAATGTATATGTGATGTATGTTGGATCTTGTCACTGTGGTTTTGCGATATATGTTGGAGCCAATCACTAATGTAAATGTGATCATGTAAAAATGAGATAGTCATAGTTATACTTGTGATTTACCTATGAGCTAATCACGATTGTACTTGTGATTTGTGTATGATCTAGACACTATTATACTTGTGATGTGTATAAGCTAGTTAGCTTGTGTATATGGAGGTATGCTTGTGACAACCATTGCGTATGATCTTTGGGATTATGGTATGAATGACCACATGTGAATATTGTGAATTTTTTGTACACTAATGTTTGGTATGGACCCAACACTTGATGGCAAGTTATTATTAAAAAATATCATTATATTATAATTTACTATGTGATAACTTATGCTTAATGAATAAGGCAAGGGTTAAAGGAGAGATCATGGATCTCATACAATAGGAGAGATTGGAATCCTTTTGACATTGTGGGGCAAACTAAGAAGCTTTTGATTGCCACAAGGTGATGCATAGGTAGGATCACCATGAACCCTCAAGGATTAGGTTTGGGTCTAGGGATGATCCTACCTATAGGAGCTTAACACTTCTAAGTTTAAGTATATAAATTGTGATGTTGATTTGTTATTACAATGATGAATGAAGAAATTTTGATATTAGTATATCAATCATAAATGGGAGATACTTGGTCCCAAGTTAAGTTGGTAGTTGATGCTATTGAATGTAGAAAAAGATGGTGTGCTAGTGTTGGGGATTTTACAAGTCCATGATAATGATGCTTAGATTTTTGACTTGTAATTGTGTGTGATTTTTAACATGGATGTTTTGTATCAAACTCCATGATCCATCATCGGGATAATGCAAAAAGAGAAAAGAGTGAGAAGGATTGTAGCATATTTGGGTAGATAAATAGGTAAGAGGTTGGGGGAGACCCAATTTATAAAATAAAATAAAAAGAAAAAAAATATGTAGAAAATTAAAACTGAACTTCAAAAACACAAAAGAAAGCAACTTAAAAAGATGAAAAATAGAAGTCAAACAAAGAAATAATGAAAACAAAAATTATAAAAAATATGAAAGATTTAGAAATAAAGGAAAGGTTTATTAAAACAGACTAAAATGCCAATATCAAACAAAAAGACTTATTAAAATGAAACCAAATAATAAGATATTATAAATATGAATAACTTTATAAGGACCATAACTTTAATAGAAAAAATAAAGAAAATTAAAACAAGTGTCACTAGTGCTAGTACTTGCCTATTTAGTATTGTATTAATTATATATTTTTGGTTCGTGATAAATTATTTGTAGAATGTTAATTTAGAGACAAGATAATAATTTGAAATAATAGATAATTGTATATTTTAAATATATAAAATAATAATAATAAATTCTATTTTTTATTAGTAATAAATCCTATTACTATAAATACAATAAGTTATATAAATTATAGGATATGATATATTAATATTAATTATAAATTATTAAAATTATGTAAATGTTAATATATTGACTTTATAATTATATATTTATATTTATAAAATAATATTATCTAAATACATATAATAAAAGATTTTTTTAAGCATATAAATTTAAAAAATTTAAGTAAAAATATAGTTTTTTTTAACTATAAATTATTTTAAATATATATTTTTATAAAAAAACAAATAATATTAATAATATTTTAAAAAATTAAAATATAAATTAGACATATTAAAAAATAACAACACAGCAACTCAACCATCACACCATACCCCTATTGATTTGTAAATGACAAAATTAAAATAGAAAGAAATTCAGAATATTTCTGTAAAATAAAAAACAATGATATCATTCTCTGCTTTAGAGTTATCCTAATTTACTGCTGAAAAAAAAACTACGAACAAAATTAAAAAAACCAAAATAAAAAACCCTTAGAAATTTATCAAAGTAACTACCTGCTGAATTTTTTAAATTCTGTGTTGCGAAAATAGAGCATATTAAAACTTCAGATTTATCTTTCTTTTGGAAATTCTATTTATCAAAACTCAACGACAAAATACTGTAAAAGCAAGAAGAAACACAGAACAAAATCCAAGAGACGGTTTACCACCTTCAAATTTTCCAGACGCCTAAAACCCAGAATCTCTTTATGCGCCTAAAAGTGCAACAATTTTACGAGCATTATACAGAAGAATTCCAATTCTTAACTCAGCGACACAGCGAAAATAGCCGCTAATCCAGATAAGAAGACATAAATTTAGGAAATAAAAAATAAAGCCTGAATCCACTAGTATTTAACTTTGAGTACCTAACTCCAGCTAAAAGGACTAAACTAAATTTCTAACATTACGCCCATTTACAAACCACTCTCACATACAACGCCGCTCACTTTGCATGCCAAATCCCCAATATTTCACACAACCAAGAACTTGCATTACTAGAAAAAATTCAGTAAACTTTCTTCTTTATTGGGGGAAAAAGGTATGTTTCACATCAAACAAAATAATCTTTACAGAAAGAAAATCTTATAAAATCTTCACTAAGACGTCTGAATGCCTTCTGTAAGACCCAGCAAACTCGGTGTCTTCTGCAAATTGTAACGAAGTTTGGATGTATAAAAGTACCACAGGGAGCTATTTAATCTACACAGGAAGAGAGTGTAATTGACAGAGCATCGTGAATTAACACAGTAATTGATATAACTATAATATACCATCTCCGCCATTGCATGCATGAGCTTCCATAATACCCATTACTCTCCCTAAACAGTTGTATTAAAATAAAGCAATAGGATTTAACAGAAAAAAAAGAAACAAAAAGATATAATCGCTAGTATTTTTCCACCAGTGGTTTGATTTATAGAGACGAATCCCAGTTTTAATCCCTTGCCTTGTTTATGGTTTTAAATCTAGAACAACAGGGGCTGTGACAATGGCGGTTTTCGGGATAAGAACGGTTATGCATGTTGCCACATTCTGGAGGAATAACGCATTTATTTCAGCATCAAACAAAACCATATTAAATATATCTAAACGTATAAAGCTCACATATATTTATTTTATCAATATTTAATGAAATGATTTTATAAAGCTAAAAATGAAATAAAATTATTCTTCAAAAATGTCAAAATAAGAGTTTATTCTTATTTTTCCTAAAATTCCATCCATAACGTCTAAATTTTTTTTACCAATCATGTTGAAGAGAAATAATATTTAAAAATTTAAAAATTAAATATTTTACTTTTTTTTTAAAGAAGATAAATATTTTAGTTTTTAATTGGTTCTAACTTATTAATAACTAATTAACAAAAACTCATTGGAGAAGTACTAATAAAATATTTACTATATGAATTGATAATTAAAATAGTAATAAAAATTATAATAAAAATAAATAAGTAAGAGAGATAAGAAAAAATAATATCAAACAATGAAGGGTCTACCAATTGATGCTAAACAATAGACATAAAATAGAACACATAAGAATTGCAATAGTATTAATAAAAATATAAAATAAGAAGAAATAACAAATGAAAAAACAAAAAAAAAACTATAATTCAATAGACTATCAAAATAGAATTAACAAATTAAATTATGAAAAGAAAACAAAAATCCAAAATAAACTATGAAAAACCAGATGATAATCAGAAAAAACTTATAGTCAATATAACTTAATTTAATAATAAATTAATAACCTCCATATAATATATTTTAGAAAACCTGAAATATCTTTCAAACTTGAATTAATTAATAAATGCAGTCAAATGTAAATTCTGGATAGACAATAAGCTGGTCCTAAGAGGTCCATTGCATCAATTCATTAACTTGAGCGATCTTTTAAGTGAAAGTCCAAAAAAATATAAACAGTAGTGCAGGTTTGAGGAATTGGTGGAAATAGAAGAGCACCTGAAATGTCTTTCAGCCTGAAGCTCTCGGCTCTAAAGAAATATGCAAGAACGATCAACAACGCCGATAAGAACCAGACACCATTCACAAGCAAGCAACGAAATGTGACGGACCAAACCAAGTTCTACTTACTAAAAATGTCTTCCCTCTCTGAATAGATGCTGCCGTGTACTTATAATCGAGATTCATCCAATTAGAAGGGTTAGAGGTTCAGATTTTTCTGGAAGAGATATATGTTTTATGTGGTTCTAGGAGAATTCATCGCGAGGAATTTATCAATGGAAAATTCACCGCCACAGAAAATTCACTGTCAAGTAAAATTCACCGCGAGCAATTCACTGGAACGGAAAATTAACTGCATTAATATTTTTTAAATTTTACTTGGCGGTGAATTTTCCATAGCGGTGAATTGCTAGTGGTGAATTTTCCATCAGTAAATTTTCCATAACGATGAATTGCTATCAGTGAATTTTCCATCAGGAAATTACTGACGATGAATTTTCGGTATGCTGTTTTATATAAATAATTGTGGCTCTGATAAGGACAGGAGTAGGACAATGTCAATATTAAAATCTGGGCCCTGTTAGGTTAGATGTTATTGAACTACCATAATTAAAAATATTTTTTTCTCCTGTATACTTCAATAAATTTAGGTCCAATGACAAACTAGCACAAATTTTAAGCATGGACAACCTCGGAGACTTTAATTCCATGGTTTTAATGTTTGTGCATCTCACTTTTGAAAATAATGGTCAGAAGGAGCAATTTATTTCCAACTACCAGTCTTAGCATGGTTTTTGTGATGCGAAGACCTACGGTTAAGGGGTGAAAAGTTTAATAGTAGATAAGGGGGACTTTCAGTATAACAATGCCATTGAATGGTCATAATTTATATTTGAAAGGATATAATGGCGGATTTTAAAGAAATTTACTTTTGACTATTTCTTTTTAGTAGCAATTATAGCAATGCAAATAACTTAACAAAGAATTAATAGCTATATTGTTAGCAAATAAAAAGAATGTTAAATTTATTTCCAACTACTAGTCTTAACATGGTTTTTGTGATGAGAAGACCTACGGTTGACAGTGAAAAGTTTAATAGTAGATAAGGCGACTTTCAGTATAACAATGTCATTGAATGGTCATAATTTATATTTGAAAGAATATAATGTCAGATTTAAAAGGAATTTACTTTTGACTATTTCTTTTTAGTAGTAATGTAAATAATTTAACAAAGAATTAATAGCTATATTGTTAGCAAATAAAAAGAATGTTAAATTTTCAATTTTTTTAATATTTAAAAAGAAAATGAATTATTGTCCATTTGATTGGTTGAGAAAGTTTCACTCATGTTTGGGGCCTTCAAATCATTTGAAAAAAATGAGCACTTTTAAAATAATAAAATATTGGAAAATTAAATATATTGTCTGCTAATATTTGATACGGTGTCTTGTCACAAAATGATTTAAAAAATATAATAATAATTTTTTTGTATTCTAATCTGAACAACCAATTATAGTAGCACAACTCTTGAGACTATTACACAGTTTGAATGACAATATTAATGTTGGTTTATTATGGTGACTTTCTAACAAATTCCATGTATAATGATGAAATTGCCAATGATTTCTATGTGACCCTGATACCTAATGTTATTATCCAAATGATTTAAGATGTATTGCAATGCAATTGTATATGAATTTCTTGCACTAGCAGAAAAGTGATTATCATTTGAACTTGATATTAAAAAGTGTCATCCATCTTATTCACATATGTTCTTCTACATGATGGAATTCAAACTTTTGCATTCTCATGTCATTGCAATAAATGCTTACCTACCACTTCTTAGGCATTGAATGTCTCTAGTTTACGAAGAATTGAAATCGATAAAAAAAATTAACTTAAACATTTCGACGTAAATAGGTTTCCAAATCGATTGTGAAGGGGATAATAGGGATTAAGGTGATAATTTTTGAATGATGTCTTTAAGAAGTTTCTTGGTCAACATTGGTTTGATTGGAAGGAGAAAAATCCAAGTAGGTATGTGCTCTCCTAACCGTCTACGATTTAGGAATGAATTAGAAGGACACATGTTGCAATTAATTCAAATATCAATTATGCAAGTTATGTTTTAGTAAATGAAATAAATTTATTTTTTCACATGATGTGAGAATCAATGCAAGATAATTTAGGTAAAATTTTTGGAAAACCCTAATCCTAAAGTACATAGCAACAAACCCTAGCATTCGGTATGCAAGAGTGTCGAATATCTGTATAGGAATACCGATTAAGAGGGATCAAAATATGAAAGAGGAATTCAAGGGTATGTCCTTGCTATCACAAATCAAACTAAGTAATGGGGAGATTACAAACATAAACCTAGGGTTCGTGAATATAATGGATTTCCATCAACGATTAAGAAGTTTAATAGAACTTTATGGAATGATAAAATCATGCTCAGTAGACTAGACAAAGTGGCAATATTCCTAATGGCTATTCATTGCCAAGAATTGTTATTAGAGTTAATGAAGGATTTAGATGAGGAGACACGATAGGTTAATGTAGAAGGAAGGATATATTTTGACCTAATTCAACACACAATTAGAATTTTTTTTGCTATTGCTTTCTATATCATAGTGAAAATTCTAAAAGAACTTGTTGAACTAGAAGCTTATGATGAGGATGCAAGAAGAACGATTAACATGAAGTGGATGAAAATGAATATAAATCATCAGGAAAGTTTCCAAAGACACTCTACAAGAGTGACTTCATTGAATAGATTGGACATATTGTGACTTTATTGAGTAGAGTTTTTGGCCTACCTCATTTTGCTATTTTTGAAGACTAGAGGTACTTGTACATAGAGATGATCTAAGGAGGCCATCAAATGTTGTGGTGGCATAGATTCATTAGTGATTGTTTATACAATCAAATTTTCACCTCTGAAATGAAGAAGATCCTCTACATGACCTCTTACTTGGTATATGCATGATGCAGACCCAAGGGCACAATCACAAACCAATTGTCAACTTCCCTTCAAGAGGCATCTAACTAAAATTTAAAAATAGTTATTTGAACATTCTAAACAACTATCAAAGTTTGATAAGCAATAGATGCATTTTTTTACACTTTCACTCCTTGACTCCTAGTAGCAGTGCAATGCTTGTTTTTGACCTTTTACTCCACAACTTCCCAAATCACTGAGCTAACTCTTGATGGTTTCAGATACCCTTCACAGAGTTACAACACATATCACAAAATCACCGACAAGTCCTTTGGACCAACATAGACTTCCAATACACCTACCCTTGAAAAGGCTTCTCAATTAGCCCAAATTTCTAAAGTAACATACCTTCAAACTCAACACAGACCCTTGAATCATTGGGGAAAAAATTAAAATGCCAAAAAAACACAGATTCCACAATTAGATTCCCCTTGTATAGCCTAATTCACTCCAAACCCAAAAACCCTTAGTTTGTGCACAATTTAAGAGGGTTTACTGAAAATGACACTTATACAATTTCTCAAACCTTTCCACTGACCTAAACATCTTCCATTAGACTGCAATATACTTAAAAATCAAAGAAAGTTCTAGAATCTCAGATATTTCTTCAAACCTTAGGGTGGAGGCTCCTTTTTCATGTATTTTTTCTTCAAGAAGATCATCAAAACAAAGCTCTATCTCCCTTGCTCCTCCCCTACAATCCTATTCATGCATCCTACAACATTTTTAGTCTACCAAGGGCCCATTACACTAGTTACAATAGATACAAAAGGTGTAAGGGCCCTTTAATGCATGATTTTTTATCACAAACCCTCAAATAGGGTGCTCTCGACCAGTCACAATGAAAACAATGTTTTCTTCAGTAAAAATCTTTTAAATTCTCTCAATAGAAATGTAAAAGGATGCTAATACACTCTAATAAAAAATGTGAATGCTTACATTTCCAAGCTTGACTGTACGAGCTCGTACAGTTCTGCAAGAATGAGAAAAACTCAAAAAAATGAACAAAAACAAAGATATTTCTTATTGTTTATTCAAATATTTTCAAGCCAAATTTACAAATGTATTACCATGCCATTTTTAGAGGTTTCTCTTCTCCAATCAATGACCAACTATCCTCCAACTGAAATATGAACTACTTATAACTGTTGGAGTTCTTAATTCCACTATTACATGCTTCTAATGACAACTTCATTATATATTTTGCAATGTTTGCTTGTTTGACTCTTCTAAGGACCTAAACTATTTCAATGGGTCTAATGAGACCTTTTTCATTTAAGAATGATGACTTGTGCAAGAAAACTACCTAATACCTATCTTGACACCACCTTGACAACTTTGACACTCCTTTCCATTTAATTTACATTCATTACAAAGTGAATACAATGGCCTTTCAAAGTTGACTAAGGATCAAAAAATGGTCACTTAGGACCTTATTTGTACTTATAGACTCAACAAAAAATCCCTATCAACATTTCCTATGAAAATACTTCAAGAAAACAAAGAGGGAGTGGGTGATCCTGCACCAATGCACTAGCTACTAGAGGTACATTAAATGGGTTGGAAGGAGTATGAATAGTTGGAACCAAGTGGGGACAAGTACTTGTGTATAACCACTACCCTCAACTGTAGACGAAATAGTCAATGGGGTATTACAAAAGGGTAAATGATGCTTTCTCGATGTGGCTGGTTTGCAACAGGGAAGGAGACAAAGATAAAATTTGTCCCCTAAAGAAAACACATCAATAAGAGAGAATGGAAGATAGTTTATATAGTTACCAAAGTTTTCTTATGTTAGAATGGAAGATTTCGTTGGACAAACTTAAAAATTTCCAAGGTACCCCATAGGTAATATGGTCTTCCTTGAGTATACAAGGAAAACAATTGAATCTCATTATCTTATGGAATCTTAGAAACACAAAGATGGAGCTCAATTTTCAATCACCATTGGATGATACAAATGCAAAAGCATTAGTTGTGCCAAAAAAATTGAACATGAATTGTGAAAACATAGTTTAGAATTATTTGAGGTGACTAAGAAGAATTATGACCCATATGGAAAAATAGAGATGAAAGTGTTAGCTATCCTCAGACATAAACCTCACATTGAGAAATTTTGGATAGATTGTGCTAATGACCATGAGGTCAGGAAAAGGAGTTATAGGAGGTTAATGATGCAATCAGTAGGAACTTTGGGTACATATGAAATTCCACTAGAGGTAGAGGAAGATGGGAATACCTTAGATTATAATTATGAGGTTTACAAATTTTTTGATGAATCCATCATGAATCTTGAGTGGATAGAGTTGAAATTAGATACATTAGAACAAGTAATGCATAGAGTATTGCAAGAGACCACAACATGGGTAAATTACTGAAAATAGACACTTGACTTGCACAAGGTATTGATCTTACATACCCTATAGGTTCAAAGCGAAAAGATGGAAATGATCTTGATTATGATGATTGAATTTTAAAGAAAAGTAAGATTCACATAGTAGAAATAGGAAAGGGAAAACAAGAAAAATATATGAACCCAAATTAAATTCCACTAGGGTCCAAAGGTATGGATATGATAGAAAGTAATGCGCAAACAATTATTGATCATCAAACTTTCTCTTCTACTTTTTCACAAACGCCACAATAACAAATAATGGAAAAATTTACGCCATAGAAGACAAAAGACAAAAATAAAGACAAAATTGCACATAGCTAGTACACATCAAGTTCTATTGAGAGTTGAGAACACCACATTGTCATCATAAGGGTTTGTTTGTTGGAAATGATTGTACAAACTACTAAAATTATTGATTTAGATGTTGATCAATCAAAGCCCATACATAGTAATGAAGTCTTTGCTTCTATTGGTCAAGTTGCAGTTGATTAGGACAGTAGGAGGACAATGTCAGTATTAAAATCTGGGCCCTGTTTGGTTAGCTGTCATTGACCTGCCATAATTAAAAATTAACTTTTCTCCTGTCCGCTTCTTCGAGAAATTTAGATCTTTTAAAAGAGGACAAACTATCACAGATTTTAAGCATGGACAACCTCGAAGACTTTAATTCCATGGTTTTACTGTTTGTGCATGTCACTTTTGAAAATAATGGTTGGAAGGAGCAATTTATTTCCAACTACCAGTCCTAGCATGCTCCTTGTGATGAGATGACCTGCGGTTGAGGAAAAATTTTAATAGTAGATATGCAGACTTTCAGTATAACAATGCTACTGAATGGACATAATTTTTATTTAAAAGGATGTAATGTCGGATTGAAAAAGAATTTACTTTTTGACTTTTTATTTTTAGTAAGAACTATCACAATGTAAATAACTTAACAAAGGGTTAATAGCTGTATCTGTTAAAAAATGAAAATCAAGTGTTTTTTTTTAAGGCAATTATTTATCTTTTGGAATGTTAAGATTGAATTTTTTAATATATATATTTTAAAATAAATTATTGTCAAGGGCCTTCACCTCATTTGAGAAAAATGAACACTTTTAAAATAATAAATTATTGAGAAATTAAATGTATTGTGTGTTAATATGATACTTGTAGAATGATTGAAAAATATAATAATACTTTTTTAACATTCGGATCCAAACGAACAATTATGGTAGCACAGATCTTGAGACTATTACACAACTTGAATGAGAATATTAATGTTGTTTTAATAATGGTGACGTTCTAACAAATTTCATATACAGTAATGGCATCGCCAGTCATTTCTATGCAAACCCAATATCCAATATTATTATCCAAATGATTTAAGATGTATTGCAGTACAATTTTATATGCTGATTTTCATTTGAAACTGATATTAAAAAGTATTATCTATCTGATTTACATATGTTCTTCAGCTCTAGGAAAATTCACAGCCAGCAATTTATGAATGGAAAATTCACCGTCAACAATTCACCGTGGGAAAATTCACTGCCACCAGCAATTCACCGCCGTGAAAAATTAACCACCAAAAATTCATGCAATTATTTTTTTGGGCTCAAGTGAATTTTTCCTCTGTCGATGAATTGTTGGCGGTGAATTTGCCAGATGCCATGTTCTTCTACATGCTGATGAACTTCAAACTTTTGCATTCTCATATTACTGCAATAAATGCTTAAACTCCGATTTACAAGAATTGAAATGGATAAAAGAAAATTAACCTAAACATTTCATCGTAAATTTATTTCCAAATGGATTGCAAAGGGTATAATAGCGATTAAGGCGATAATTTTTGAATGATGTCTTTATGAAGTTTCTTGGTCAATGCATAGGTTTGATTGGAAGGAGAAAAATCCAATTATGTGCTCTCGTAACCGTCTGTGATTTTGTAATTAATCGAAAGGATGTATGTTGCAATTAATTCAAATTGCAATTATGAAGCAACGTTTCAGTAAGTGAAATAAATTCTTTGTTTTACCTGATGTGAGAATCGCTAATCCTAAAATAAATAGCAACAAATCCTAGCATTCAGTAATCGAGAGTATTAAATATCTTTACAAGACTAATGACTAAGAGCGTTAAGAAGATGAAAGAGGAATTCAAGGAAATGTTCTTGTTATCTCAAATCAAAATGAGTTATGGGGAGATTATAAGACAAACCTAGGGTTCGCGAATACGGTGGATTTCCATCAATGATTAAGAAGTCCGGATAGAACTTTATGGAACGATAAAATTCTGCTCAATAGACTGGACAAAGAAGCAACATTCCTAGTGGCTATGCATTGCCAAGAATTGGTATTGGAGTTGAGAAAAAAATTGGATGAGGAGACGAGATACGTTAAAGTGGAAGAAAGGATATATGTTGACCTAAGTGAACACACAATTAGATAAGTTATTGATATTCCTTTCTATACCAAAGTGAAAATTATAAAAGAACATGTTGCACTAGAAGCTTATGATGAGGACGCAAGAAGAATGATTAACATAAAGTGGATGAAAAATGAATATAAATCATCAACAAAGTTGCCAAAGACACTTTACAAGAGTGACTTCATTGAAGAGATTGGAGATAAGGTGACTTTACTGAGTAGAGTTTTTGGGCTACCTCATTTTGGTATTTTTGAAGACTGGAGGTACTTGTACATCAGGATGATCCAATGAGGACATTAGATGTTGTAGTGGTCTAGATTCATTAGTGATTGTTTATACAATCAAATTGTCACCTTTGAAATGAAGAAGACCCTCTACATGAATTCTTACTTTGTATATGCACTAGCTACTAGAGGTACATTAAATGAGTTGGAAAGAGTAGGAATACATGGTACCAAGAGAGGACAAGTACTTGTATATGACCACTACACTCAACTAGAGACAAAAAAATTCCATTAGTTTCACAACTCCTCAAAAAGGTTCAAACTGAGTCATAACTACCCTATCTTCTCTCCATTAGTTTCACAACTCCTCAAACTACCCCCTAGATGCTCTCCAACTAGTCATAAATGCATGAGAAGAAGTTATGACTATTCATTTAACTCCCAACTGTTGGAATTATTCAAACTTGGTAATAGTCCACATGTGGGAGAAGATTTGAAATAGTCAAAAAGTCTCGTAGAGGAGTAGGAGAACTTAAAGGGTTGGAGAATGAAACATGTCTTATGTCCTAAAACTTCCTTATGTTGGTCTTATCACTCTTTGAGGGTATAGGGATTTCTTATTTAACTATCATATACTCCAATTGTGCTTGTAGTCCTTTAGACTTAGGAATTGTGTATTCAAGACTACCTCTGTCCAGTGCAAATTTTGAAAGTTAGCCATTCTATGTGCATGATAGTTTTCTTGTTTTCTTAAATAATGAAAGTAGATTGCTTCTCAAGACCCCTTAGCAAGATTGTCCCTTCATTTCACCACCCTTCCATGGTTATTACATAGTTTGCTACCCTACAGTCAGTTCAAGTTACCATAATATCTTCCACTCAACTTTAATATGAGATTGTAGATAACAATCTTGACATGAAGACTATGATCATTGAATAAATCTAAAAAATTCTTGATTGTCATTGTGGACTATTAAAATCCTTTATGGAATTATTACATATTCTTCATGATGACTATAGTTTGTCTTTTAACCCATTGTGCTTGATATTGTTATCAAATTCATGCATTGACATCAACAATCTTAAATGTCATTTTCAATTACCTTGACAACCCTACCTTGGTTGTCCTTGTCGTGCTCTATATAACCCTTTACAAGTACCACATAATGTGTATCAATAGATAGGAATATCCTAGAACTTCTACTATCCTTTGTAACATTTTTGGTTGTCCTCTATCATTGGTCTGCCACTATGCAAGCATACTTTTCAACTACACATTGTGTTAGAGAAATCATATCATATAACCAGGTTGCACTACCTAATATCAAAACCATCTTCAAGGACTGTACTACTACAAAGATATTATTTTTTTCCATCATATATGTATCAACTATATTTGTTTGTCATACATGCCCCTTTTTAGTGTCTTTGAGAGGATTGTACTATCATCTTAAGACTGTCATTATTACTTGTGAGGACTCTTACTTGATATATTAATCATAACCATGTCCCGGTGACCTCATGACCCCTACCACTATGTTATCTATGTGAATCCACCATTATAGTTAACTTGTCTTCTTGTTAATGTGATGTGAAAAATCACATAATTAATCTTCACTCATGTCTATACCTTGCTTATCTTTACACTTTCCTTTTCCTACCATCATTCTCCTCTTCACTATTGTACTTGTTCATGAAGTGATCAATGCTTTCTGCTTTGAAAATGAGTGTATAAATAAATTCCTCATTATATACTTGAAGCTATGGTGAGAGAGACTCAAACTCCACCATTTGTTGAACAACTTCAAGTTCTTATGGATTTTCTTATATCTCAGTAAAATGATTTCTCACTTGCATTCTCCACAACTTGAGTTAAATGGTCCTCTACAAACTAAACTGGTGGTTGTATCCATCTTGAATTTGAATCTAACCCTCTATCCAAGGTTTGACTTGATAGTCATCTTGTGTTCTTACATTTATAACTTTGTCCTTTCTTTGACCTTGTTAACCACAAGACTTCCCCTTGAGTTTCATAATGGTTGTTTTATGATTGTAGGACTGTCAATTCATTTTCCTATCCTTTCATGTCACTATCCTTTCTAATTGCCACTATCTTTTTCCAAATTGACTATGCATCCTTTTATATTCTAGACCTATCAAACATTAGAAAGCCTTGACGTCTAATGACCGTCATTGATATTGGAATGATTGTTATGTTAATTTTTCATTCTTTTATGATGTAATTTGTAACTTCAATTGAACAATTTTAACTTCCTTCCTAAGGATAATCGTCTAGTATACTACAACACTCACCACATTATCTATGTCATTAATTGCATTGCTCTATCCTCTTTTCTTCCTTTCTAGATTTGACATAACTATACTTTTTCTACTGAACTTGCAACATGGTTTATATTAGCAACCACTACATCACGTGCTTCTATTTTGCTACTCTTGAGTGCCTTGGAAATACTACCATCATTATACTTTGAAGGAAATTGTTGCATCATAGGTTACAACCCATGAAATACTTCAAATGATTGTATGAGCATAAGGATTATCGGGTGCAAATAAGAACATGTCCACCGTGATGGCTTTATCTACCTAGCCTAACTCTCCAAGAAATGCATGAATATGGTTCTTGATCTCAATACAACTACAACCTGAGATCCTTTCAAAACCATTTCTTTTAGCATTATTCTAATTTTAGCTACACCAGGCCATTGTCCAAATGTAGCATAAATATTTGAAAGAAATACATAGTTTCCCTATATTTGTAAGATTAGCTCAAAAAAATTTCTTGAAACATCTTTTGTTAGTCTGATATTTTAGTGAATCTTCCAGCCATGAAGCAAGGCCCCTATAACACTATTATTAAGTTATAATGGAATCTTTTTCATAAATTCTTGGTCATCTACCTTCAATTTTAAACCACATTCCAAACATTCCCAGTTACAAAAAAGAGAATGTATATGATCCATTTGAAATTATAAATAGCATCCCCCTTAATATGAGTTCTTGTGACTCCTTTTTGTGAATCCACCTTGTATGAAAACCAACCATAAGATCCATTTTTTTATTAGATTGGGTCTCTCAAGAGCAACATATTTAACCACTTCCATATGGCTCAAAATATAAAGTATATCTTCTATCAACTGCACTTAAAACTAATTTGCAATTGATCTTTTACTTGCCAAGAGATGACCAACTTCTCCAATAAATGATATGAAAAGTTGTTTCAGATTTCCAAGTAACATGTCAGAAGATTTAATCTAATTAAAAGATGAGGTGTTATTATTAGCACAATGACAATATGCACATAAAAATTGCTCAACAAAGGATAATCATTAAACTTTAGACCTTAATTACTACCATTAATACCCTCTTGAATTATCTCATATATAAGTGTTGGATATTGCTTAACAAAGGATTTTACAAATTCATACTTAAAATTTTTCTCTCTCAACAACTTAAAAAAAAAACCATAAAGCTCTGCCACCAATACATGCATCAAACTCCTATCACTCATCATGATCTGCGATGTCTTCTTAATGACATAGGCCTACACATCTTACATTGAAGAGTACTTCCAATTTAATTTTTTAGGTAAAGGAATACTTTCTTTATATGTCTTTTGTCTAGCCAAAGTTTAAATAAGACAAATTACTACGAGCCTTCAAAATTGCACCATCATATCAAATCTATATCTTCATCTCCATTGTGAAAACTCTTTTGTTGAGGCTACAATTGTCATTGTCAACTAGAATCCTTGAATAGTAACATTGAATCCTAGTACTACCCCTTTGGATATGAATTCCTTCTCACAAAAAAAAAAAATTGTATGGTTATCATGATCAAAATAATCCCTTTAGCGACCATATAATTTTGTGAAACTTTGTAGAGGTGTTGGGTGAAAATTATGTAATCCCTTCTAATAGATTACAAAACCTTGATTTCAACCACAACTATGTGAGATAGAATCTTTCCTCGTAGAAAAGGGAGGTTCCCTTCTTAGTGCTTATTCAAACTAAGGAAAACTAATTAAAAATATTTACAATAATGATATGTGGGTGTGTCACATTCATGATTCACTCTTTTCTCAGAGAATATGTTTTCAAATGTTTCACAATTTTAGGTTCTTGATGTGATACAAATTCAAACTAAGACTAAGAAGTAATTCCAATATTCCTATCTTGTCAAAGCAAAGCCTAAGAATACCAGCATGATAATGATAAATAACAAATAAGAAAAGCTCATGAAGGCACAAATTTGTTCCATAGCTTCCAATAAAGAATCCTTCAAGATAGTAACTAGCATTGTATGAGAAGCACAAAGTCTTCTATATACTTCACAATAATCCCACAAACAACATGAATAAATATAAACACAAAGTCTTATAGAGAATTCACCAATAGTATTCAATCAATATTGCAAATTCAAGTAAAGAGTGTAACTCAAAGCCCTTCAAATATCAATTACTAATCATTACTAATTCGATCAAGCCATAAGATAATTTTTTCCCAAAACAAAGTTTGGTATGAAAATTCACTTCTTTATTGATCAAATTAAGATTCATGAAGATGAACACAAAGTTTCATGTATTTGCTTCTCAAAAGGGAAACACTTCATTGCAAAAGATAAAAGGTAACCATTACAATAGAATCATCTTTTATTTATAGATGGGAGAGGAGAGAAAATCTAGGAAAATCCTACCTAACTAATTGACTTATTCGAAAATGTTGTCCACAATTATAGGAGAACATATTTGTTTACATGTAATTACATTTTTTGAAATGACATGTAAAATGTCAAAACTTATTTACATAAAGCATGAAAAATGATAAAATTAAGAAATCTAATCTAAGGAAAAAATTACCCTTCTTCAACATTTTTCTCCATGAAAACTTCATGATGATGTGCACTTCATCATTTTCTAGCACTGGAGTGTACTTTGGAGATGACAAGGATTCTTGAGATTGACTCCTCTGATGAGATTTGAATTAGATCTTTTAAACATCATATGTAAAAGCAATAAAAATTAGTGCTTCGACATATCTTATGAATTTGGTAGTTTCATGTAAGAGTGTGAAAAATGGAGCTTCTACATGAAATATGTAAGAGCAGTGAAAAATGAAGCTTCTACATGAAATATGTAAGAGCAGTGAAAAATGAAGCTTCTACATGAAATATGTAAGAGCGTGAAAAATAGAGCTTTGCATGAAATATGTAAGAATGAAAAACAAAGCTTCTAAGGTGAAAAATGACTAAGGCATGAAATATGTAGAGAGCTAAAAAACAATGCTCCTACATGTGGGAAAATATGTAAAATCCCTAAAACTCCTCACTCCTACATGTGCCAGAAAATGACTAAGGCATGAAATATGCAAGAGCACTAAAAATCAATGTTCCTACATGTGGAAAATATGTAAAAGTGCTAAAAATCCCCGCTTCTACATGTGCCAGAAAATGACCAAGGCATGAAATATGCAAGAGCGCTAAAAATAAACGCTCCTACATGTGGGAAAATATGTAAAAGCGCTAAAAATCCCCGCTCCTACATGTGTCATAAAATGACTAATGCATGAAATATGCAAGAGCACCAAAAATCAACTCTCCTACATGTGGGAAAATATGTCAAAGTGCTAAAAATCCCCGCTCCTACATGTGCCAGAAAATTACTAAGCCATGAAATGTGCAACAACACTAAAAATCAACACTCCTACATGTAATATGTAAAAGTGCTAAAAATCCCCGCTCCTACATGTGCAAAAAAATTTGTAACTCCCAAAACTGAATTTTCACAACTTGGTTTAAAAAGTGAATTTTGGAAAACTAACAAAGGATAATGCTCATAATGACTTTTTGAGGATGGATGACCATGCACGAGGACCAATGCAATTTTCCTCATTTTATGTGCTTAGAGTATGTGGGCTACAAAATAGACAAGTTTCGTAGGGGTTATCCCTTGAATTGAGCACGCTGAATTCAAGGATAATAGTTGGCTCCAGTTGGGGAGCTTCCTTTAGTCATTCTTGGAAACGATTGAAGGGAGAAGAACTAAAGAATTCAATTTCCTTTATCCATCCATTGGGAAACATTGAGCATGACTGACACAAAGAAAATCTATGAAAACAAGATGCAAACTTATGCAAATGCACTTATTGAAAAGGTGAAAACCTACCTAATTAAAACTAGCCATCAATGAAATCATTCACAAGTTAAAAAAACTAGCTGCCTTTCTTCAATAGCTTGCAATGCCTTCCATGATCATTAGCAACTACATGTAGATGAAGTTAAGGCATTGATTCTTGACAAAGATGAACAAGTTTAGCTACCTCTAAAAATATATCAGATATACTGCTACTCCAAAATGAATCATTGAATTTAGATTGCTCCTACACATCTACAAATATATCTTTAGCTACATCCTCAAGTTTATCTTCACATTCAGGTACAAGTGGAACCTTTGTCTTCCCATTGGCCTCCAACCAAGCAAAATTTCTTATGGGACATTCGCTCGATCGGTCAAAGATTGAATGCTTCTTACCAGTTACCACTTGAACAACTAATTCATCAACCATGGCAACCCCATGTTGATCGGAATGATCTCCTTCATGTGATTCAGATGAAGATATGACTGCACTGCATACCTCAATATGTTGTTCACCATCTTCAGACTTGGGAAAATTTGAATTATTTATAAGGTCCTCATCATGTCTTTGGGAAGTTCTTTTATGCAACATGTGTTCAATTTCATGACCTCAAAACATAAATGCATTCTTTTCAACTTGATTGAGACCTTCGTGCATGTCCATATTTTTGAATCTCAAGACAAGATTGTTCACTTAAACTTCAGCAAAATGACTTTCATCCTTTTTCTTTTCATCAATGGCTTTCTGAGACTACATAAACTATAATTGGGAGTTGCTAGCTATGTCTGCTTCCTTTTCTCGAAAGAGAATAGTGAGATCACTCAAATTTGAGTAAGGATGCTTCACTACTTCTTTTACTAATGGTGCCTCAAGAGCATCCTCTTTAGAGGTGAAGATAACTTGTGTTGATTCCCAACAACAAATTTATGAGCGCCATTTGAAAGTGACCTTCTTGGTATGTCCTTGCAAGGCACAAACAACACACCTTGAGCTAGCTACTTTTTGAGGACAAGTAGCTCATTTTCCAACCTTTACACCATAGGATCTATCCTTTTGATGGAAGAAAATAACTCCAAAGAAGGACTTTCTTCTGATTCATGTGATTCAATTGTTATTTTCCCAACAAGAATGAGATCATCTTCAATTTATGTTGCCAAGGTCTGCACAACCGCAAGAGTAGTTGGGGCTGCTCTTCTTAATAGGAAACCAACATCGGAAACTTGAGCATCTACAAAGAAGCATTTCAAATTCTCAGCTGTAGGTTGAGCAGCAAATGGAATTCTTCATGTCAACTTGTTGAAGTGAGAATTGAACTTGCGCATAGGCATGTGAGATTCCTTCTTCAACTGGGTGAGCTAAGCCAACAAAGCATGAGTGTCTTTAAGAGGTTCTAACCTTTCTTCAAACTTGGCTATGAAAGTTTCCCAATTTGTGATGGTACATGGTTCCAGATGATAAAACCAATCTGCAGTCACACCTTGGAGAGTCTCCACAAAAATCCTTACAGATACATCTTTGTGTTCAACACCATGAACTCCACAAGCGATGTAGAAAGCAACAACGTGCTCGTTAGGATGTTGTTGTCCATCACTAAGGAAATTGGGAAAGTTCTTCCATGAGCCTTCATGAAGAGCATGTAGGGGTAGAGCTAGACTCAACAGACCAAAAGCATTTCCCCAAGGACCTTGAGCATTCATTTACATGTCCTTGGTGAAAACTTGAAAAAGGACATGGGTATACTTCAAACAAAAGCACGAGGCTTTCAAATGCGTATTGTGTCCCCAACAGAGTCACAAAAAACTGTTGGGTGAAAATTATGTAATCCCTTTTAACAGATTACAAAACCTTAATTTCAACCACAACTATGTGAGATAAAATCTCTCCTCTTGAAAAGGGGAGTTGTCGCTCTTACTAGTTATTGAAACTAAGGAAAACTAATTAAAATTTACAATAATGATATGTAGGTGTGTCACATTCATGATTCTCTCTTTTTTCAAAGAATATGTTTTACAATGTTTCATGATTTTAGGTTCCTGATGTGATACAACTTCAAACTAAAACTAAGCAGTAATTCCAATATTCCTATCTTGTCAAAGCAAAGCCTAGGAATACCAGCATGATAATGATAAATAACAAATAAGAAAAGCTCATGAAGGAACAAAGTTATTTTGTAGCTTCCGATAAAGAATCCTTCAAGATAGTAACTATTGTTGTATGAGAGGCACAAAGTCTTCTATATACTTCACAATAATCCCATGAACAACATGAATACATATAAGCACAAAGTCTTATAGAGAATTCACCAATAATATTCAATCAATGTCAAAAATTTAAGTAAATAGTGTAACTCAGATTTTACATAGATTTACTCAAAGCCCTTCAGATCTTAATTACTAATCACTACCAATTCGATCAAGCCATAAGATAATTTGTTCCCAAAACAAAGTTTGGTATGCAACTTCACTTCTTTATTGATCAAATTATGATTCACAAAGATGAACACAAAATTTTCATGTATTTTCTTCTCAAATGGGCAGCACTTTGTTGTAAAAGATAAAAAGTAACCATTACAATAGAATCCTCTCTTATTTATAGATGGGAGAGGAGAGAAAATATAGGAAAATTAGGAGAGAAAATCTAGGAAAATCCTACCTGACTAATTGACTTATTCAAAAATGTTGTCCACAATTATAGGAGAACATATTTGTTTACATGTGATTACATTTTTTGAAATGACATGTAAAATGTCGAAACTTATCTACATAAAGCATGAAAAATGCTAAAATTGGGAGATATAATCTAAGGAAAAAATTAGCCTTCTTCAACATTTTTCTCCATGAAAACTTCATGAGGATGTGCATTTCATCACTGTCTGGCATTGGAGTGTACTTTGGAGATGATGAGGATTCTTGAGATTGATTCTTCTGATGATATTTGAATTAGAGCTTTTACACGTCATATTTAAAAGTGATAAAAATCAAAGCTTCGACATATCTTAGAACTTTGGTAGTTTCATGTAAGAGCAGTGAAAAATAGAGCTTTTGCATGAAATATATAAGAGGTGAAAAATAGAGCTTCTGCATGAAATAAGTAAGAGCGGTAAAAAATAGAGCTTCTGCATGAAATATGTAAGAGCGATGAAAACCAGAGCTTCTACATGTGCCAAAAAATGACTAAGGCATGAAATATGCAAGAGCAATAAAAATAAATGCTCTTGTACATGTAGGAAAATATGTAAAAGTGTTAAAAATCTTTGCTCCTACATGTGCCAGAAAATGACTAAGGCATGAAATATGCAAGAGCACTAAAAATTAGCGCTCCTACATGTGGGAAAATATGTAAAAGCACTAAAAATCCCTGTTGCTACATGTGCCAGAAAATGACTAAGGCATGAAATATGGAAGAGCGCTAAAAATCAGTGCTCCTACATGTGGGAAAATATGTAAAAGTTCTAAAAATGCCCACTCCTACATATGCCAGAAAATGACTAAGGCATGAAATATGCAAGAACACTAAAAATCAATGCTCCTACATGTGGGAAAATATGTAAAAGTGCTAAAAATCCCCACTCCTACATTTTCTAGAAAATGAATAAGGCATGAAATATGCAAGAGTGCTAAAAATCAGCGCTCCTACATCTAATATGTAAAAGCACTAAAAATCCCTGCTCCTACATGTGCAGAAAATTAAATTATAACTCCCAAAACTGAATTTTCACAACTTGGTTTAAAAAGTGAATTTCTATGAACTAACAAAGGTTAATGCTCAGAATGACTTTTTGAGGATGGGTGACCACACATGAGGACCAATGCAATTTTCCTCATTTTATGTACTTAGAGTACGTGGGCTACAAAACAGACAAGTTTTGTAGGGGTTATCCCTTGATTTGAGCACGTTGAATTTGAGGATAACAAGAGGTTTGTCTATCTATATGAATGACACAAAATTTCCTTGAAGCTACTGGTATATTACCTCTATTTAGACCATCAATAGGTTACTAATATGTCTTTCAAACAATATGTATACCTAAAGATGTATATTCTAGCCAATACAACAAAAAAGTATCACCAAAACTTTTCCTACCTTGAAGACCATAGGTATCTCCTTCTAGATAATAATAAAAGTTTCACAAGGGTAGTAGAATTTCCTCTTTTTGAAATCCTTGTGCATGATCCTTCATATGAGATTACTCAACAAAAAAATCCTTTTGTTACTTGTTGTCTATCTACCACCACAAAGTCCATATCATCATTCATTTTCCATGTGCATGTTTAGGCTTGACAAAGTCTCTTCAACCTAGAGGTGAAGGTTTGTATCATGTTACATTTGATGCTTGAAACATTGATAATCTTCTCCATAACTCTTCATGATTAGAAAAATGTCTTCTTTCAATGCCATCATGAGGTTTTGATCAACAAAGAGGGAAATAAGAAACCCTAGACTTATGCTATTGGAGTCTCATGAATGCAAACTGAAACCCTTACTTTCTCCACTGCTTGGGGCCTAAACCTAGTCAAAATTTTGGAAAAGAAAAAAATTGTTAAATTCTTCCCAAAAAAGGACTTTTAACAAAAAATATTTAATGGTGATAAAGTATTTAATGGTAGATATCTATAAATGAGAAATCTTAATTCCTAAGGATAGAGCTTCAAATCGTAGTTAGAGCACAATTCTTGCTAGAAAGTCAATAATAAGAGCATGACAAGCAAAAGGTATAACTCTAATACCTTAATACATCTTTCTTGTCATGATCTTGCTTGATATGATGGTGCAATTTTGAAGACTCAGAGTACTTTGTCTTAATAGACTTTGTCTAGACCAAAGACATATATCCAAAAGGTATTCCATGCCCTAAAATTTTAGATGGGAAGTGCTCTTCAATGTAAGATGGGTAGGCATAAGTCATTAAGAAGACATCACAATTCATGATGAGTGACAAAATTTTGATGCATAGTGGTTGCAAAGCTTCATGATTTTTTTTTAAGTTGTTGGGAGATTCAAATTTTAAGTATGAATTTGCAAAATCCTTTGCTAAGCAGTATCCAACATTTATATCTGAGGTGATTTGAGAGGGTATTGATGGGAATAATTCAAGTCCAAAGTTTAATGATTATTCTTTGTTGAGAAATTTTGTTGTGTAGATTTTTACTGTGCCAACATTAACACCTCATCTTGTAATTAAGGTAAATATTCTTGACATGCTGGAAATCTAAAACAACTTTGTATATCATGTGTTGGAGATGGTGGTAGCTCCTGGCAAGAAAAAAATCAATTGTCAATTAGTTTTACGTGTAGTTGATAGAAGATATGCTTTATGCTATGAGCCATATGAAAGGGGCTAAATACATTGCTCATGAGAGTCCTAATATTTCAAAATAATAGATTCAATAGTTGGTTTTCATGCAAGAAAAGGATCCAAGAAAAGAGTCACAAGCACTCATGTTGAGGTGGATGTTATTTAGAATTTCAAACATGGCTCAAATACATTCTCCTTTTTGTGTCTAGGCACCTTTAGAATGTGATTTAAAATTGAAGGAAAATGACTAGGACTTTATGAAAAAGATGCCACTATACCCTGATAATAGTGTTATGGGGACCTTGATTGGTCACTATAAGATTCACTAAAATATTAGATTGGAAGAGCATGTTAAAGATAAATTTTTGAGCTAGATCCTAGAAATATAGGGAAACTATGTGTTTCTAGGGCATGTGTAGGATCATGATGGGCCAAAAAGTGGCAATATGATGGGTATGTGGTTGACGACTATTT
The DNA here is from genome assembly GCA_007258455.2 of Sequoia sempervirens. Taxonomy (NCBI): domain Eukaryota; kingdom Viridiplantae; phylum Streptophyta; class Pinopsida; order Cupressales; family Cupressaceae; genus Sequoia; species Sequoia sempervirens. The sequence goes on from VDFB02270651.1 coordinate 669,219,446, forward strand.
TTTTACCCAAAATTGATGAAATGAAAAGGGTTTTTAAAGGAGATTCTTAGCTTTCCACCAATATGAATTATGTTTTACTTTGAATTCAATAAGTAATTATTATTTATTTTCTATTCAAATTATGACTAAAGTTCTGATTGAAAAACATCTATAGCTTTCAAACAGTATCACATTTTTTGAATCCAAAACATGCGTCACATTCTATGCTTCACATACTATAGGATTAAAAAAAGAAAAAATGAATTTCATGAAGTTTTGACCAAGTTAAGGTCGTCAAAAAATATGAGTTTTTATATTTTTTAAAAAGTTGTAATAAAAAAATCATAATTAATTATTTACTTGGAAAAATTTTACAAAAAAAGTGGATCACATTGGGGAATGAGTCATTTACTTATATCTAAAATTTTATAAAAAAATATTATCATTTTATTGTGGTTAGGGTGGTCAGACAGACACCTACTTCTTATTTTTTCCTTGAAATTTTAGTACCACTACATTGAAATTTCAAATTTTCACCAAATAGATTTTTTTATTTTTTTAAAAACCTAGTAGTTTAGAAACTACATTCAATTTGCTACAGATTCTATTCTTACATATTTTTGAAATAATATAGATTACTTATATTCAAATTTTTACATCAAGTTGCCTAACTCTGAATTTTCTGAAATTTTTGCCACTTAAGGGCCTATTTTTTCCATGATGATCCTGCACATACCCTTCTTTCAAATATTTATGCTACATCTGGACAATGGAATGGTGTAGCTAAGATTAGAACAATGCTAAAAGAAAGGGTTTTGTAACAATCTTAGATAGTAGTTGAATTTGGGTTGTAACCTAGGATACAATAATTTCCTTCAAAGTATAATGATGGTAGCAGTTCCATGGTAGTCAAGAATATGAAAACACAAGCACGAGATGTAGTGGTTGCTAATGTAAATCATGTTTTAGGTTCAATACAGCAAAAGGACAATTATGTCAAATCTAGAAAGGAAGACAAGAGGATAGAGTAATGAAATTAAGGACATAGATAATGTGGTAATTGTTGAAGTACAGAGTAGACAATTATCCTTAGGAAGGAAGTTAAAGTTCTTCAACTGAAGTTATAGGATACATCATAAAAGAATGAGAAATTAACATAATAGTTATTCCAATATCAATAATGGTCATTAGAAATCAAGGATACCTAATGTTCAATAGGTCTACAACATAAAAGGATGCATAGTCAATTTGGTAAAAGAAAGTGGCAGTTAGAAAGGACAATGACACTAAAGGATAGTAAAATGAATTGATAGTCCTGCAATCATAAAACAACCATTATGAAATTCAAGGAGCAGTCTTGTGGATAAGAAGGTCAAAGAAATGACAAGGTTATAAATGCAAGAACACAAGATGAATTTCAAGTCAAACCTTGGACAGATGGTCATAGTAAAATTCAAGATGGACACAAGGGTAAGTGCACCAAGATGGTTCCCAAAAAGAGGGCTTAAATAGCCACTTTTTTTTTTCTAAAATTAGGAAATACTGACCTTGGATGTGAAATTGAGGATATTTACACTCAAAATTTTGAGATAGAACAAAAATAAGGATTCAAGTTCTCTGACTCTACTTTCTAAACTACTAATTTATTTTGAAAATGGTTGAGATTAAGGGGTTCAAACGAGGTACATACACAAATTGGTGTTATTTTTGTCAGAAAAAATATAACATAGCAACTCTTGTACAACCCTCGTACGATGAATTTTTTTTTAGTATTTTTAAAATTGCAACTGCGAGAAGTTGGCTAACAGTATGTAGTTGATGCATGATTTTTTTGATTTTTTTTAATGAATATTTTATTTTTTACTAATTTTCAAAGTGGACACTTCTTGAAAAATAGAATTTTGGTTGTAGTACCCCTACAAATTTTGGAAACTAATTGAATTTAAAAAAAAAATTGCAGAATGGAGTCTAGTTTCTAAAAATGAAATTTATTTGAAATTTCGATGAACAGTTAATTTTTAACGAAAAAAACACCAAACACTACTTTTTCCCAACAAAGAGACATACAAAAAAAATAAATTATGGATGAACAACTTAACATTTTCAGAAAGTGAAGAGAGAACCTAACATTACCCAGATGTTTGATTTGTTTGATATTGAACCGCATGCAATCTTGATGGTGACCACTGAACCCATTATGTGAAATATTGTAGAAATTTAAAACCACATCTTTGGTCATTGGAATTCTCCAACCTTTAGGTTGGTATTCCAAGGAAAATACCAATCCCAAGGCTTAAGGATTCCCAAAGCAAGATATAATGCGAGCTTTATAATGCGTTCACGTTATATGTCATTTTGACATGGTTTTTTTCATTTGTGGGGAGCATGTCTAGTAAGACATAACGCGAGTGTAGCATAACGCACTCGTGATTATGTCTTACTTATGTTAAATGCATATTGAATGTATGTTTATATATTTGTATGTTTGTATGCACATGTATGCTTGTATGTCATGTATGTATGCGTATGTGCATGTAATGTTTGCATGTATATTGTATTGTCAGGCTGATCTCCTATTGTACAGGTCTGAGGAGTAAGATTGTAGGGTGGGAGGGAGGGAGGGGGGAGGGGGAGGAGAGAGAGAGGATGAGAGGGGGAGTGGAGGAATGGTGGATGGAATGGAGGATGGAGGGAGAGAGAGGAAGAGGACAAAGGAGAGGAAGGAAGGAGTGGGAGAGAAGGGGTTGGAGTGAGAGGGACTTAGCTAGGTACGGTGGGAGGGACAAAGGAGTGAGAGAGAGAGAGGGGGGGTATGGAAGAGAGAGAATTGAGAGAGAGGGAGAGAGATGGGGGGGGAAGAGAGATGGAGAGAAAGAGAGAGTTATGTAGGTAGGGTGCCAAAGGGAGAGACTTGAGAGCGTGAGTGGGGTGAGAGGGAGAGACTTCAGAGATAGCTAGTGTAGACATGGAAAATGTACTAATTGATGTTGCATATTTGATCCTGATTACTAACACCATTTTCATCCTCAATCATCCTTTGGTCTAACCATTCAATCGAATACCCTTATTTGATTAAATTCATCAATTTTCCATCTCTTAATTAAATAAATTATCATATCTAATTAAGTCTTTCTCTCTCATTAATTAAATCAATCTATTTGATCTAATTAACCCTATGACCATATTTAGTTAAATAATTCATTTTATTTGATTAAACCTCTAAATTCTATTAAATTTGAACCTTGTTTAATCTAAGCTAACATTCATTCTTCTTTAGTTAAATAGAAAAAAATAAAAATTATTTAACTAAGTCAATCACATTCTTCTCATATTTGATTTAAATTAACCCCTAAATATAAATCAAATATGTCACATCCCCTAATCTCTCAATTAAATTAATTGATCCTAATTAATTTAATCCTAATGCGAGTCCCATCCTCTAGCTTTTTCCACTTGCACATGAAAATAGATTTAATTTATTTATTAAATCTCTATTTTCTCTCAAATGGCATAATGGAGGAATATTCTCTCAATTTGAATTCAAAATCCAAGTGGACTTTGTCCTTCCAACAAGGAATTTACTTCACCTAGTAATAAGTCATTTTGTCTTGAGCCAAGTGGAATTTAAGGCATTTCATTTACATGTCATTTCAACATTTTCAAATATCACCTAATTACATTTATGGGCACATTCATCCAAATGTGCACATCCTTCATCCATTCTCCTTTTGACAAGTGGCACCTTTCCATTGGTTGAATGTTAGTCCCATATTGCTTAATTTTGGGAATCTCTCCATCTTATCATTCTATAAATAAGAGGCTTCATTCCTCATTCTATCATCCATAACTTGAGTAAACTTACTATACTCAAATTCATAGCAATATCCATTCATATTATTGAGTTTTATAGCTAGGTTATGCAGATTTTATCTTGGAGCACATTGGAAGCATTCATCAAGTGGATCACTCTTCACAAAGCATCTACATTGCATCATTAGAATTGGGAAAGGACCAATTTTCACATCAAATTGGCACCAATTCCCTCAAGAGATTAAGATTTTTCTTTGCATTAGAATAGGATTTGATATCTTTGGTTTATGTTTGTTGTGTTCTTCATTTCATTCCTTTTCCTTTGCAATTCAAATGGATTTCTTGAGGAATCATGATACTAACCTTGCATTTGATCTAATATAGTGTTTGTCTCTCATGTTTGTGTGGGTTGGGAATCTTGGTTCACATTTTGGCATTAGGAGGGCGAACCAGAAGTTCTAATCACGGTTTTCATGAAATTTTGTGCTTTTTTTTTTTTTTGGTCTACAGGAAACTCCACCACTAGAACATCAGCATTGCAGTTTAGGACCGTTGTGAATCCAACGTTACTCTATTGCACCGCTACAAATTCTAAACTCTAACGCCCCCTATTTCTCGCCCGAGATTCAAAATTTTAAAGTGCACCACTATGTCTTTCTAGCCCACTGGAATATTCCCGAACTTCAAACTACACCATTGGTTCAAACAGTGACACCTTCATGCTCACTGGCTTGGCTACAGAATGACACTGATTGGTAAGCGTCGCTATATTACACCGCTAAATATTTCAAACTTCGATGCCTTCATGGGTTCCACCACTGGAGGGAAGTAAAAAATGAAAATTAGCTTATGACACATGCTTTTTTTTTTAATTCTGATCATTTGGCCTATTTTTTGATTTCTTGACCTTTGTTGTTGCATAATCTAACTGGTTTTCTTATAGGTTGATTGGCTCAAAGGTGAAGAAGGAAAAAATCATGATGATTTCATTCATGATAACAAGTTTTTTTGAACACTTTAGTGTTTGTTAACACTCTTGGAGGATTCATGATTCCTCTTAAAATAATATTTGTTATCTTCCATGCTTAGGACCTACTAGTTTTCTTTTGGGTTCTAAAATGAACACTTCAATTTCTTGATACAAAGAGGCTTAAAATGAACTTTAGGACACAAAATTACTAAAATTACTAAATTTGTTTTTGCGACTTAACAATTGAACAAATCAAACTATCAATTTTCCTTTGGTGCTTAAAAAGAAGTCATTAATGCTTTGTGGGTTAAAAATAACATGTGCCACTTTGTTTTGTAATTGCTTACTCAAACTAACACTATTGAAAAGACATATGTGCTTCTCTCACACCTAATGGCGATCTTGAGAATCAAAACTCTTTTTGGTGGTCTTAGGGTGGGATAAAGCAGTTAACGCCACATTTCATCTTGGGATTAAAATTGAACAAAACATCTTGTGAGTGTGAGTGGAACCTATTACATGCATTCTTCCATTGTTTCTAAACAAAGTTTGATCAAACTATGAATATGTTTTCTCGCTATTGTTTATCTTAGAGGGCCTACCTTGTGGGAAAAACTACTCACCCAAGGGAACAACCCAACCGGTAACACTTTAAAGCCAAGAGTATTTCTAGCCAGGATATAAAGGTGGGTACTAGAACAAAGGCCAGTATCACATGGTTGGCTCTAACGAGAAGGGCAACAATCGTCTCTTGCCTCGATGGGTCAACTCCTACAAATGGAAAGTCTGAATTAAAACCCTTGATTTAGAAAGGCCAAAATCCCTATCTATTTTTTGGTGTAAGAACGGTTGTTCTGAAGCCGCCACACACTTTTACTATTTTTAGTAGAAATGGAAAGTATTCCATGGGAGTTTCATGGGTACTAATGCTTGGCTTCCAAGAGAAGTGAGTGTTGTGGAGGGGAGCCAATGGGATCAAGCATCTAACCATTTTCTAAAAATAAACATAGCTGGACTTGTCCAAGTGGGGACTCAACAAATAGTCTTTCATATCCATAGGATTGTGCTTGTTCTTGGTTACAAAACACATTGCTTGATCAAAAACATTGGAGAAACAAACATTTAACATGAACATCAAACTTCAAACCCTTTAGGAGAATAAAATATCCTTGAATGAATTTGCATGCCCTTGCTTGCCCTTGGGATTCATATCCTTAGAGGTTTCTAGGAACTTGAATTTCATCTCGATTTGCTTCTACTAAAGTAAAAATTAGGTAACTCTTGCTTTGATTTCCTTGATTTCCACATAATATACTTTGTGGGATGAGAAGGAATTAAAACATTAGACATCTAGTTTCAAAACCTAATCAAGAAGTGTGTTTGTGATAAAGGGTATGTGCAGGATCATGATGGGCCAAAAAGTGGCAATATGATGGGTATGTGGCTAACGATTATTTTTATTATATAACCAAAATTGATGAAACAAAAGGGTTTTTAAAGGAGATTCTCAGCTTTCCACCGATATAAATTATGCTTTGAATTTAATAAGTATTTTTATTCATTTTCTATTCAAATTATGACTAAAGTCTTGATTGATAGGCTAATTGAAAAACATCTATAGTTTCAAACGGTATCACATTTTTAAATCCAAAACATGTCACATTCTATGCTTTGCATACTATAGGATTAAAAAAAAAATTGAATTTCATGAAGTTTTGACCAAGATAAGTGGTCGACATATAAGTTTTTATATTTTTTAAAAATTTGTAAAAAAATTCATAATTAATTTTACTTAAAAAAATTACAAAAATATGCATCACATCGGAACATGAGTCCCTCTACTTATATCTAAAATATTATAAAAATATTATCATTTTATTGTGGTTAGTGGTCCAGAACACCTACTTATTTTTCCCTGAAATTTAGTACCATGCATTGAAATTTCAAAATTTCACCAATAGATTTTCTTTTTAAACAAACCTAGTAGTTTAGAAACTATATTCAATTTGCTACAGATTCTATTCTTACATATTTTGAAATAATATAGATAATTTATTCAAATTTTTATGTCAAGTTGCCCAACTCTGATTTTTCTAAATTTTTTGCCACTTAAGGGCCTATTTTTTCCATGATGATCCTGCACATACCCTAAAACAAAGTCATTAAGCAAAGACTAAAAAATTGAATCCAACACATGTGTTCCAAATGATTTCATGCAAGATCAAAATCAAGAAACCAAAGATAAAAGCTCTCAGTATAAAAGATCACCAAAAGTGTCTCTCAACGCTATACAAATTCAGATGAAGATTGCTTTTTAACTTTTACAGGAAAGCTTCAAGAAACAATCCTAGTTTGTATTCATTTTATTATTGTCAAAATCTGAATATTTTTAGAGAGTTTGAGCATCTTGTTTAGAGAAAATTATGTTCTTCAAAACTGAGGTATAGTAAACAAGTGTCTTTTTTAGGCAAACATAGGATCAAAATCAAATCTTCATCCATCTTCAAACATCAAACCCAAAATCATCTCATCATCAACTCTTTGAAAATCTTGATAAAATCCTCCATGTTAAACTTTGGGAAAATCATTTGAAGCCAATCCAAAATCATCTTGTTTCATTAGATGTATGTAGATGCATCCTTCTCCACATATTTAGTCAAATTATCAAATCTTGTGAACAAATTCATTCCTTGATAAACAACCAACATCTTGGGATTTAGGAGTTCATTATCCAATATCCAAAATCAAACCAATTAAAATCATCTTGTTTGGATAAGTGTGCTTAGATGAATCCTTCTTCTCACACCTAGAAAAAATAGCACCCTTTGAACAAAATCTACTCTAAGACAACATCCAACCTCTTAGAGTTTATGAGTTCACCATCAATATCAAAATCCAAATCAAAGAAAATCCCAAAGAAAAATCAAGTCCTAAAGTTTAACATACCCTTCAAGATTCTCTCAAAGAGTTCCAAATCATCCATCAAACATCCATATTACATTTCATATCATTATCACCTTTTGATCTTTAAATCATCATAAAAATTTCTCTTTTGTACCTAAAGATATATCATTCTAAAGAATTAGAGGTTCATCTCTTATATTCTTGAAAAATTGATCCCTATTTTATCGTGCAAACTAGATCTCAGCACATGAAGGACATGGAAGCCAACAAAGAAACATCGACCTCAAGTGATCTCAGTCAAAAAAACATCAACATGAATCATGTGGGATCAAGCAATCCTACAAACAATATTTCACCCCCTCAAGACCATCAAGAGGATGGACAAGTGGAAGACCTAAGAAAAAACCCTCATGGTATGACCCAAGATGAGATCAATGAGATGGTTCAAAATCCTGAAAATCACAGGATCGTTAACATCATGATGAAACTCCATCCTCAACAATACATGCTTGAACTATTAAAATGAGGGACTAAACTCCCTTTCGATTATGACATGAGCACTATTGTGGAACCACCTTCAACATCATTCACACTTCCCATATCATCCATACCCCCCCATCACATCAACATCCCAAATTAAAAATATCACTTAAAACATCCTATAAATCACATTATCAATTGCTCCAACTCAACCGATCGTTAACAAAGGGAGTGCATTTCTCAATGCATTACAAAAACACCCTCTTGTAAACAATCAAGATTTGGATGCAAATACTATCTTGGGTCAAACCATCCCCCAAAATCCATCACATCCATATGTCCCCCACCTTTCATAATGACCCATCATCATCATCATTTAATGCAACACTGCAAACCTCTCTCCCCATGACCTCACAAGGAGAAGATGACCTATTTGGACTAAGGGGCATTTTTGATCCAGCATCATCATCATGTCCCCAAGGGAGCTTACCGCTCACTTTCCCACCACTCCCACCCTTTCCATTAACATTCATCTCACCTTTTGGTTTGGGGCTACCACTAATTTTGCCACTCATTCAAAATCCCCTCCCAATCATCAATCAGGGAATCATACCAAATCCTCCTCTCTTGCCATCAATATCGCAACAATAGATGAAAACCCTCAATATATCACAAACAAACAACGCATCATTTATCATCCCTCAAAACATGGTCTCTTAAGGACCAAGCATATCAATTGCACCATCAACTACAATGATGCCTCTCATCACCACAACAAGCACCATTCCAAATCCAGCTCCACCACCACCACCACCAAACTCGAACACATCAAACCAATATAGTATTGCATTGCAAGAAACTCAACAAGCTACCTATTAAAAGGCACTCCAACAAGTGCAAAAACAACAAGATGCACAACTAGCTACTCAGCAAGCCGCTGAAGCCGCACAAGCTACTCAAGCAATCCAAGCTGCATTACAAGCACAACAAGCACAACAAGCACATCAGGCTACACAAGCTCAAGCCTTATTACAAAAACAAGCTCAAGCTCAAGCTCAAGCTCAAACCAAAGCTCAGGCTCAAGCACAAGCGCAAGCTCAACCTCAAACCAAAGCTCAGGCTCAAGCACAAGCTCAGGCTCAGGCACAAGCTCAGGCTCAAGCACAAGCTCAGGCTCAAGCACAAGCTCAAGCTCAAGCACAATCTCAAGCTCAAGCTTAGGCTCAAGCAAAAGCTCAAGCACAAGCTCAGGCTGAAGCACAAGCTCAGGCTCAAACTCAAGCTCAGGCCCAAGCTCAAGCACATGCTCAAGCTCAAGCCCAATATCAAGCACAAGAACAGTAGCTTACACAACAACAAGTAGCACAACATCAAGCATAATAGAAAGCACTAAAGCAATATCAAGAACAACAAGAAGCAACACAATTAGCAACTCAATAACAAGTGTTGTTGGCTCAACAACAATAGCAAGCTCAACAATAGGATTTAATAGCACAACATCAATAGGACCAACAACAAATGTTATTGGTACAACAACAATTGCAATCATACGTATCCCAACAGAATATGCAAACACCATCCATTAACACAACAACCAATGCACCCATCCCATCAACAATTGAACCACCTCAAAACACTTTCATTTCACCCCCTCATCCACAAAATGATGTATTGACACAAATCAAGTTGCTCTTGCAACAAGTGCTCGATCTTCAGTCAGGGCGAACCACGAAAACACCTAGCAACTTGTGTCCTTATCCATTTGATAGGAGCCTTGTAATGAAACCATTCTCAAAGGGATTGGAGATCCCCAAGTTTGAAAAATACCGTGGGATGGGAAACCCTGAAGATCACATCAGGGATTTCTAGGTTCATTGCATGGAAGTCGTGTATGATGATACTTACCTAATGCGGCTATTTCCTAGAAGTTTGATAGGCCAAGCCATGGATTGGTTCTCTCACCTCCCTCCAGGCATCAAAAAGCTCCAAGAAATCACAGATGCATTCATAAAAAAATATGCATTCAATATTGCAATGGATGTCAATCTAGAGGAACTATCAGTTCTGAAACAAGGAAAGAATGAATCATTTGCTTCATTCCTACAACAATGGTGATCCAAGGCCAATCAGAGCAAATCAGCCACGTCGAAAGAACAAAAAGTATGCACTATCATCTCCAACCTTGACGGTGCCTTGGCTTTCCATCTCAAAGTCTAAGGGATCACCACATATGACTAGTTTTTCTCCAAGGTGCTCAACATTGAATGAGCCCTTGCTACACAACCAACGACGCAAACATATCCTGATCATCAAAGCAACCATCCATCTTCAAGCTATAAAGACAAACCTCTCACATGGGAAAAAAGAAAAAACATTACCAATGATAGTGTTGTTGATGCCAAAGTTGTCATCAGTACACCTTGACAAAACACACCCACACCACAACAACAACCTCAAAATCACCATCAAAATAATCACTAAGCCAACATAATAAGTCAGCAGCCAAACAATCATACCATCAACAATGTCAATGATCAAAGGGGGCCACCCTAGTGAAACAATAACTCCCCCAAGTAGAAGTACACTACCCTTGGGGAACCACTCAAGGTTATCATAAAGACAATGATAAACGAAAACCTCATCAAATCTCCCACCAATGAGAATTATCAGGAACCAGATGTGAAACCTCCCTAGTACAACAAAAACTAGCTTTGTGACTTTCACAAAATCAAAGGACATACCACTAACAACTGCATGAGGTTGAAGAACCTAGTCCAAGACCTCATTGATAAAAAAATCATAAACATGGAGCAACCAACTAGAAACTAGAACCTCAAAATATACATGAATCCAATGCTAAACCATAACAATAAAGGAAACAATAAATGATAATGGGAAGGAACATTCAAAAGCATCAATCATGTATACGACCATGTTGTTGGATGCTTGGATGAGTATTGCACCACTATCACTATCAAAGGATCCCACGTTGATTGTGGAGTCACCACAAGAAGAGGAAAAATTACAACTGCAGGATCATCTCAACCAAATAGAGCACCCACACCCAACCCCAGATCTATTCCCAGTGGTTACAATGACCTTGATTAGCTGAAAAGAACCCTAGCACAAATCTCTATCATGGATTTGCTAAAAATTTCATCTGCGCACAAGAAAATCCTTGAAGAAGCATTGACTTCATCCACTATCCTCATATAGATCTTGATGCAAAATAGTTCAAGCTATGATTGGAAACATCATCACCTAAAATCTCCTTACATTCTCCAACTAGGACATTCCCCGCCAATCATCTCACAACTGCACTCCATTTACAGTCCTAGTGCGTAAAAATAAAGCCAAAAAGTCTCAGATGGAGGTAGCCTTGAATATTTGTTCCCTCAAGCTCATTAAGAACCAGAAAATATCGTGAGGATTCCACTGAAAAAGGAAAAGGTATTACATTCAATGAGTATGATGATTAAGAAAGAGTGACCAAGGCACAATCCAAATCCCTTATTCAAGTAGGGCCGCCACGTGAAACTACTCATCGTGCTGGACCTTGACTTGCCTTATAACATTCTCCTAGGACATCCATGGATTCATGTAATGCAAGCAGTAGCATTAACCTTCCATTAATGTGTCAAATTCACATATGAAGGACAAGAGGTCACCATCCATGGAGATCTTGAACCATTCTCCCATCAAGAAGAAATCCTAGAGGCCGAATACTACAAAATCCCTCAAGTTCCTAAAAATGATGAAGGCCCATCAACACCATACATTGATCCAACCACTCTTGCTTCCACTTCTATGAAAAAGACACCCACCACTCCCGCCATCCCCACCATCTCTAATATCAAAATCATCATCCAGGACAATGGTTACGAAAACTATACAATCCCCAAAAATGCTTTTGTGGTAGGAGAGTTACCACAATCTCTTAGATCACGAGGACGACCACAATCAGATGAAGCCTCCACATCCCAAACACCAATTGAAGGATATTCCAACTTCAGAATTTGGGGAGATCTCGGTCAAGAATTCATAGAGGAGGACCCATCCTATCTCTTATACCAAGACAATAGACCAGCAACCGATCTACCAATGGATGACAACAACAAAGGTTTGCAAATGATGCTTGGGTAATGGCCAAGACAGAATTGTGAAATTGGGGCAAACGACAACCAAGTTTCTAATACCATCATTTGGAGATGTGAAAATCATTCTTGATGTACCTCCTGAGTATAACCATACGTGGCTGAAATCCCCCGGTTAAGAAAGTCAAAACTCCTCAGCAATCAACAGTCGAACTTCGCTTACCCATATCTACAGGTCGAGTCATAGATAACTTCATATTTGACATAACCGACATCTGTAGCAGTAGTGATGACGAAGATCCCATAACCAACCTACCTATGCTTTTTGAGGACACCACCCTTCTCATGATTAGCACCCTATCCTATGAATCTGAGAACCAATCCCATGAGATAAGGCTAGTCTATCCACAACTCATCGATTACGACCAATGAGGACCACCAATTTGACATATCTAAAAATGATGAGGTCTCTTTTCTAATTCATGGGACCACAAGATATTATGTGTGGGGACTACAAATCGTGATTCATCATCGAAATGGATAATAATATGCATACTATGGGGAAACAATTGAATCCCTTTTAGTCGCAAAAGGAAAATTCGAGAATAATCTCTAGGTCCTGGAGTGAAAACCACACTGTGGCACTCTCTGACTTGAAAAAAAGTAAAAAGAAAGGATGCATCCAATGGTGAAAACCTCTATGAGGTTCTTGAAGATGGGGGATTCAATCTTCCTTTCAGAGCTCTTCATCAGAAACTGTCAGCCCCAGCCAAAATGCAATCCAGCTAATCTAGGAATAGAGGGACCCTCTTTGACGCTACATTCTATGCAAAATCATTACTATCAAAGGAACAAGAGCTCCTAGCAGCTTTCTTGAGAGTGACAAATCAACTTTGCATGGAGTTATGTTGACATGCTAGGGCTCGATCCAAAGATTGTGGTCCATCACTTAGTAGTCTACTTTGAAGCAAAACTCCGTTAAACAAAATAGAAAGGCACCTCGGGATAGCCTTAAGAAGTCAAAATAGAATTGAAGAAGCTAATGGATATGTGATTCATTTGGACCAATCGACTGTCTATAATGGGTTTCAAACCTAGTTCGCCTTTAAACCTCGGCGGGGGCATCGAATCGCATGCATTTTAGGACTTAAATAAAGTATGTCCAAAAAATGATTTCTCTGCTGCCCAACATTGACATGATTGGGACATGGCGTTGACACGAAATGATTTCCCTAACGGATGGTTTCTGGATACAACCAAATAATGATTGCTAAAGAAGACCAACACAAAATTCTCTTCACTTGTCCATGGGGGACTTACTGCTAGAATATGATTCCATTTGGCTTGAAGAATGTAGGAGCAACATACCAAAGAGCCATGACATTTATCTTCCATGATGTGATCCATAAAACTATTGAAGATTATGTCGGTTGACATACTATCCAAATCTAGAAAGAGGAAGGATCATATAGCAACCTTAAGTGCCATTTTTGATAGGCTGGAGGAATACAAGGTCCAATTAAATCCAAAGAAGTGTGTCTTCGGCGTACAATCAAGAAAGTTGTTAGGATACATAGTGTCAATGAGAGGTATTGAGGACTGCAAGCAAGGTAAAGGTCCTTGAGATGGAGGCACCCAAAACATTGAAACAATTGAGAGGGTTCCAAGGTAGGCTTCACCATTTGGGATTCATAGCAACCGGGTAAACAAATAAATCTTTGTATTCTCGTCTACTCCACAAGGGCGAGCGATAAGTGGGATGATATGTGGAAGAAGCTCTCTCTCAACAAAATCAACAAAGAATATCTATCTCACACCTTTGGCCCCTCATGCCACCGATCCCAAGGAAGCCATTAATCCTCTATGTGTTAGCAACAACAATAGCCCTTGGAGCTCTCCTAGCTCAACACGATGAAAATGGGACAGAAAGGGCCATCTACTATATTAGTAGAACAATGGTCAGGCATGAGTTAAACTACTCATTCATCGAAAAAGCATGTCTAGCAATAGTGTTTGCTTCACATAAATTCAGACATTACATGTTGGCACACAAAATAAAACTCATCGCCAAAATTGACCCCTCAAGTACTTACTATAAAAAGCAATGCTCACTGGAAGGATGGCTAAATGGGTCATGATTCTGTTAGAATATGACATAGAGTATGTGGAACGAAAAGCAATCAAAGGTCAAGTAATTGTAGATCAGCTTGTAGAAGCACCTATGTATTTAGAGAATCCACTCATCTCAGAGTTTCCAAACGAATCCATATTCAATCTCAACATAGCCAAACACTAAAAAATTTACTTTGATGGCTCATACACACAACATGGATCAGGAGGAGGTGTCTTCTTTATCACTCCACAGGGGCACTACATACCTAGATCATACAAATTTGGCATTCCCATGCACTAACAACATTTTGAAATACCAGGCTTTAACTATAGGTCTCAGAATAGTAGTGCAGTGGCACATCATGAACCTCAAAGTATACGAAGACTCAGACCAGCTGATAATAAATCAAGTGAATGGTGAATACCAGACAAAGGATGATAAATTGACTCCATACAAAAATTTGGTAGATATCCTTAAAGAAACATTCATTGATATCACATTTGAGAAAATTCCCATAGCAAACAATAGAGCAGTAGAAGCCATGGCAATGATTGGATCCCTACTGGACATCCCTTGCAACGTCCTGAGACATGAATTTTTGGTAGAGCAGCTTCTCATGCTCGAATTTGAGCTACCAGAATTAGAATTTGTGTGAAATCGTTGGTCCTCGTGATCCCTGGTACCATGACATTTATACCTACCTACGAATAGGTGTCCTACTTGCTAGCTTACCCTCAAGCCTAAAAATAACTTTTATTAAAAAATCATCCTGATTTGTCATCTTATGAAATACCCTATACCATAGGAGCATAGAAGGAGCCTTATTACACTATTTAAACATTGAGGAGGAATTGACCACTTTAACTGAGGTGCATAACGATATTTGTGGTTCACACTCAAGTGGAATGACCATAGCCAAGAAATTGCTAAGGATGGGGTATTATTGGCCTATAATGGAAAGAGAAGCACATGACTACATCAAAAGGTGCCTACAATGTCGGCAACATGGGGACCTCATCCCTGCTCCAGCTCAAGAATTCCATCCTATTGTCACACCATGGCCTTTCTCGCAGTGGGGACCTGATCTCATTGGAAATATAACTCCTTCCTCATCTAACAACCACTAGCTCATCATAACTGCCACTGAATACTTCACCAAGTGGGTGGAAGCCATCCCCATGACATACATCACTGGAAAGTAGATATCTAAGTTTATCCTGAACTATCTCATATGTCGATATGGTGTTCCCCAAGCCATTATCTCAAATAATAGGACTCCTTTCAGGAATTAGAAGGTTTGTGATCTATGTGAAAAAATCAAAATTCAACATCACTTCTCTACCCTGCACTATCCCCAAGGCAATGGCCAAGCAGAAGCTACCAACAAAACCATTCTGAAAATCCTCAAAAAAATAGTCAATGATGTAGGTTGTGACTGGCATCTATAGCTAAATCTTACCCTCTGGGCCTATTGAACCAACATCCATAGACCCACCAGTGCTACTCCATTCTCCTTGGTCTATGGATCAGAGGTAGTATTACCCATTGAGATTGAGCTCCCATCACTAAGAATATCATTGTAAAACCTCATCACGAATGAAGAATATCGAGTATCAAGACTAATGAGCTTGAGCTACTAGATGAGCAGTGTATAGATGCTTTAAATCACTTGCAAGTCTATCAGAATAGACTCAAGATGAGCTATAACAAGAAAATAAAAAGTAGGACTTTCCAAGTCGGAGAACCGTCCCAAAGGAGAATTAGAAGAATGTCCCAAATCCAAACAACAAAGGAAAATTTGAACCCAAAATGGTTGGGAATCCATTCGTTATCATAGTGACCTATAAGTCGTGGGCATATACATTTCAACACTAAGTAGAACCTTCCGTAGGAGTCATGAACAACTCCGACCTAAAAGTTTTATGCCTAATCTTCTGTATAGAACCAAAAAATCCAAAAAGAAAAATATCCTAAAAAAAGGTTACCTTAGCTGTGAACTCCTGGGAAAAACATGCATCTTGGTGACATCAAAAACAAAATACAAAAAAAATCAAAAATGGAATGCCTTCAGCAGAAAAATCATCCTCCGGTGAAAACCACGTTATGGCACTTTGACAAGTACCTTGGTAAAACCTAGAAAAACAGGCACCTTGTGTATTAAATTCATCTTTCCATCCACTAGGGATCTTTAACCACTTGTTCTACATCATCCATCCATTACGCCCATCATCGATTTGACATCCGCATCATGCCTTTGGACCCTGTTCACCATGATCCCTCCTAGTACTACTCGTCCCATTCTCAAGGTCAGTTTGTCTTGCCTTTATCAGAGTAGTCTATTGCATCACGCTGGGGGCATGTTCTCATTGGATCAAATTCATGTATGTTCTTGAAATCCCAAAATCAGAAAATCCAAAACATGAAATTAAAAAATCCAAAAGTATTCAAAACATATCAAAACCAAAGCAAGAATGTGCTAGTCAAAAGAGTTTTGTCAAACTACTGGTCTCGGTGCCTTGAACGTAGGTATGGTTGGATCTTTGGATCATCCTCGAGATACTTAGGTCAACCTTTTAAGAGTCTCATTATAATAAATTGGACAATCCATTCTACCAATAATCAAAGTCTATGTCACCGAATCAAGTATGTATCTCCCTACATGTATAATAGGCAAGTATTAACCTATTGATCAACCCCGAGGCCCTAGGATAGGTCTTTAGGTTAGGTCTTGGTCAAAATCTCAGAAAACCCCAAAACATTTAAAAATCCAAAAATAAAAACATTTAAAAATCTTAAAAATACCAAAAACAACCTCAAAACATTGCAAAACATCCAAATACTTGAAAAAAATCCATCTATCTCATTTCACTTTAACCCGTAATAAACATCACTCACAATAAACCGATCGTCATCCTCAACCTTTGGTAAAATATCAGAAACAAGTCTAGTAGGTTAAAAAATTAAAACTTTAAACGTCAAGGTCTAAGGTTTAGGTCGGTACATAAACAAGTTGGTCAACTCTTCGTATCAATAGCCTATCATCCAATCAATCCCAAATCAGTCATCTGCTAACATCATGTCCTAGGATGCATCCTTCCTACAATGATAATTTTCTATCAGAAAGAAGACTTTGGATAAATGAAACAACATGCCGCCATCCACTGACATGTCCTAGGGTGTATCTTTCCTACAATGGGCATTATATTTTGGCAATAGTTTTGGTTCTTATCCTTTAAAATCACATTTTCTTTTGGTTAGTGGGAATGTGTAGGATCATCATGGAAGAAACAAGCCCTTAAGTGGCAAAAAGTTTAGAAAATTCAGAGTTAGAAAACTTGACGTAAAAATTTGAATAAGTTATCTATATTATTTCAAAAATATGTAAGAATAGAACTGTAGCAAATCAATGTAGTTTCTAAAATAATAGAAGCTTGCTCTAGTAACAAATAAAATCTATTTGGTGAAAATTTGAAATTTCACCAAATAGTACATAAATTAGGAAAAATAAAGAAGTAGTAAATCGCCCCATCACCCCTAACCAATAATAAATGATAATATTTTTTAAGTAATATTTTACATATAAGTAGAGAACTCCAGCAAGTCTCGATGTGGGATGGTATATTTTTTTGTATTTTTTTTCCATAAATAATACTATCAGAGTGATTTTTTATTACAACTTTTAAAAATATTAAATCAGATGTCCGACCAATCTTTAACTTTGGTCAAAACCTCTGAAATCTTAATTTTATTTTTTGAACCCATAGTATGTGAAGTATAGAATGTATGTGCTGTTTTCAATTTAAAAAAATTTGATATTGTTTGAAATCTATAGATTTTGTCAATCACCTCTTATCAATCAAGTCTTTATCTCTGTAATTCAAATAGAAAATCAATAATAATTATTTATTAAATTCAAAGTAAAACATAATTTATATTGGTGGAAAACTAGGAATCTCCTTTAAAAATCCTTTTCATTTTATCAATTTTGGGTAAAAAAAAGTTGGCAGCCACATACCCTACACATACCCATCATATCACCACTTTTTGGCCCATCATGATCTTGCACATACCCTAGTGGTATTGAAGAACATTAGCTTGTTTGTTTACTTTATCTTTGTCTTTTTGACTTATCTCTTTGCGCTCATTTCAATGACCTCTCGATGATGTCCCAAACAAAGGGATTTAGAGAGATAGGATTGGGGCAACGAACACTATCTTTTATCTACTGTACTTGTTGGATATCTTTGTAATATAGCCTTGGTCATGCGTGCTTTATTTAGGTGTGGGGAGGATGTTTTAAATGTCTTGTTGACCAGATAGGAAGGTTTTCTTTTCTATTTTTTGGTCTGAGACATTTCAAATATCTAAACTGCATTTTGGGATAAGGTTTCGTATGCTAGGTGTGAACATAAATACTCCTATCTGATTATCGAGTCAAAATCCATCACACTAGGTTCAATGCCATCCTAGTTTTTTATACCTTGATGCATCGTACCTATGTGTATTATCAACAAACAAAAAAAAAAGGTAATTGGTCCTTTGAAAATCCCAATTGCTCAGTATGCAATGTGATCATCATTATCTTCATTGGCTCATGTCTTGTTGGAATCTCTTAATTTCTTCTATCATCTTTCACGCTAACATGGTACCATGATAGTTAATCACAAACTTATTGCATCCATCCTACATATACCAATCATTAGCATAGTGCATATAATACCATATAACATCTCACATGCATCTTCATAATATAGATCTATAAACCATGCATTTTGCATTTCATCCATTGCATAGACATCGTTATATTATAAATCTCACATGCATTAAATTATATTTTTAAGTTGTTTAGGATAATATAGATTGGTTATTCTAAGCATTTTAAAACATCTCATTTTCATACCATCATAATCATTAATACATACGCATTATCCATCATCATAAGGTCCATCCATTTTATGCATCATACATAAGCATAACCATCCATCATAAACATATCATCCATCATATTAAAGTCCACATCACACATAACATCCATTGATCATATAAAACATATCATAACTACATCCATTAGAACATCTATCATATATCATTATTATAGTGCATAACCATAAACATCATCATCATACATTAGGGGTATGATATGGATCTGCATATCATAAACATCTTGCATACATCATAAAAAAGTGCATAAAAAGAAAAACATCATGCATCATTATATAGAACACCACATATACACAAATCATAAGCATCATCATATCATAAGCACCAACACATCATAAGCATCAGGCAGCATATAAGCATCATATAAATAGCATCATCATTTTGCATCACATATAAAAATAGGAACCATCCATAACACATAAATTAAACATAGGACACAACATATCATATCAAAATCATCATCTCATATATCATCAATATACTGTCATGGTACAAAAAATCATATCACTATACATGTGTATGCCAATAAGTACAAAAGGCCATCGGGCTATCCAAAATGAGCCCATAGGGTGAAAAAAGAGTTCAGTCTCTGATCAAAAAATTGAAGGCCTAGCCCTCTTGGAAACTACCATCGCCACCCGCTTTGTCCCCATGACCCTCTATAGGTCTATGAATGGTCCTTTGAGAATAATCAAGAGCTTGGGCTGCTCTCGGCATGGTCTGATGATAGTGCATCCTATAATAATCTGTCTCCCAAACGACATCCTTGTATGACTGAAATGATACTGTGTTGTGAGAGGACAAGGCAACCATGCTCTCTAACTGTTGTCTGTGGCCCATCTCTACTACTTCCTGGAGCTCTGCGACCCATCTCTATAAAGTGGCATGATCTCTCTCAGCCCTGGCTTGATCCCTCTCTACTATCAATACCTGAATTTGGGCTTGTAACTATAGTATTTTCCCATCCTGAGGATCTAGCTATCATGTTGGCTGCATTGGTGGAGGCTACACGTGGGGTTGATCTTCACCTATGTCTCTGGGAAATGTGGCAACCCGATCCTGGTGCTTGTCCTATCTATCATCCTACCCCCAGTCCTAGTCCTGTATCGGGACATCTTGGTGAGGTTGATTCTCTTGACCCCTCACGGGTTGTTCCTGCATTGGCTGGTGTGGACTGTCGCCTCCTCGTCCCCCATCCTACCCCCTACCTCTCTCTCTCCATCGAGTGGATGGTGTGCCTGGGACTGTCAATCTCAAAGGTGGCTTGAACTAATCATGGCATGCCCACATACTCATCGAGAGATCCTGCAGATCCCCCTCGGGATCATTGATGGCTAGAAGCCACCAATCGCCTAAACTACATTGCCTTGGTGGCGTGGAATTTATTAGCCCATGAGGCCCTGCGGTCGTTGTTCCGCGCAAAAATGGCCACATAATCATCAACGGGCCTATCTTGTGGCTCCCCGAACTGGCGTTGGAATCTCCCTGCCAGGTACATCTCTATCATAGTGTGCTCTCGCCCTTGCATTAGGTAATCTTGGAGAGAAAAAAAGAGTTGTACATCGTCAAACCATGCTTGGTATCCAAGATAGGGTCGCCATGTAAAAACCCGCATGTCATCAGCGCGACCCTCTAGTGAGGAACTGCTGCCTAGTGCGGTGTGTAAAACAAAGACCACCCTTATAGCGCTTAGACAATGGGTTCATCCGCTCCATCAGGTTTCCAGAACGACACATGGAAAAAAAAGAATGGGGGATAAGGCCCCACACCCATATATGTAGAAGTGTGACCATTGCTCCAAGTGCTCTATCGTGGAACATAAGTAAAACTCGTAGGTCCCTCAGAGAGCTAAGCTAGTAAAATTAGACCCTAGGGCAAAGAGGGTTAGCTTCCACGCCGAACCATCTCAAGCCCTAGGTGAGCCCCTAACGAAGGACTCAAATATCAAACTTCACCAACTGGGCAACAAGATCTCGATATGATCACTTCAATCACCGCTTGAATGGTGATCTAAGGAGCCTATGCCACCTGAACTTCTAATCACCTCACAAAAGAAAATCTCATCGTCCATAAGCATAGAATAGCATGCCTCACCGACATCCACATGTCATAGATCACCCTGGCACCATGTATCGGCAACTACAAAATCTTCCACATGTCCTCTAAGGTAACAATGGCCTCACTAGTCAGAAGGTGGAATGAAGAGGTCTCATTGTACCATCTCTTGGCAAGTGTTGTCATCATCCCTAGATGGGTCCTTATGGGTGGTACATAGGAAATATACCAGATCCCCATCTCTCCTAGAAGCTCCTGCTCCCTCTCGCTCAAATCCTGCAAATACTTGAAAATCTCCTGGGACCTATGCTCACGAGAATAAATCTCCCTCACCTCCTCCTGCATTAGGAAAATTCATCATGTTAAGATCATCAAGAAAAAATATTTTGAGCTTATCTTAGTGTTCTAAAAACCACCCCAGCATCACAACTTATGAAGGAATCACAATTTGAAATTTGCAAACTATGACGCTGGCATCATCAAAGTTCCAAACTGCATCGCGGTGGTGCACTTTGGCAAAGCAATGCAGTTTAACCTAAATACCTAATTTCAAAATCTTCCACTACACTAAGGTTTGAAATCTAGCAGCCCAATTCATGAAGGCGTCAGAGTTTGAGGAATCTTTTCAAATTCCAAACTCCACCACTAGAGGCCATCATGTGATGGTAGGCCAGTTTGAAGACCAAGCAGTCCAGTTTGAAAATTGAGCAGTTCAATATTGCACCGAACCTAAAGATTTAAGTTTAAAAACATTAAATGAGCATGTAAAATGAAAATGAAGTTTGGGTTAGGGTCAATTACTGGTGCCCCAGTGCCTGGATGCCATTGGTACGTCCGTACTCAGTCGGAGCTGTGCATTGGAAGCTATCGTTGTGCCATCTCGTCAGGGTGTTAGAGCTCAATATTACAAGATCACTAAAGGATGAATGAGGAAATGAATTTGAAGTGGCCTCCCATGGCCTATTTAAGCCTAAAAATTAGGGTTTTTTGACCCTGTTAAGCCATCCAGGAATGGTTTAGGTCCCTCGAACCCATTTTCACCCATTTGAAGGTCATTTTACATTGTTTTTTATGTTTTGTCTCATTTTTCGACCCATTGGAGCCTTTCTCAACGTGTCAGGAAACTTGTCCTCTTTTTTTATGACATCACCCAAAAATTATAATTTTCATCTGATCTCTCAAGGCGGCAATATATTAGCATGTTTTCTCCCACTAGGGCAGCAGTGGGGCAAGTTTTAAATAAGAAAAATTATGGCCTTTTTCTTCAAAGAGGGGAAAAATGTAGACATGGAAAATGTAGTAATTGACGTTGCATATTTCATCATGATTACTAACACCATTTTCATCCTAAATCATCCTTCGGTCTAACCATTTAGTTGAATACCCCTATTTGATTAAATTCATCAATTTTCCATCTCTTAATTAAATAAATCATCTTATCAAATTAAGTCTTTCTCTCTTGTTAATTAAATCAATCTATCTAATCTAATTAACCCTACATCCATATTTAATTAAATAATTCATTTTATTTGATTAAATCTCTAAAGTATATTAAATTAAATAAATTTAACCTTGTTTAATTTAAGCTAACATTCATGTTCTTTAGTTAAATAAAAAAACAAATTATTTATTTAACTAAGTCTAAATCAAATATGTCACATCCCCTAATCTCTCAATTAAATTAATTGATCCTAATTAATTTAATCGTAATGCAAGTCCCATCCTCTAGCTTTTGCCACTTGGACATGAAAATAGATTTAATTCATTTATTAAATCTCTATTTTCTCTCAAATGGCATAATGGAGGAATATTCTCTCAATTTGAATTCAAAATCCAAGTGGACTTTGTCCTTCCAACAAGGCATTTACTTCACTTAATAATTCCTTTTGGCTTGAGCCAAGTGGCATTTAAGGCATTTCATTTCTATCTTACATGTCATTTCAACATTTTCAAATATCACCTAATTACATTTATGGACACATTCATCCAAATGTGCACATCCTTCATCCATTCTCCTTTTGAGAAGTGTCACCTTGCCATTGGTTGAATGTTAGTCCCACATTACTTCATTTTTGGCATCTCTCCATCTTATCATTCTATAAATAAGAGGCTTCATTCCTCATTCTATCATCCACAACTTGAGTAAACTTACTATACTCAAATTCATAGCAATCTCCATTCATCTTATTGAGTTTTATAGCTAGGTTATGCAGATTTTATCTTGGAGCACATTGGAATCATTCATCAAGTGGATCACTCTTCACAAAGCATCTACATTGCATCATTGGAATTGGGAAAGGGCCAATTTTCACATCAAATTGGCACCAATTCCCTTAAAAGATTAAGAGTTTGATTTGCATTAGAATAGGATTTGATATCTTTGGTTTATGTTTGTTGTGTTCTTCATTTCATTCCTTT
>VDFB02270651.1:669250408-669275388 GCA_007258455.2 Sequoia sempervirens
AGCCATTGATGAAAAGAAAAAGGATGAAAGTCATTTTGCTGAAGTTTAAGTGAACAATCTTGTCTTGAGATTCAAAAATATGGACATGCACGAAGGTCTCAATCAAGTTGAAAAGAATGCATTTATGTTTTGAGGTCATGAAATTGAACACATGTTGCATAAAAGAACTTCCCAAAGACATGATGAGGACCTTATAAATAATTCAAATTTTCCCAAGTCTGAAGATGGTGAACAACATATTGAGGTATGCAGTGCAGTCATATCTTCATCTGAATCACATGAAGGAGATCATTCCGATCAACATGGGGTTGCCATGGTTGATGAATTAGTTGTTCAAGTGGTAACTGGTAAGAAGCATTCAATCTTTGACCGATCGAGCGAATGTCCCATAAGAAATTTTGCTTGGTTGGAGGCCAATGGGAAGACAAAGGTTCCACTTGTACCTGAATGTGAAGATAAACTTGAGGATGTAGCTAAAGATATATTTGTAGATGTGTAGGAGCAATCTAAATTCAATGATTCATTTTGGAGTAGCAGTATATCTGATATATTTTTAGAGGTAGCTAAACTTGTTCATCTTTGTCAAGAATCAATGCCTTAACTTCATCTACATGTAGTTGCTAATGATCATGGAAGGCATTGCAAGCTATTGAAGAAAGGCAGCTAGTTTTTTTAACTTGTGAATGATTTCATTGATGGCTAGTTTTAATTAGGTAGGTTTTCACCTTTTCAATAAGTGCATTTGCATAAGTTTGCATCTTGTTTTCATAGATTTTCTTTGTGTCAGTCATGCTCAATGTTTCCCAATGGATGGATAAAGGAAATTGAATTCTTTAGTTCTTCTCCCTTCAATCGTTTCCAAGAATGACTAAAGGAAGCTCCCCAACTGGAGCCAACTATTATCCTTGAATTCAGCGTGCTCAATTCAAGGGATAACCCCTACGAAACTTGTCTATTTTGTAGCCCACATACTCTAAGCACATAAAATGAGGAAAATTGCATTGGTCCTCGTGCATGGTCATCCATCCTCAAAAAGTCATTATGAGCATTATCCTTTGTTAGTTTTCCAAAATTCACTTTTTAAACCAAGTTGTGAAAATTCAGTTTTGGGAGTTACAAATTTTTTTGCACATGTAGGAGCGGGGATTTTTAGCACTTTTACATATTACATGTAGGAGTGTTGATTTTTAGTGTTGTTGCACATTTCATGGCTTAGTAATTTTCTGGCACATGTAGGAGCGGGGATTTTTAGCACTTTGACATATTTTCCCACATGTAGGAGAGTTGATTTTTGGTGCTCTTGCATATTTCATGCATTAGTCATTTTATGACACATGTAGGAGCGGGGATTTTTAGCGCTTTTACATATTTTCCCACATGTAGGAGCGTTTATTTTTAGCGCTCTTGCATATTTCATGCCTTGGTCATTTTCTGGCACATGTAGAAGCGGGGATTTTTAGCACTTTTACATATTTTCCTACATGTAGGAGCGTTGATTTTTAGTGCTCTTGCATATTTCATGCCTTGGTCATTTTCCTGCACATGTAGGAGTGGGGATTTTTAGCACTTTTACATATTTTCCCACATGTAGGAGCACTGATTTTTTGCGCTCTTGCATATTTCATGCCTTAGTCATTTTCTGGCACATGTAGGAGTGAGGAGTTTTAGGGATTTTACATATTTTCCCACATGTAGGAGCATTGTTTTTTAGCTCTCTTACATATTTCATTCCTTAGTCATTTTTTGGCACCTATAGAAGCTTTGTTTTTCACTACTCTTACATATTTCATGCAGAAGCTCTATTTTTCATCGCTCTTACATATTTCATGTAGAAGCTTCATTTTTCACCGCTCTTACATATTTCATGTAGAAGCTTCATTTTTCACTGCTCTTACATATTTCATGTAGAAGCTCCATTTTTCACCACTCTTACATGAAACTACCAAATTCCTAGGATATGTCGAAGCACTAATTTTTATTGCTTTTACATATGATGTTTAAAAGATCTAATTCAAATCTCATCAGAGGAGTCAATCTCAAGAATCCTTGTCATCTCCAAAGTACACTCCAGTGCTAGAAAATGATGAAGTGCACATCATCATGAAGTTTTCATGGAGAAAAATGTTGAAGAAGGGTAATTTTTTCCTTAGATTAGATTTCTTAATTTTATCATTTTTCATGCTTTATGTAAATAAGTTTTGACATTTTACATGTCATTTCAAAAAATGTAATTACATGTAAAAAAATATGTTCTCCTATAATTGTGGACAACATTTTTGAAATTAATTCTGCCCTGAATAACCTCAGGCCTGAGGACATAATGAGTGTGGTGGAAAAAAGTACTGATAGCCTTTTCACTGTTCTTAAGTGGGCCTAGAAGGAAGATTGTGATTTGAGTGGCCATAATAGAGATCTCAGCAACAGAGTCATGGAATTGGAGCAGAAGGTTAGCTGGAGTTGTAATGAGAATGATGGATAGGACACCCCCTTACCGGGGAAAAGACAATAGTTGCAGGAGGAAAGATTGACTAGGTTGGAGAGCAATATGTCCAAGATTGGCCAAAATATTAGGGCCACTGTGGCGAATAATCATAAAATTGCCAGGCACAATGCCATTATCATTAATGCTATGGTGGAAAAGTTGGAAAAAAATCAAAAGGGCTCACTGGTCGTGGACTTGGATGCGGACAGAGTTTGTAGCAGAGCTGTTGTTGAAGGGATTTCGACTCGCACCCAGGATAATATGAAGAGGAAGGCCCCTGCTTCTCCACACACGGTTCAAATCCTCAAGCAAGGGTTACAGGATATGAGTGAAGTTGAAAAGGAAGCTGAGGAGTTGATGAACACCTTGGAGTAGTGCTACAGTGGTCGTTTCTTGCTTTTTGGCGGTCCTTTTTTGGACCCTGTTGTCTCTTTTTGCTGTCATTTCCTTTTTGGGACAGCTGTCTGTTTGTTCAAACTTTTTATGCTCTATCTTTGTTTGTTTTAACTTTGTGGTTTTAGGTCCCTGTAAAACCTATTTTTTCCTTTTCAAAAACATTTTCGAATAAGTCAATTAGTTAGGTAGGATTTTCCTAGATTTTCTCTCCTCTCCCATCTATAAATAAAAGATGATTCTATTGTAATGGTTACCTTTTATCTTTTGCAATGAAGTGTTTCCCTTTTGAGAAGCAAATACATGAAACTTTGTGTTCATCTTCATGAATCTTAATTTGATCAATAAAGAAGTGAATTTTCATACCAAACTTTGTTTTGGGAAAAAATTATCTTATGGCTTGATCGAATTAGTAATGATTAGTAATTGATATTTGAAGGGCTTTGAGTTACACTCTTTACTTGAATTTGCAATATTGATTGAATACTATTGGTGAATTCTCTATAAGACTTTGTGTTTATATTTATTCATGTTGTTTGTGGGATTATTGTGAAGTATATAGAAGACTTTGTGCTTCTCATACAATGCTAGTTACTATCTTGAAGGATTCTTTATTGGAAGCTATGGAACAAATTTGTGCCTTCATGAGCTTTTCTTATTTGTTATTTATCATTATCATGCTGGTATTCTTAGGCTTTGCTTTGACAAGATAGGAATATTGGAATTACTTCTTAGTCTTAGTTTGAATTTGTATCACATCAAGAACCTAAAATTGTGAAACATTTGAAAACATATTCTCTGAGAAAAGAGTGAATCATGAATGTGACACACCCACATATCATTATTGTAAATATTTTTAATTAGTTTTCCTTAGTTTGAATAAGCACTAAGAAGGGAACCTCCCTTTTCTACGAGGAAAGATTCTATCTCACATAGTTGTGGTTGAAATCAAGGTTTTGTAATCTATTAGAAGGGATTACATAATTTTCACCCAACACCTCTACAAAGTTTCACAAAATTATATGGTCGCTAAAGGGATTATTTTGATCATGATAACCATACAATTTTTTTTTTTTGTGAGAAGGAATTCATATCCAAAGGGGTAGTACTAGGATTCAATGTTACTATTCAAGGATTCTAGTTGACAATGACAATTGTAGCCTCAACAAAAGAGTTTTCACAATGGAGATGAAGATATAGATTTGATATGATGGTGCAATTTTGAAGGCTCGTAGTAATTTGTCTTATTTAAACTTTGGCTAGACAAAAGACATATAAAGAAAGTATTCCTTTACCTAAAAAATTAAATTGGAAGTACTCTTCAATGTAAGATGTGTAGGCCTATGTCATTAAGAAGACATCGCAGATCATGATGAGTGATAGGAGTTTGATGCATGTATTGGTGGCAGAGCTTTATGGTTTTTTTTTTTAAGTTGTTGAGAGAGAAAAATTTTAAGTATGAATTTGTAAAATCCTTTGTTAAGCAATATCCAACACTTATATCTGAGATAATTCAAGAGGGTATTAATGGTAGTAATTAAGGTCTAAAGTTTAATGATTATCCTTTGTTGAGCAATTTTTATGTGCATATTGTCATTGTGCTAATAATAACACCTCATCTTTTAATTAGATTAAATCTTCTGACATGTTACTTGGAAATCTGAAACAACTTTTCATATCATTTATTGGAGAAGTTGGTCATCTCTTGGCAAGTAAAAGATCAATTGCAAATTAGTTTTAAGTGCAGTTGATAGAAGATATACTTTATATTTTGAGCCATATGGAAGTGGTTAAATATGTTGCTCTTGAGAGACCCAATCTAATAAAAAAATGGATCTTATGGTTGGTTTTCATACAAGGTGGATTCACAAAAAGGAGTCACAAGAACTCATATTAAGGGGGATGCTATTTATAATTTCAAATGGATCATATACATTCTCTTTTTTGTAACTGGGAATGTTTGGAATGTGGTTTAAAATTGAAGGTAGTTGACCAAGAATTTATGAAAAAGATTCCATTATAACTTAATAATAGTGTTATAGGGGCCTTGCTTCATGGATGGAAGATTCACTAAAATATTAGACTAACAAAGGATGTTTCAAGAAATTTTTTTGAGCTAGTCTTACAAATATAGGGAAACTATGTAATTCTTTCAAATATTTATGCTACATTTGGACAATGGCCTGGTGTAGCTAAAATTAGAATAATGCTAAAAGAAATGGTTTTGAAAGGATCTCAGGTTGTAGTTGTATTGAGATCAAGAACCATATTCATGCATTTCTTGGAGAGTTAGGCTAGGTAGATAAAGCCATCACGGTGGACATGTTCTTATTTGCACCCGATAATCCTTATGCTCATACAATCATTTGAAGTATTTCATGGGTTGTAACCTATGATGCAACAATTTCCTTCAAAGTATAATGATGGTAGTATTTCCAAGGCACTCAAGAGTAGCAAAATAGAAGCACGTGATGTAGTGGTTGCTAATATAAATCATGTTGCAAGTTCAGTAGAAAAAGTATAGTTATGTCAAATCTAGAAAGGAAGAAAAGAGGATAGAGCAATGCAATTAATGACATAGATAATGTGGTGAGTGTTGTAGTATACTAGATGATTATCCTTAGGAAGGAAGTTAAAGTTCTTCAATTGAAGTTACAAATTACATCATAAAAGAATGAAAAATTAGCATAACAATCATTCCAATATCAATGACGGTCATTAGACGTCAAGGCTTTCTAATGTTCGATAGGTCTAGAATATAAAAGGATGCATAGTCAAT
Source organism: Sequoia sempervirens (assembly GCA_007258455.2). Lineage (NCBI taxonomy): Eukaryota > Viridiplantae > Streptophyta > Pinopsida > Cupressales > Cupressaceae > Sequoia > Sequoia sempervirens. The sequence continues at coordinate 669,256,063 of VDFB02270651.1, forward strand.
TTGGAAAAAGATAGTGGCAATTAGAAAGGATAGTGACATGAAAGGATAGGAAAATGAATTGACAGTCCTACAATCATAAAACAACCATTATGAAACTCAAGGGGAAGTCTTGTGGTTAACAAGGTCAAAGAAAGGACAAAGTTATAAATGTAAGAACACAAGATGACTATCAAGTCAAACCTTGGATAGAGGGTTAGATTCAAATTCAAGATGGATACAACCACCAGTTTAGTTTGTAGAGGACCATTTAACTCAAGTTGTGGAGAATGCAAGTGAGAAATCCTTTTACTGAGATATAAGAAAATCCATAAGAACTTGAAGTTGTTCAACAAATGGTGGAGTTTGAGTCTCTCTCACCATAGCTTCAAGTATATAATGAGGAATTTATTTATACACTCATTTTCAAAGCAGAAAGCATTGATCACTTCATGAACAAGTACAATAGTGAAGAGGAGAATGATGGTAGGAAAAGGAAAGTGTAAAGATAAGCAAGGTATAGACATGAGTGAAGATTAATTATGTGATTTTTCACATCACATTAACAAGAAGACAAGTTAACTATAATGGTGGATTCACATAGATAACATAGTGGTAGGGGTCATGAGGTCACCGGGACATGGTTATGATTAATATATCAAGTAAGAGTCCTCACAAGTAATAATGACAGTCTTAAGATGATAGTACAATCCTCTCAAAGACACTAAAAAGGGGCATGTATGACAAACAAATATAGTTGATACATATATGATGGGAAAAAAATATCTTTGTAGTAGCAAAGTCCTTGAAGATGGTTTTGATATTAGGTAGTGCAACCTAGTTATATGATATGATTTCTCTAACACAATGTGTAGTTGAAAAGTATGCTTGCATAGTGGCAGACCAATGATAGAGGACAACCAAAAATGTTACAAAGGATAGTAGAAGTTCTAGGATATTCCTATCTATTGATACACATTATGTGGTACTTGTAAAGGGTTATATAGAGCACGACAAGGACAACCAAGGTAGGGTTGTCAAGGTAATTGAAAATGACATTTAAGATTGTTGATGTCAATGCATGAATTTGATAACAATATCAAGCACAATGGGTTAAAAGACAAACTATAGTCATCATGAAGAATATGTAATAATGCCATAAAGGATTTTAATAGTCCACAATGACAATCAAGAAATTTTTAGATTTATTCAATGATCATAGTCTTCATGTCAAGATTGTTATCTACAATCTCATATTAAAGTTGAGTGGAAGATATTATGGTAACTTGAATTGACTGTAGGGTAGCAAACTATGTAATAACCATGGAAGGGTGGTGAAATGAAGGGACAATCTTGCTAAGGGGTCTTGAGAAGCAATCTACTTTCATGATTTAAGAAAACAAGAAAACTATCATGCACATAGAATGGCTAACTTTCAAAATTTTCACTGGACAGAGGTAGTCTTGAATACACAATTCCTAAGTCTAAAGGACTACAAGCACAATTGGAGTATATGATAGTTAAATAAGAAATCCCTATACCCTCAAAGAGTGATAAGACCAACATAAGGAAGTTTTAGGACATAAGACATGTTTCATTCTCCAACCCTTTAAGTTCTCCTACTCCTCTACGAGACTTTTTGACTATTTCAAATCTTCTCCCACATGTGTACTATTACCAAGTTTGAATAATTCCAACAGTTGGGAGTTAAATGAATAGTCATAACTTCTTCTCATGCATTTATGACTAGTTGGAGAGCATCTAGGGGGTAGTTTGAGGAGTTGTGAAACTAATGGAGAGAAGATAGGGTAGTTATGACTCGGTTTGAACCTTTTTGAGGAGTTGTGAAACTAATGGACATTTTTTTGTCTCTAGTTGAGTGTAGTGGTCATATACAAGTACTTGTCCTCTCTTGGTACCATGTATTCCTACTCTTTCCAACTCATTTAATGTACCTATAGTAGCTAGTGCATATACCAAGTAAGAATTCATGTAGAGGGTCTTCTTCATTTCAAAGGTGACAATTTGATTGTATAAACAATCACTAATGAATCTAGACCACTACAACATCTAATGTCGTCATTGGATCATCCTGATGTACAAGTACCTCCAATCTTCAAAAATACCAAAATGAGGTAGCCCAAAAACTCTACTCAGTAAAGTCACCTTATCTCCAATCTCTTGAATGAGGTCACTCTTGTAAAGTGTCTTTGGCAACTTTGTTGATGATTTATATTCATTTTTCATCCACTTTATGTTAATCATTCTTCTTGCATCCTCAAGATAAGCTTCTAGTGCAACATGTTCTTTTATAATTTTCACTTTGGTATAGAAAGGAATATCAATAACTTATCTAATTGTGTGTTCACTTAGGTCAACATATATCCTTTCTTCCACTTTAACCTATCTCGTCTCCTCATCTAAATTTTTTCTCAACTCCAATACCAATTCTTGGCAATGCATAGCCACTAGGAATGTTGCTTCTTTGTCCAGTCTATTGAGCAGAATTTTATCGTTCCATAAAGTTCTATCCGGACTTCTTAATCATTGATGGAAATCCACCGTATTCGCGAACCCTAGGTTTGTGTTATAATCTCCCCACAACTCATTTTGATTTGAGATAACAAGAACATTTCCTTGAATTCCTCTTTCATCTTCTTAACGCTCTTAGTCATTAGTCTTGTAAAGATATTTAATACTCTCGATTACTGAATGCTAGGGTTTGTTGCTATTTATTTTAGGATTAGCGATTCTCACATCACGTAAAACAAAGAATTCATTTCACTTACTGAAACGTTGCTTCATAATTGCAATTTGAATTAATTGCAACATACATCCTTTCGATTAATTACAAAATCACAGACGGTTAGGAGAGCACATAATTGGATTTTTCTCCTTCCAATCAAACCTATGCATTGACCAAGAAACTTCATAAAGACATCATTCAAATATTATCGCTTTAATCGCTATTATACCCTTTGCAATCCATTTGGAAATAAATTTACGATGAAATGTTTATGTTAATTTTCTTTTATCCATTTCAATTCTTCGTAAATCGAAGTTTAAGCATTTATTGCAGTAACATGAGAATGCAAAAGTTTGAAGTTCATCAGCATGCAGAAGAACATGGCATCCAGCAAATTCACTGCCAACAATTCATTCACGGACGAAAAATTCACTTGAGCCCAAAAAAATAATTGCATGAATTTTTGGCGGTTAATTTTTTATGACGGTGAATTGCTGGTGGCGGTGAATTTTCCCACGGTGAATTGCTGACGGTGAATTTTCCATCCGTAAATTGCTGGCCGTGAATTTTCCTAGAGCTGAACATATGTGAATCAGATAGATAATACTTTTTAATATCAGTTTCAAATGAAAATCACCATATAAAATTGTACTGCAATACATCTTAAATCATTTGGATAATAATATTGGATATTGGGTTTGCATAGAAATGACTGGCGATGCCATTACTGTATATGAAATTTGTTAGAACGTCACCATTATTAAAACAACATTAATATTCTCATTCAAGTTGTGTAATAGTCTCAAGATCTGTGCTACCATAATTGTTCGTTTGGATCCGAATGTTAAAAAAGTATTATTATATTTTTCAATCATTCTACAAGTATCATATTAACACACAATACATTTAATTTCTCAATAATTTATTATTTTAAAAGTGTTCATTTTTCTCAAATGAGGTGAAGGCCCTTGACAATAATTTATTTTAAAATATATATATTAAAAAATTCAATCTTAACATTCCAAAAGATAAATAATTGCCTTAAAAAAAAACACTTGATTTTCATTTTTTAACAGATACAGCTATTAACCCTTTGTTAAGTTATTTACATTGTGATAGTTCTTACTAAAAATAAAAAGTCAAAAAGTAAATTCTTTTTCAATCCGACATTACATCCTTTTAAATAAAAATTATGTCCATTCAGTAGCATTGTTATACTGAAAGTCTGCATATCTACTATTAAAATTTTTCCTCAACCGCAGGTCATCTCATCACAAGGAGCATGCTAGGACTGGTAGTTGGAAATAAATTGCTCCTTCCAACCATTATTTTCAAAAGTGACATGCACAAACAGTAAAACCATGGAATTAAAGTCTTCGAGGTTGTCCATGCTTAAAATCTGTGATAGTTTGTCCTCTTTTAAAAGATCTAAATTTCTCGAAGAAGCGGACAGGAGAAAAGTTAATTTTTAATTATGGCAGGTCAATGACAGCTAACCAAACAGGGCCCAGATTTTAATACTGACATTGTCCTCCTACTGTCCTAATCAACTGCAACTTGACCAATAGAAGCAAAGACTTCATTACTATGTATGGGCTTTGATTGATCAACATCTAAATCAATAATTTTAGTAGTTTGTACAATCATTTCCAACAAACAAACCCTTATGATGACAATGTGGTGTTCTCAACTCTCAATAGAACTTGATGTGTACTAGCTATGTGCAATTTTGTCTTTATTTTTGTCTTTTGTCTTCTATGGCGTAAATTTTTCCATTATTTGTTATTGTGGCGTTTGTGAAAAAGTAGAAGAGAAAGTTTGATGATCAATAATTGTTTGCGCATTACTTTCTATCATATCCATACCTTTGGACCCTAGTGGAATTTAATTTGGGTTCATATATTTTTCTTGTTTTCCCTTTCCTATTTCTACTATGTGAATCTTACTTTTCTTTAAAATTCAATCATCATAATCAAGATCATTTCCATCTTTTCGCTTTGAACCTATAGGGTATGTAAGATCAATACCTTGTGCAAGTCAAGTGTCTATTTTCAGTAATTTACCCATGTTGTGGTCTCTTGCAATACTCTATGCATTACTTGTTCTAATGTATCTAATTTCAACTCTATCCACTCAAGATTCATGATGGATTCATCAAAAAATTTGTAAACCTCATAATTATAATCTAAGGTATTCCCATCTTCCTCTACCTCTAGTGGAATTTCATATGTACCCAAAGTTCCTACTGATTGCATCATTAACCTCCTATAACTCCTTTTCCTGACCTCATGGTCATTAGCACAATCTATCCAAAATTTCTCAATGTGAGGTTTATGTCTGAGGATAGCTAACACTTTCATCTCTATTTTTCCATATGGGTCATAATTCTTCTTAGTCACCTCAAATAATTCTAAACTATGTTTTCACAATTCATGTTCAATTTTTTTGGCACAACTAATGCTTTTGCATTTGTATCATCCAATGGTGATTGAAAATTGAGCTCCATCTTTGTGTTTCTAAGATTCCATAAGATAATGAGATTCAATTGTTTTCCTTGTATACTCAAGGAAGACCATATTACCTATGGGGTACCTTGGAAATTTTTAAGTTTGTCCAACGAAATCTTCCATTCTAACATAAGAAAACTTTGGTAACTATATAAACTATCTTCCATTCTCTCTTATTGATGTGTTTTCTTTAGGGGACAACTTTTATCTTTGTCTCCTTCCCTATTGCAAACCAGCCACATCGAGAAAGCATCATTTACCCTTTTGTAATACCCCATTGACTATTTCGTCTACAGTTGAGGGTAGTGGTTATACACAAGTACTTGTCCCCACTTGGTTCCAACTATTCATACTCCTTCCAACGCATTTAATGTACCTCTAGTAGCTACGTATACCAAGTAAGGTCATGTAGAGGGTCTTCTTCATTTCAGAGGTGAAAATTTGATTGTATAAACAATCACTAATGAATCTATGCCACCACAACATTTGATGGCCTCCTTAGATCATCTCTATGTACAAGTACCTCTAGTCTTCAAAAATAGCAAAATGAGGTAGGCCAAAAACTCTACTCAATAAAGTCACAATATGTCCAATCTATTCAATGAAGTCACTCTTGTAGAGTGTCTTTGGAAACTTTCCTGATGATTTATATTCATTTTCATCCACTTCATGTTAATCGTTCTTCTTGCATCCTCATCATAAGCTTCTAGTTCAACAAGTTCTTTTAGAATTTTCACTATGATATAGAAAGCAATAGCAAAAAAAATTCTAATTGTGTGTTGAATTAGGTCAAAATATATCCTTCCTTCTACATTAACCTATCGTGTCTCCTCATCTAAATCCTTCATTAACTCTAATAACAATTCTTGGCAATGAATAGCCATTAGGAATATTGCCACTTTGTCTAGTCTACTGAGCATGATTTTATCATTCCATAAAGTTCTATTAAACTTCTTAATCGTTGATGGAAATCCATTATATTCACGAACCCTAGGTTTATGTTTGTAATCTCCCCATTACTTAGTTTGATTTGTGATAGCAAGGACATACCCTTGAATTCCTCTTTCATATTTTGATCCCTCTTAATCGGTATTCCTATACAGATATTCGACACTCTTGCATACCGAATGCTAGGGTTTGTTGCTATGTACTTTAGGATTAGGGTTTTCCAAAAATTTTACCTAAATTATCTTGCATTGATTCTCACATCATGTGAAAAAATAAATTTATTTCATTTACTAAAACATAACTTGCATAATTGATATTTGAATTAATTGCAACATGTGTCCTTCTAATTCATTCCTAAATCGTAGACGGTTAGGAGAGCACATACCTACTTGGATTTTTCTCCTTCCAATCAAACCAATGTTGACCAAGAAACTTCTTAAAGACATCATTCAAAAATTATCACCTTAATCCCTATTATCCCCTTCACAATCGATTTGGAAACCTATTTACGTCGAAATGTTTAAGTTAATTTTTTTTATCGATTTCAATTCTTCGTAAACTAGAGACATTCAATGCCTAAGAAGTGGTAGGTAAGCATTTATTGCAATGACATGAGAATGCAAAAGTTTGAATTCCATCATGTAGAAGAACATATGTGAATAAGATGGATGACACTTTTTAATATCAAGTTCAAATGATAATCACTTTTCTGCTAGTGCAAGAAATTCATATACAATTGCATTGCAATACATCTTAAATCATTTGGATAATAACATTAGGTATCAGGGTCACATAGAAATCATTGGCAATTTCATCATTATACATGGAATTTGTTAGAAAGTCACCATAATAAACCAACATTAATATTGTCATTCAAACTGTGTAATAGTCTCAAGAGTTGTGCTACTATAATTGGTTGTTCAGATTAGAATACAAAAAAATTATTATTATATTTTTTAAATCATTTTGTGACAAGACACCGTATCAAATATTAGCAGACAATATATTTAATTTTCCAATATTTTATTATTTTAAAAGTGCTCATTTTTTTCAAATGATTTGAAGGCCCCAAACATGAGTGAAACTTTCTCAACCAATCAAATGGACAATAATTCATTTTCTTTTTAAATATTAAAAGGTTGAAACTTTAACATTCTTTTTATTTGCTAACAATATAGCTATTAATTCTTTGTTAAATTATTTACATTACTACTAAAAAGAAATAGTCAAAAGTAAATTCCTTTTAAATCTGACATTATATTCTTTCAAATATAAATTATGACCATTCAATGACATTGTTATACTGAAAGTCGCCTTATCTACTATTAAACTTTTCACTGTCAACCGTAGGTCTTCTCATCACAAAAACCATGTTAAGACTAGTAGTTGGAAATAAATTTAACATTCTTTTTATTTGCTAACAATATAGCTATTAATTCTTTGTTAAGTTATTTGCATTGCTATAATTGCTACTAAAAAGAAATAGTCAAAAGTAAATTTCTTTAAAATCCGCCATTATATCCTTTCAAATATAAATTATGACCATTCAATGGCATTGTTATACTGAAAGTCCCCCTTATCTACTATTAAACTTTTCACCCCTTAACCGTAGGTCTTCGCATCACAAAAACCATGCTAAGACTGGTAGTTGGAAATAAATTGCTCCTTCTGACCATTATTTTCAAAAGTGAGATGCACAAACATTAAAACCATGGAATTAAAGTCTCCGAGGTTGTCCATGCTTAAAATTTGTGCTAGTTTGTCATTGGACCTAAATTTATTGAAGTATACAGGAGAAAAAAATATTTTTAATTATGGTAGTTCAATAACATCTAACCTAACAGGGCCCAGATTTTAATATTGACATTGTCCTACTCCTGTCCTTATCAGAGCCACAATTATTTATATAAAACAGCATACCGAAAATTCATCGTCAGTAATTTCCTGATGGAAAATTCACTGATAGCAATTCATCGTTATGGAAAATTTACTGATGGAAAATTCACCACTAGCAATTCACCGCTATGGAAAATTCACCGCCAAGTAAAATTTAAAAAATATTAATGCAGTTAATTTTCCGTTCCAGTGAATTGCTCGCGGTGAATTTTACTTGACAGTGAATTTTCTGTGGCGGTGAATTTTCCATTGATAAATTCCTCGCGATGAATTCTCCTAGAACCACATAAAACATATATCTCTTCCAGAAAAATCTGAACCTCTAACCCTTCTAATTGGATGAATCTCGATTATAAGTACACGGCAGCATCTATTCAGAGAGGGAAGACATTTTTAGTAAGTAGAACTTGGTTTGGTCCGTCACATTTCGTTGCTTGCTTGTGAATGGTGTCTGGTTCTTATCGGCGTTGTTGATCGTTCTTGCATATTTCTTTAGAGCCGAGAGCTTCAGGCTGAAAGACATTTCAGGTGCTCTTCTATTTCCACCAATTCCTCAAACCTGCACTACTGTTTATATTTTTTTGGACTTTCACTTAAAAGATCGCTCAAGTTAATGAATTGATGCAATGGACCTCTTAGGACCAGCTTATTGTCTATCCAGAATTTACATTTGACTGCATTTATTAATTAATTCAAGTTTGAAAGATATTTCAGGTTTTCTAAAATATATTATATGGAGGTTATTAATTTATTATTAAATTAAGTTATATTGACTATAAGTTTTTTCTGATTATCATCTGGTTTTTCATAGTTTATTTTGGATTTTTGTTTTCTTTTCATAATTTAATTTGTTAATTCTATTTTGATAGTCTATTGAATTATAGTTTTTTTTTTGTTTTTTCATTTGTTATTTCTTCTTATTTTATATTTTTATTAATACTATTGCAATTCTTATGTGTTCTATTTTATGTCTATTGTTTAGCATCAATTGGTAGACCCTTCATTGTTTGATATTATTTTTTCTTATCTCTCTTACTTATTTATTTTTATTATAATTTTTATTACTATTTTAATTATCAATTCATATAGTAAATATTTTATTAGTACTTCTCCAATGAGTTTTTGTTAATTAGTTATTAATAAGTTAGAACCAATTAAAAACTAAAATATTTATCTTCTTTAAAAAAAAAGTAAAATATTTAATTTTTAAATTTTTAAATATTATTTCTCTTCAACATGATTGGTAAAAAAAATTTAGACGTTATGGATGGAATTTTAGGAAAAATAAGAATAAACTCTTATTTTGACATTTTTGAAGAATAATTTTATTTCATTTTTAGCTTTATAAAATCATTTCATTAAATATTGATAAAATAAATATATGTGAGCTTTATACGTTTAGATATATTTAATATGGTTTTGTTTGATGCTGAAATAAATGCGTTATTCCTCCAGAATGTGGCAACATGCATAACCGTTCTTATCCCGAAAACCGCCATTGTCACAGCCCCTGTTGTTCTAGATTTAAAACCATAAACAAGGCAAGGGATTAAAACTGGGATTCGTCTCTATAAATCAAACCACTGGTGGAAAAATACTAGCGATTATATCTTTTTGTTTCTTTTTTTTCTGTTAAATCCTATTGCTTTATTTTAATACAACTGTTTAGGGAGAGTAATGGGTATTATGGAAGCTCATGCATGCAATGGCGGAGATGGTATATTATAGTTATATCAATTACTGTGTTAATTCACGATGCTCTGTCAATTACACTCTCTTCCTGTGTAGATTAAATAGCTCCCTGTGGTACTTTTATACATCCAAACTTCGTTACAATTTGCAGAAGACACCGAGTTTGCTGGGTCTTACAGAAGGCATTCAGACGTCTTAGTGAAGATTTTATAAGATTTTCTTTCTGTAAAGATTATTTTGTTTGATGTGAAACATACCTTTTTCCCCCAATAAAGAAGAAAGTTTACTGAATTTTTTCTAGTAATGCAAGTTCTTGGTTGTGTGAAATATTGGGGATTTGGCATGCAAAGTGAGCGGCGTTGTATGTGAGAGTGGTTTGTAAATGGGCGTAATGTTAGAAATTTAGTTTAGTCCTTTTAGCTGGAGTTAGGTACTCAAAGTTAAATACTAGTGGATTCAGGCTTTATTTTTTATTTCCTAAATTTATGTCTTCTTATCTGGATTAGCGGCTATTTTCGCTGTGTCGCTGAGTTAAGAATTGGAATTCTTCTGTATAATGCTCGTAAAATTGTTGCACTTTTAGGCGCATAAAGAGATTCTGGGTTTTAGGCGTCTGGAAAATTTGAAGGTGGTAAACCGTCTCTTGGATTTTGTTCTGTGTTTCTTCTTGCTTTTACAGTATTTTGTCGTTGAGTTTTGATAAATAGAATTTCCAAAAGAAAGATAAATCTGAAGTTTTAATATGCTCTATTTTCGCAACACAGAATTTAAAAAATTCAGCAGGTAGTTACTTTGATAAATTTCTAAGGGTTTTTTATTTTGGTTTAATTTTGTTAGGATTTGTTTTTTTCTTTTTTTTTTTTACATTGCTGTAAGTGGGATAACAAGCAGAGAATGATATCATTGTTTTTTATTTTACAGAAATATTCTGAATTTCTTTCTATTTTAATTTTGTCATTTACAAATCAATAGGGGTATGGTGTGATGGTTGAGTTGCTGTGTTGTTATTTTTTAATATGTCTAATTTATATTTTAATTTTTTAAAATATTATTAATATTATTTGTTTTTTTATAAAAATATATATTTAAAATAATTTATAGTTAAAAATATTATTTTTAATTTGATATACTTAAAAAATATTTTATTATATGGATTTAGATAATATTATCTTATAAATATAAATATATAATTATAAAATCAATATATTGTAACATTTTAATTTTAATAATTAATAATTATATTAATATATCATATCTAATAATTTATATAACCCCATTCTATTTATATTAATGAAGTATCAATAGAATTGTACTAATAAAAATAGAACTTTTATTATTTTGTGAGCTTTTTAGGGATGTGATGGTGGTATTGCAGCTTGTGGTGGAAAATTTTGCATTATGTGGGAGAGACTGTTGCGGCAAAGTGTGATCTGACTATTCCTGTGGCTCCTTGTGATGTTGACTGTTGTAATCGTCTCCATCTTCCTCCTCCGCAAAGACAACTCATGCGTAACATATGCCGACATCCTACCCCGAAGGTGAATAGGGAGGGGAGATGGTCTCCTCCTCCTCAAGGCGTTTTGAAAATCAACACGGACGGCTCCTCTCGAGGAAACCCGGGTCATGTTGGTATTGGTGGTGTGGGTCGGGACAGCTTTGGAGATGTTCAATTTATCTTCTCTATTTATAAGGGTCTTCATACTAATAATCCTATGGAGGTTCAGGCCATTTTATCAGCCCTGGAACATGGAATTCAATTGGGATGGCAAAGGATCATATGTGAGTCTGACTCCCAAGTTGTGGTGAACTTGTTGAATAGGCGACATTTAGAGGATGTTAGTTGGCATTTGGCTTTGATTGTTGATCAAATTCTTCACCTTTGTGCTTCTTTAGAGTCTATTACTTTCACTCATATTCCTAGAGAATGGAATGGTGTTGCTGAGTGCTTGGCTAAATGGGCTTCTGATCATATTCATGATTGGAGCTTGGTGGACTGGGGTCAGTTACCCCCGGATTTGTCTCAACAATTGGATCATTTGGTGGAACTCGATAAGGCTATGTGATGCCCTTGCTTTGTACTTCTTCTTGATTTAATAAATTTTTTACCCCTCTTTATTCTATATATAATTTTAAAAATATACGAATTATGTATTATTTCAAATTATTATCTTGTCTCGAAATTAACATTATACAAATAATAAACAATTGCAATGAAGCAGTGGGGCGGGTAGAAAGCCCGGAGAGGAATTGGGGTTTTGAAACTTTTTGAGAATGCAAAAATGGACGACGACGACCTTGACCCAGATGGTTGTCGAACAGGGGTTTCCTGGGCCGTGCTTTTGATGAGGAGGAAGAATTTTTCGATACTATTGCTAGAGTTGACGTGGGCGGGAGATAGTGGATGGGCTCCTACGGACGAGAATGTTGGTGTCTCTGAAGGTGAGAGGGACCCTGTTCGTGTTTGGTCACCTGTTGGGATCGGCATTGGAGACTACTCTTCCTTGCTTGAGGTGGCTAGAGATGGTGCTTTTGCTCTGTTGGTCGCTTTCGTTGTCTCCCCTGTTGATGCTCTTCAGTGGTGCTACGAGTGGGGACTCTATTGATGCCCTAGTTGGGGGTTTTGCTGCTTTTGGTGATGTTGTGGCTTTCGAAGGGTGTTGGTAGGCAGGTATGTTGCCCTCAGTGTTTTCTAGTGTTGGGTGGTTGCCCCTTCTACTTTGCTGCCCTCTGCAGGGAGTGTGGGGTTGCATGGGCTTCCTTGATGTTTCTAGGTTGAAGAAGGGGCTTATCTCTGGTTCTACCCAGTCTAGTAGAATGGCTTGGGGGCTTTACTTGTTGGCGCTTTCTTCTTCTCATTTCTTCTAGGGTGTTCTTTGCTTCTATGCATTCACTGTTTTGTGGATCTCTAGTCTTGGTGACACGGTTGTGGTTTCCTTTTGGCAGGGAGTGTGGGTTTGCATGGGCTTCCTTGGAGGTTCTGGGTTGAAGAAGGGACTTATTTTTGGTTCTGCTCGGTGTAGTAGAATGGCTTTGGGGCTTTATTTGATGGCCATTTCCTCTTCTTCTCACTTCTTCTGGGGTGTTTGTTTCTTCTGCGCATTCTCTATCTAGTGGCTCCCTTTTGGGGGTTTTGCTGGCACGGTTTTTGTCTCCAAATGGTAGGTGAAGTTCAATGCTTTTTATCCTAGTTTGGAGAATGTTATGGGTTGTTGACCCATTTGGTAGAGTGGCTATGCTGCCCAATGTTGTTTCTCCCTGTACTCTGTTGGGTTTTGTGTGGGCCTGCACTGGTGTTATCAAAAGTCTTTCATGTTGAGAGCAGGTGTCTTTTTGAATCCCTTATTCTTGGTTTATCCCCTATGTGTCATGTTATACGTTGATAATGTTTGTAGGATGGTGTTGTGGTTGGACCCTTCCGTGGGTATGGATTTGGTGTTGTATTAGATTGGTTCAGTGATAAAGGTTTCGAGGGCTGGGTGTTTTTTAGAAATAATTTTAATGGCCCAGAAGTCGTTGTTGTGGTTGCTTGCTTTGGTTCTCTCTCACTGCATTTTCTTCCTTCTCCCTAAATACTAGGTCTTCTTTTGAGGTGAAGACCTCTCCTTTAGAGGTGGAGTCCTCTACCTCTCGGGTTGAGGTGTATTTTGTGGTTGAAGGCCTCGCCTTGCTTTTCCCATTGAGGGGATTCACATTTCTATTGAGGTGGAATGGTGGTTGGCTAAGGTGTTAGGGTTGTGGTGGGTCAGACGAGTTGGATTTTGTCTCCTATAGAGGTGGAGAGAGCAATGGGATTTTATGGAACACACTTGGAGCTTTGAGTTCTTATGATGACCTCTCCTATAGAGGTGGAGAGAGGATGTTGTTGGACAAGGTTTTGTCTACTTGTGAGGCTTTGCTTTTGCAGACCTCTCACTTAGTAGTTATGGCCAGTGGTATGGAGAGACTTATCTTCTTTAGTAATCAGCATGCTATGGCCTGGATTTTGCAGGATTTTCTCTTGGGTTTAAGGTCCCCGCCAAAACTTGGTTGTAATGGGTTGTTGGTCCCGTCAAAACCAATGGGGTCAAGATCCATGTAATATCTTGGTTTTGTGTTGGGCAGCTGGATTTGGTTGCTAGTTTGTCTTTTTTCTACTGCGGGGATTTTTTGACTTCTCTTTAGGTAGCTTGGATATCCTTGTTTGGGTTTTGGGTCCCTTCAAAACTGATGGTTTCAGGTCCATTCAAAACTTGTTATATATGGTTTTGGCTCCATCCAAAACCTATTTTTCCCAATTATCAAAACATTATACAAATAATTTATCAGGAATCAAAAATATATAGTTAATGCAATACTAAATAGACAAGTACTAGCACTAGTGACACTTGTTTTAATTTTCTTTATTTTTTTTCTATTAAAATTATGGTCCTTATAAAGTTGTTCATATTTATAATATCTTATTATCTGATTTCATTTTAATCTGTCTTTTTGTTTAATATTGACTTTTTAGTCTGTTTTAATAAACCTTTCCTTTATTTTTTAATATTTCATATTTTTATAATTTGTGTTTTTATTATTTCTTTGTTTGATTTCTGTTTTTCACCTTTTTAAGTTGCTTTATTTTGTGCTTTTGAAGTTTAGTTTGAATTTTCTCAATATTTTTTTCTTTTTATTTTATTTTATAAATTGGGTCTCCCCTAACCTCTTACCTATTTATCTACCCAAATCTGCTACAATCTTTCTCACTCTTTTCCCATTTTGCATTATCCTAATGATGGATCATGGAGTTTGATACAGGACATCCATGTTAAAAATCACACACAACTACAAGCCAAAAATCTAAACGTCATTATCATGGACTTGTAAAATCCCCAACATGGGCACAACAGCTTTTTTTTCATTCAATAGCATCAACTACCAACTTAACTTGGGACCAAGTATCTCCCATTTATGATTGATATACTAATATCAAAATTTCTTCATTCATCATTGTAATAGCAAATCAACATCACAATTTATATGCTTAAACTTTGAAGTGTTAAGCTCCTATAGGTAGGGTTATCTATAGACCCAAGCCTAATCCTTGAGGGCTTATGGTGATCCTTCCTATGTATCCCCTCGTGGCAATCAAAAGCTTCATAGTTTGCCCCACAATGTCAAAGGGAATCCAATCGCTCCTCTTGTATGAGATCCATGATCTCTCCTTTAACCTTTGAGTTATTCATTAAGCATAAGTTATCACTTAGTAAATTATAATATAATGATATTTTTTGATAATAACTTGCCATCAAGTGTTGGGTCCATACCAAACATTATTGTACAAACATTCACAATATTCACAAGTGGTCATTCATACCATAATCCCAAAGATCATACATAGTGGTTGTCATGAGCATACCTCCATATACACAAGCTAACTAGCTCATACACATAATAAGTATAATAGTGTCTAGATCATACACAAATCACAAGTACAATGGTGATTAGCTCATATGTACATCACAAGTACAACTATGACTATCTCATTTGCACATCACATTTACACTAGTGATTGGTTCCACCATATATCGCAAAATCATAGTGACGAGTTCCAACATACATCACATATACATTGTAACGAGCTCCACCATACATCACAAATACAAAATATGAGCTCCAACATACATCACAAATACACAATATGAGCTACAACATACATCACAAATACATAATGATGAGCTCCAACATACATAGTGGCAATCTCCAATATATTCCACATACACACTATGACAAGCTCCACCATACATCACAAATACATAATATGAGCTCTAACATACTTCACAAATACATAGTGACAAGATCCAACATACATCACATCCACAATGGTTGACTAACATATCACAAT
Source organism: Sequoia sempervirens (assembly GCA_007258455.2). Classification (NCBI taxonomy): domain Eukaryota; kingdom Viridiplantae; phylum Streptophyta; class Pinopsida; order Cupressales; family Cupressaceae; genus Sequoia; species Sequoia sempervirens. Next base: position 669,271,691 of record VDFB02270651.1, read on the forward strand.
GTCTGACTAACAAATTTCTATAATGCATCCTAGATAGAAAAGAATATCAAAGCATTGTGCACTACACCATGGGTCTTATCCTTTCCTCCAATCTTCTACACCATTAGACAAATAGGAAGAGGATTTGATGAATCTCATACTACACTATGGGCCCATCCTCAATCCCAAAAGGCTATGAATATCATCTAAAAATTAGGATGGGGATTCATTGCATCCCATACTCCATCATGGGTTAGTCCACCATCCCAAGGATTTCCACAACTAGTGAACCTACCATAACATAGTGGATTCTGACTTCAATTTCCTATAGGCCATCAGTGACAAGTCTATCCACCCAACATATACCACCTTACGACCTTAGTGATATTGTCAACTATCTTCTTCACAATCTTAGGTAACATTGGCATCAAAACTTTTGTGCCCTCGGTAACAGCCAATGAACCCCCTTTATACAATGGTTAACATCAAATTATTGTTACCCACATGGATGGGTTTCTACTCATGCAACTGTTGCCATATCATAATCATAACCAAGGTATCCCATAGCAACCTTCACCTTTGTGTACTAGATGAATATAGGCTAGTCCCTAGTAGTAGCCTAGACACTGATCATTGGCATGGTACAATGGTTGCTTGTCATTGCTCAAATATCTAGAGGTCCACTCTTGGGTGAATCATACATAACATGAATCATAATCATAATCAATAGATACATAGGCCTATATATAGAGACCTCTAGATATGGAGTTGTTTTTCATAACAAATACAAGTTACATGGAACTAACACGAGATAGAGTTTACATATATTGTTGAATATGAATTATAAAGTTGTTAAATCCATTGGTTCATTTAAATTAGTATTCTAAAGCACATTATGCATTAAATATAAGTTATTAAATTTCCTTAACTCATTCATAGCCATTTGACACCTATTTCAGCCACAAGTTGAAGCCAATTAGGAACAACACCAACCCTTGGAGTTATCCCCCTAAACCCTCCCCCTATGGACTCGAGGTCATAGAGGCATCCTTCCCCCAAGGATTTCCTACATATTTGCTTCCAAATAGATCAAAGTCACACATAGTTCTCCTTACAAAGTTTCTTAAGGATACCTATGCACTAGTTCCCATGTCCAAGGTTTCATTAAAGATTCCCTTGAATTACTAACACTAAATTCACAATTTAGCAACCTATACAATGACACTCCCCTTTAAGAATATCAATGTCCTTGATCCACTCCACCCGCTATTATTCATAAACTAGCTTGAACATCCCCAAGGATTGTTTGATCACATAGAGGCTAGGCTTATTAGTCAACACAAAATTACCATGGTTCACACAACCCCATAGGGAAGTACTTATATTTTAAATTTACATATTAGATTCAATATTGAGGTTCTTATACTAAATAGGCCATTATATATCTTTGAAGGACATTGAATAATATTATGAACCTATTTTAGGTATAATCAATGCCTAAATACTACTTAAGATAGTTGGTAACACTATATCCATTGAACCAAAATATGAAAATATAAACCCAATAATAGTTGTACTAATAATATTCTTAATCTTCCAATTTCCTTTACACTATGGTGCAACCTCATATTCTTATAATAGTTTAGTTCATAGATTGGATAATTTATTCATACTTTCAAGTTATACTAATTCCAATCTTAATGGTCATCAGTTGGGTATCAAGAGATGCTACATAAGATTTATCCCATAACTCACTCTCAACAACATTGTCAAATTAAACAATAGTGCCTTCCATTTACTATGTAATTATATCAAGGTTCATTAGAGCTATAATATCCTTCTTTCACATGATAATTTCCATTTCAATTTTCTCATATTTAAGAGGTTGATAAACATCATACCATTATAGTAAGCCTTTATCCTCAAATCCCAAGTGGGCTACCAAGAGTATTAAGAATATGTTTAATGCGTTAGGGTTCTAGTGCCCACTAAAATAGATCATTATCACTCACATTATTTCTCCACCATAACCTAGTAATTTATATTGTGTTCCTAGTCCATACTATATAAATAGGTCTACATATTTAAACCTCATTCCATCTAAACTATTAAGGTAGCATTATACAAAAACCTCCCCTTTTGTATAGTTTAAATTTTAAGCCTTTGAAAAATGAAGTAATTTAATCTTGAAGGATCATCTTAGAATTATATAAGGTTGGTATGGTTTAGACAGATAGAAAACCCTAAATTCTTAAGTCTAGTAATAAAATCCATACACTAACTATCATGACAAAACTTCCTTCTTTACTAAGGTGATAGAGTGTCAACTTCTAAAGTTGGATCAATATGCATGCTGCCAAGTCATATACCCCTATTTCTAATATTAGGGATCCACAACTTTAGAAAAAATTTCAAACAAGACATATTAAATTAATATTTGTAAGTCCGTTCCTTTTTAATAAAATTATTTTGAGCATATCTTGTTACAAGAGCATTTCTAGTAATGTCATGTTACTTGAGGAATTTTTTCAAATAGACCGCATGTCTAGTTTATGTTCACTTACTATCTTGATAGACTACTACCAACAACTCAACATTCCATAATAGCAAGATTATATAGATTTTGACTTATATAGTTGAGAAATTTGTATATTGTCAAAACATGACTTCTAACTTGCCTATATGTCAATATACAAGGAAATTATATTCACCCATGTTCTTATAAGTCCAAAATGATATCTAGTCTATCTCACACACATAAATATGGACTTAGAATCCCCTTTTAGTAACAACTCTTGATTTTATAATCTTTGATATCACAAGTGTATTGGCTCTTGATATTTTGAACCACTATATTTCACTAACGAGAAAACTCCTTAAAACAAATTCATGTATGAGGATAATCCAATAGAATAAACATCACATATCATTTTCCTATGACTATTGCAATGATCATGGTAAATGACTACTAAATAAATATCAAGGTATTGGACACATAAAAATGCTACATGTCTTTTTTTTAAGGGTCTCATTTTACCATTTAAGGGTGCATTGTAATGAGATATGAGAAAAGGTCTGTTATAGTTACTTCATTTTATTACAATCTAAAAATCCACTACAAATTTTCCTTTGATTATTGAATTTATATTTACATCTAGTTTAACTACCATAGTGAAATTCTTGATGAAAGGATAGTATGAATGGGTTGCATAGATACCCTTTAAACATGGTAATCAAACTATTCTATAATAGAGAGGAATATTTGCAAGCCAATTTATGCAACAAATAAAAATGAGAATATTTATAGAAATGTATAAATTAAATAAACTACTTAGCTTTTCTCAAAAAATTATCTCATAGATATCATTTCAATAAATCAACAGGTATCCCCAATTTCTTCAAATATGTCATTCCTCTGTAAGACTTGTACTCTAGCAGAGGTAGAGAGGATGTTGTCATTGGATGCAGAGTTTAGCTTTTACACTAACCGAACTCTAGTGATGAAGACGTGATACACTTCTAGGTCACATCACACCATGCCCAGTCTTGAAAAATTCCATTGCCAAACACTTCACAATTACCCACTCCTTTATTTTTGTCTTTTTCTTACATTTTCCCTACTCTTTCTTCCACACTATTCAATCCTTCATGTTCCTCTCCTAAGATTCATCTATCCTCTAATATTTAAGGAGTGTTCCTATCTTACCTTGAACTCTCAT
>VDFB02270651.1:669275488-669310812 GCA_007258455.2 Sequoia sempervirens
ATCAATCAACCTGGTGGTAACAACAACTTTTCTTGTGGGCCTTTTACCAATTCGTGACCCTCCCTCTTTAATACCTCTAGAAGTTTCTTGCATAAATTTTTTTGTTTCCTTCTTTGCACTTCTGGACCTTGTGGAAGTCGTTGGGGTACTAGGCAAAGGGTTAGACATAGCTACTAGTTTTGGCTCAACTTCAGCTGAAGCATTATGATTTTTAGGTATTTTGACCCTCTTTTGCTTTGGTTTCCTTTTAGGCCTGACACTGGATTCACTAGGCTTTGGGTCACTCATGCTTGTAACACAAATGGAGACTAGGGTTTACAATTTCTTATGGCCAAACAAAACCCTTCACAATTATGACAGGATAAAACTCTACTACTGAACAAAACACCTTTCTTCACAATTTAGATAGTGCTCAATTATCAAATTGAAATCACCAGAAAAGACTAAATTGCATTTTCCACCAATTTTCTCATTAGCTTTCATGGGTACATCTTACTACCTTAATTAAAAGGAGGTATTAGTTTTTCTTACCTGGGTGAAAACTATGTCACCCTAGTTGCGTATAATTTCTAGAGCCTTCCTCACAAATTCTTCAGCCTCTAGTATTCTTTCTGCTAGCCAATGAACTAGGATGCACGATAAACCAGATATCTAATTTCTGTTACGTCTGAGAGGGGAGCATGTCACCATTAATATTTGATAGTAAGATCACACAAGCGAACTGACAATTAGCCATTCAATTTTGAACCTTGATCGTTGATCCTTCAACTTTAATACTATATCAATGGTTGATAATCCACCTCGCTACCTTTCTTTCTGCTTTATACAAAATCCTTAAGATTTTGACATGTTGCCTCTTCATCTAGCATTTGTCACCAATTGTTGATTCAATTCTTTCTCATCCATCATTATCAGCGATGCAAGTATCTCATGTGACAAAATCTTGACCCTTGGATCTGTGGCTGGTTTCCTGATCATCTTCATCTCCATTGCTCCTCGCTAGTTCAACTTTGAATCTTGACTCCCATTAGCGACAAGAGATGTAAGCACCAGAACTTGACACGTACACCTGCATAACAATCAATGGCACAAAAGACATCACAAATAGGATGTAGTCAAGTTAGCGAGAGAGAACTCTTCATTAGGGACCATATCACTCATCACTAATCATAAGCTTAGCGCTAAAAAAAAATCTGCGAGATACGATACAATTGGGAACTCATCATCTCGCTTATCACTAATTGTAAACAATCTCTTCACAACATATTGGTGATGAGCGATGAAACTGTGATCATAAAGTGAGAAGTCATCACATATCACTATTACAACTTTAAGAACTCAAAAATTATTAGTGATAAGTGATCCCTTAAGAACCTCACTCATCGTTGATTGCAAACAGAAGTTCAAAGAATGATTTTCGTTGACCGATATCAAAGAAATATCACCTCATCGCTCATCACCAATTTAAAACATATATTTCAAAAGTGATCAGCGATGAGCGATAAGGACATAAAGTCGGCTGAACTTAAGTGAAAACTTTAATGCATGTTCTTAATAAGTTGTTTTAATGGAGGGGACTTCCTAGGATGATACGATAGATAAATAAAAAACTCAAGAACCCCACAATCACAACATAGCTTTTTGAACTCATGATGAGGGAACCGGTTGCCAAAATAGAAAATTTTAAAATAGTGACTAGCAACGAGCAATAGGGAGTCAACAACCAAATAGAATGCTCAATTGATTTCAAGGAAATAAATTCTAAAACCCTCCTAGGTGCAACAAGTGTTTAAGATGGGACATGAGAATTAAGGTTCCATCAGTGGCTCCAACTGGGGACGTATGCCTCGCGATATCTCAAGAATCTCAGGTTGAAGCAGACCAGAATGTGGATTAAAACCAAAAGATCTAAACCGAGGAACTACCCAGACAAGGTAGCAAGACCCAAAATAAAACAAAAAGAAAACACACCTATGTACACAATATACAAAAAGAACGTACATGGAAGATAACATACTTAGGAGAAGTATGGCTTTAAGAACTGTCCATGTACTGGTAGTTCAAAAATTTCACCTGTCAAGCTCTAAAGAAAATATGAATCATCTCCATGAGTGATGGCTATCAAGTAAGGGCCAATCCATAATGCTTCAAATTTTCCATGTTTTCCCTTATCTTGAATTCTTGCATTCTAGGCTAACACCATGTTGTTAACTTCAAACTTCTTGGGAGAATTTTTTCTATCATATAAGTGCTTAACCTACAGTTGCATCTTCAAGTTTTTGTCTTGAGCTTACCTCCTAGATTCATCCAACTAAACCAAATTATTTATCCTGTGTTGCATATCATCACAGATTTCTTCATCTTATTCCTACACAAACTTGTACATTTTGAACAATTTATTATGTGGAAATCTTGCCTCCAGACCATATACTAAACCAAATGGCGAATAACCAGTAGCCTTTTTCACAGTCACTCTATTTGCCTAGAGTGCCAATTTTAATTTTGAATCCCAGGCCTTTTTGTTCTTCTCCATAATTTTCTTGATTATCTTCATCAAGCTCTTATTACTAGACTCAGCTTGACCATTTCCTTGAGGATGGTAAGGTGAAGAATAAGAGACTTGTATGTCATGTTTTTCACAAAAGTCCTTGAATTCATCTGATCTAAAACACATAGCATGGTCTGAGATAGTCCTCAAAGGGACTCCAAATCTGATAAGAATATTATTCAACAGAAAATCAACTACCACCTTGCTTCTTGCCTTCTTTTTAGGTATTGCTTCCACCCACTTTGTAAAATAGTTGGTAGCAACAAGAATCCATGAGTGACCTCCACTAGATTTTTCTGGTATCTCCCCGATGAAATCAATTCCCCACTTCTAGAAATGGGCTTCAACTGTCATAGGTCTGAGTGGAATATCTCTTGAAAACTTCAGTTTTCCTGAGAATCATTGCCAAGTGTCACAAGTTTTAACAAATTTGTGAGCATCTTTAAAAACTGTAGGCCACCAGAATCTAGTTCTTAAAATCCTGTGTGCAGTAGTCTTTTCCATATAATGACCACCACACACCTCATTGTGCATTTCTTGCAGAAGTTACAATGCCTATTTTCCATCCACACATTTTAGAAGTACTCCATCCAAGCTTCTCCACCATAGCTCATTATCAATGATCACATACCTGATAGCATGCAATTTCAATGTTCTTTTTTCATTATCAACCATATCAGCAGGACATTGCAAAGTTTGTAAATATTGGATAATTCTTCTATACCATCCACATGTTTGCATATCACAGAGAGGTGCAACATCATTTACTTCAGTGTGATTAATTTGATTGGCTTCTAAATTCTCCTCTTCCATCAACTTGGCTGGGCCATGTCCTCTTACTAACTTGGTAATATGAACCTTAATGTTGAATTCTTGGATCCGGTTGATCCATCTACACCTTATTCCTGTTGTCTCCTACTGAGTAAAGATGTCCTTCATAGCCACACTTGGTACAAAAGCAATAACTGTAGCCCCTTGTAGGTAAGTCGTAAAATTATTTATAGCCTTTACCAAAGCATAGGCTTGTTTCTCAGTAGTGTCATACTTCAATTTTGTATCCTGTAAAGACTTGCTAAAAAATGCAATTGGTTGTTCAAAACTATGCTCATTTTTCTATAGTAAAATAGCAGCAATAGTATGAAAAGAAGCAAAAGAGAAAATATGCATTGGTTTCGAGAAGTCACGAGAATTAAAAACTGGAGCCTCTTTAATAGCTTATTTAATCTTCTTAAAAGCTTGACTGGGCTCTTCACTCCAAAGTACCTTTTCACCCTTCTTCAACATTTTAGAAATAGGTCCTGTAATCTTCACCTCTATCGCATTCTTCAGGGGCATGGCTTCATTCCATCTAGTAAAGTAGTCCATAGCCATGAGGATCCATTTGTGTCCTACACTGGAAGCGAGATTAATCATCTCGATAAAATCAAGGCCCCATTCCACAAAGGGTTCATCAACCACTATCGGGTTGAGAGGCATTACATAGTTTTCCCTCCTCCCCATGCAGAATTGGAATTCCTTGTAGGCCTTAACCAAATAGTGTGAGTCATTGAATAGTGTAGGCCAGAAATATCTAACACACATTATTTTGATAGCGGTGGTTTTTGCAGAGAAATGTCTGCCCCTGGGATTGTTGTGGAAAGTGTCAAGAATTCTCCTTGCTTGTTCTATGGTGACACACCGCAGTAGAATTCCATTGAAGTTCCTTTTGAAGAGGACCCCTTCAATAAGTGCATATCCGTTGTTTTGAAATCTATATAATCTTCTCTTCTAAGAAGGAAGGCCCAACAGATATTTTTCGGTATGCATGAATCTTACTATGTCTGCTAGCCAGCAACCTTTAGACTCAGGTTCATTTGTTATAACAAGCTCGGGTTGCTCCTCTTTAGCTGACATTTCTTTGTTATGTGCCATATACTTGCACAATCCTCTTCCCTGAATGGTCTTTGTGGGCTTGACCTCAATATCATATTCGAGGATCTTAGTGATCCAATTGGCCCCTTTTTCGATGATTTCTCCTTCCATGATGTACTCATGCACACTAGAATGTGTGACATATACAATCACCTTGTTGTAAGATATGAGGTGTCAGAACTTCTTAAGTCCCTTAACAATGGAAAATGATTTCCTTTCAATGAATTTATAGTTTGTCTCATAATCTTTTAAGGTTTGGGAGTGAAATGCTATCAAATGTTCTTCCTTTCCTTCATCATCCTTTTGGGTTAGAACAGTAGCGATGCTCGATTTGCTACTGAACACATACATTATGAATTCCTTTGATAGGTCTAGATTCACTAGCACAGGAGCTAAAGAAATAGCATCCTTAACCTTTTCAAAGGCTTCTCTAGCTTCCTTTGTCCATTTGAAAAATTGATCCTTTTTGAGCATTAGGGTGATAGGTCTAATTATTCCTACAAAATCAAAAATGAATTTGCTCACAAAATTTACCTGTCCCAGAAAGGACTGAACTCCCTTCTTATTGACTGGTAGGGGGAACTCTTTGATTTCCTTCACCTACTTCAGATTGGTTGCAATTCCATCTTTGGATACTACATGTCCTAATAGTTTTCCTTGCAGCACTCTGAAAACACATTTTTTCAGGTTTAGGGATATCTCGAACTCCTGAGATTTTTTAAAGACCAATTCAAGGTGATAAAAATGATCATCCTTATGTTTGGAGAATACTGTAAGATCATCCAGGTAGATCAAAATGATTTTATTGATAAAATCCCTGAAAGAAATATCCATTGCCCGTTGGAAGGTAGCTCCTGCATTTGAGAGGCCGAAGGGAATTTTTGCATATGCAAATGTTCCCCACAAGTTGGTAGTGAATGTTGTTTTGTTTCGGTCCTCCTCTTTTACTAAGATCTGGTTGTAACCAAAGAAGTCATCCAGTAGAGAAAACATTTATGAGCCTGCCATAGTTTGCAAGATTGACTCAATAGAAGGCAAGGGATAGTGGTCCTTCAGGGATGCTCTGTTCAGGTCCTAGAAATCAACACATAGGTGGATGTCTCCATTCTTCTTTTGAACTAGAACTAGGTTAGATACCCATGTACTGTGCTTGATCGAGAAGATGATCCGAGACTAAATTAGCTTTGTCAGCTCTTGTGCCATCAAGGCTTCAATCTTCAGATTTACTGGCCTCTACTTTTGGCAGACCGGTTTTGCATCTTCCGTCAGTTCTATAGTATGCTAGATGATTTCGGGATCGTATCCCTTGAGTTCATCATATGACCAGACCACTACTCCTTCATATTTCTCATAGAAATGGATGAGTCTTTCTTTATCGTGTTGTGAGACATCTTTTTCGACCTTAAGTCTCCTTCCATCTCCTACCTGAAGATCTGCATAGTCACTTTTGTTCACTACAAACTTCCTCTTGTCATTTCTTGCATCATCACAATCAAATAGGTTTTCGAGAGTGATCAATCCTTTTGGAATCTTGCTGGACCTTAACTAAATAATTTGTCCTTCATAGGCCTCAACAATCTTCAGTTGGAATTGCTCAGCGAACACTCCTGATTGTTGGATGAATGAGGCGATGTGTTCATCACTTTCAAACACCTACCATCTTAGATCATTATCTGGGATTGTCGATCAGACAATCACTCATACAGAGTGTATATTATGAATTAAGTCAGAAGCAGGATCAAATTGAGATCCAATTGCCGCCATGCAATCTGCATCTACATTTTCTTCTTTGGGCAATGTCTAGATATTGAAGGCTTCAAAGCCCTTGATCAGGTCCTAGACTCTATGTCTATAGGATCTCATATGGACATTCTTGGCTACGAAGAGCCCTCAAACTTGATTTACTATTAGTTCTGAGTCTCTTAACACCATTATTTGCTTAATGCCCATCTTCTTTGCAAGGCTTAGACCTTGCACTAGGTCTTCATATTCAGCTTCATTGTTTCAACAAGTGAACTAGAAGCGAAAGGATCAGAGTGTCTTTTCATTGGATGTGGATGTCAAACATATCCTAACTCCTGTGCCAACTTTTCATCTCGCTCCATCAAATTGTAGTGTCCATAGCTATGAGGCTTGAAAACTCTTGAATTCCTTCATGACCTTCGAAAGTACTTGATCTTCATCATAGATGACATAGGTTCCTAACCCAGTAGCATGATAGTTTCCAAAGGATCAGTGTCTATATATTCACTCAAGAGGACCTCCTCTAAATCAGTCCAGTCTCCAGTCACCTTTTCATCCTCTAATAGCTCAGTACAATACATTTCCTCTTTGGTGATAGAGGTATGAGCGGCCTCAAAGTTGATCATGGCTTCATCTGCTATATGTTCTGAATGTAGAGGTTCGGATATTATTTTCATTTTAGCTCCATGTTTGGTCCTAAGGATCAAGTGTGACCAATCTAAAGAAATATATCCACCTATCTTGGAAGTGAATTTCTGAGATAAGCAAAGACCAAACATGGGGGGAACATCTATGATCACGGTATCTTGTGGAACTGTGATACTAGGTTAGGAGAATAGATTCAAGGGGAGGTCCTTAATGATGCCTACAGTTTCAACCTTGTTCACATCAAGCTGTAGAAACCCCTTTTTTAAAGGTTCATAGCTAAGTCCTAAGGCTTCAACTATCTGTTTGGGCATGGCTGTGGTGCTCGCACCAGAGTCAATCATGGAACTATGTAATATTTTTTTACCCACAATAAGAGTTAGAAAAAAGGGCTTTGGTTTCAGCTTATCTCCAACTTAGGTAGAGGCTTCCTCCGTACTATTTGTGAGAACTTTGGCTGTGGGTGATGAATCAATGACCTTTCCCTTGAGTGATTGCTCTGTTGGCTCAATGATTGCATCTTCAAGTAGAGCCTTCTGCAGCAATGATTTATGTTCCAGAATAACTAAGATATCCCAGAGGGACACATTAGCAAACAAGTTTTTCAATTGTTCCACCACATTGAATGGCAGCAGAATTAAAGGCTTATGTTCCTTAGCCCTTATTATAACAATTTCCCTTCAGGGCTGAAATTGTTGCACAACTGCGGAGGTACTAGGAGTTTGGTTGGGAACACTTTTGGGTTGTGGGATGACTGGTTCACCTGTGAATCTCCTCTTGGATTGAGTGTTGTAATTGGACTACATTTGTGGGGCTTTCGATGTGGATGCATCATTTGCAAACACTGCCTCTTCTTCTTCCATCCATGAAAAGAGCATGTGGTCGAGAGCTATATCTGTTTCTTGCTCTAGGGACATCCCTTGTATTTGCACGGTGAGTACCACATTTTTCATCTGGGGAGAGGCGTATACATAACCTCTAGGGTCTGACATTGTGCCCTGACTGCGTTGTTCCACCACCTTTTTTTGTAGGTTTTTGTGCAGGTAGTTTTGGGGCATATGTGCATTGCCACAGGGGAAGCACCAAGGATTGATGTCATCGGCGAGATTGTTTTACCCTGCCATCAACTCTCTACTCAAGCTTGGGTGATCATTCTGTAGCAAAGTAGGGACTAGCACCATCTGATTAGTTTTTTGAGTCTGCGGATTTGTGTGCAGGCCTCCTTGGAACTAATTTTTCTGGTAGGAAGATCTTCTTCCTTGATAATTTTGGTAGGTTGGCTTCGGAGGCACAAACTAGTTCTACTTGATGGTAGCTATTTTTGTTGATATGGTTCACAACAACTCCTTGACATCACTCATCTCATCTTCTGAAGAGCTAGATGTAGAAGCAATGTTCTGTGGCACACCCGAATTTGTGTACATGGATTGAGGAGGAGCAAGTGCACTGGTAGATGCTATTTCCTGGGTGGGAACTAAGATCTCGGGAAATATAGGTATAGCGGGCTGAGGTGGAAACTTCTTGGTGTCTATCAAATTGTTCTCTTCCTTGAAAGAAATGTTGTATGCATCCAGTAGAGTGGTCCTGCCAAGAGACTGTATCATCATCGAGATGTCAGCATTGATGGATTTCAGGTAGAACATGAATGTCAACTCGGTTGGAGGGTGGATAACAGCTTGGATCCTCTGCCAAGTTGTGTGGAACCGGGTGTTTAAGTTAGTCATGGCTTCATATAGGGCCCGCTTTATGGTCGCTAGTTGATGATATAGTGAATACCAATCTCCATTATTCAAAAATCTTTCATAGAAACGATCTCCGAGTTGGTCCCAGGTACTAATAGTGTTAGCTTCCAGAGTGTGGTACCAATCTAGTGCCTTACCCTTGAAAGAGGTTATGAGCAACCTTAGCACTACATTTTGGTTGGTGACTATGTGCACCAAACACACCTCCACCACATCTTGGAGGTGTTCGGATGGTGTTTTCGAGCCTTCCCTGGTGAATTTTGGTATAACTTTTAAAGCAAAGGTAGGGATAGGGGCCCAAATGGCGGGTGTTACTGGTGCTATAAGGGGGCTTCTGGCATACCATGCCACATAATTTCAATTACCAATTGGCAACATGGTTGGTGGAGGGATCAAAACGTTCACCAGATGGGTTCTAGTTTGTACTATTACTAGTGGTGGCACTAGCAGGCCAAGGTTATTCATTATTTGGGATCTAGTAATAGGTCGATGGCTCATACACCCACTTTGAATTTAAATACATTAAAAACAAGTCCTACTGGGCATGCCATAAAAAGAAATTGTTGATGTCAAAATTTGACAAGTAGCAACCTTATGGGAAACTCGGTTAATGGGGGACCAATTGCGCTAAACTAAGCGACCTCCAAGTTTTTAAAGAAGCCGGATCCTTTTGAAATTTTGGGTTTTGGAATGGGAAAAGGAAGCAGATATAAAAAATAAAGATCTAATCTAAGGTGATGCACCAAGATGTAGGTGTGGGCATGGTAAGTCTCCCTTTTGAATGAGATTTAAGGGTCCGTTCAACAATCCGCATGTCCCGGAATAACATAAATCGTAGATGAAAACCCAAATAATTTATTCAATAACATAAAATAACTCCCACACACATTTACTGAAAAGAAGAGTCCAAAACATGGTCTAAATCAGAAAACTTATATTGAAATCATAGAAGTTCTACAAATAAACTACTTATTACAATAATGGTAAAACATAATATTTTTTCAAATAGCTAAGAAACAGAAAGGCCGAACAACAATGGCACAGTCTACAAGTCTTAATACAATAATAAAAAACAATACAAAAAGCCCGGTGTCTTTCCACTATTTTTTGTGTATGTTTTGAACTCTTTTTTGGAAAGAAGAAGCAATATTTATAGAAAATAATCCCACCACTTGAAAGCCAGTAACAGAAAAGGTTCCTTCATCACAAGCAATGATGTCCATAGCAATGATTTCCCAAGGCTGTTGCAACAAAAAATATTCTGAGCCATAGAATGCAGTCGCCTTTGAGATAGACGCATCCCCTGCAAACGATGGCAGTGGGACCCTTATGCAGAAGCAACAAATTACCATGTAGACATGTGTCACTCACCCATGAATTCAGTTGGGACACGTGGTGATAGGTCAGGGCATGTTGTTCATTCTTCCCTCCTTGCAACGAAAACCCCGGTGGAGAAGACACATGGAGAAGTCTTCGCTACCAGCACTGACTGTGGGGTCTACCAAAAATTGTACGTGGAACGATGCTATGTGGTACGTGGGCGAAGCTTGGTAGAGAAGAGAAGGCAAGCAGGATTTCAAAGGCCTACACTGTTGACACATGGAAGCATGGTGGGGCTTGGTAGAGAAGGAAGGGAGGAAATCCTTGCGAGGAGCGCGCAGGGGACACGTAGCGATAACGAGTGAAGCTCTTCAAAAAGGGGCCTGGGGATATTCAAATGTATGGGGTGCAGGTCAAACTTTAAAAAATATAATCAACCTGAAGGGAGCTCAAGGGATTTTATATCCACATACCCTCAACCCAATACCCTCTACCCTCAACCCTATTCCCTCAACCCTTAAACTTTTAAACCCAAGTAAACTCTCTACCCTAATCTCTCAACACTCAACCCTCAACCCTTAAACCCTCCCTCCCCTACCCCTACCCTACATTGAGACCCTCCAACCCTCCCTCAACCACCCTCAACCCTCAGCCCTTAAACCCTCTACCCTCTACCTATGCATTTAATCCCTCCAGCCCCCTCAGCCCTTCACCTAATGCCTCAAGATCCCTCCAACCATCTCCTTCCCTCCATTCTCCAACCCTACCTTATCTGTCCCTCCCTCCATCCCTCCATCCATCCCTCCCTCCATAATCCATCAGCCTTTTCTTCCTCCAACCACCTCCTCCTTCCACCTCAGCCTCCTTCCTACCCTCACCATAATCCCCCTCCATACCCTTCCATTGCCCTCGGCATATCCCTCAGCCATTCCCTCCCCTATCCCTCCACCCTCTACCCTCATCTTAAGCCCTAATCCCTCCCCCTATACTACCATGGGACCCTCTGTCCATCCAACCCTGTCCAGCTTCTCCCTTCCATTTCCTCCAAACCCCTATCCCCTCCAATCCCCACCCCTCCACTCTTCCACCCCTCCTTCCTGGTTCCATCCCTTTCCCACCCCACCCTCAACCCCTCTCTCCTGTCTCTCTCTCTATCCCACTCTCACCCTCTCCTGCCACTCCCTCCTCTCCCTCCTCTCAGTCTCTTCCCCTTCCTCTCTCTCTCTCCTTCCCCTCCTTATCTCTCTCTCTCTCTCTCTCCTCCATCCTCCTTCCCTCTCTCCTCCCTCCCTCCCACCTCCTCTCTTTCCCACTCCCCTCTCCACTCTCTCTCCTTCCTATCTCGTCTCCTCTATCTCTCCTCTCTCTCTCTCTCTCTCTCTCTCTCTCTCTCTCTCCCTCTCTCTCTCTGTCCCTCTCACTCCAACCACTCTACCGCTCCACTCTTAGAATCTCCCTTCCACCCCCTCTCCCTCTCTCAAGACTCTCTCTCACTACCTATCTCTCTCTCTTTCAGGTATCTACCTCCATCTCTCCCTCCCACCCTACATAGAAAAATCTCTCTCTCTCTTAAAATTATCCCTCCCTCTAAAGACATACATAAATACATACATACAAGCATAATACATATGTACTTATGATCCTACATACATACAAGCATACATGTGTACATATATAGATACAATATTACATACATATAGGCATACATATATACATGCATTGATGTATACATACATACATACAAGCATACATACATACAAACATGCATACATACATACATGTACATACAAAAATACAAATATATAAACATGCATTCAATAGAGTAACATTTAACATAAAGCAAGGCATAACTCAAGCGCATTATACCACACTCGCGTTATGTCTTGCTAGACATATCCTGCACAAACACAAAAAACTATGTCAAAACTAAGATATAACGTGTGTGTGTTATATCTTGCTTTGGGAATTCCCAAGCCTTAGGCTTGGTATTTTCCTTGGAATACCAACTCAAAGGATTGGAGGGCCTTCCCAACGACTAGAGATATGTTTTGAAAATTCTACAATATTTCACATAATCGGGTTCATGCTCACCGTCAGGATTGCATGTGTTTCAATTTCAAACAAATCAAATACCTAGGTAATGTTAGGTTCTCTCTTAGCTATCCAACGATGTAATTTTTTTCACTTTTTAACAATGTTAAGCCTTTCATCTATAATTTCTTTTGTTTGTGTGTCTTTTTTTTGGAAAAAACCAGTGTGTTGGTTCCCAAATCAATAGATGCAATGAGTCCTAAAGAGTAGCCACTCTCTCATATTCAGAATTAACGGGTTGATGTGGCAAACGGACAAGATTTAGTCAGAGACTAAAATCTCCTACACTTTTGTCTTTGTTAAACTAGGGAGGGTAATCCCATTCAGTATATTTATAGATATTTGTGTGTTAAAGTACCAAATACACTGTGAACAAAGGTTTTCTCCTTCAATTGTTTGAATGACACAACACCCTAAAGGTTTGGCTGACCTTTATGACGGTGTTTAATTCAAACATGAGAGATATAATAAACTAAGCTCAACACACAAACAAACTGTGATTGATAAGTAAATTTGATTTAAAGGATGATCAACTACTGCATTAACCAACAAATGTAACATGAATAACACACTTAGATCAGTGCCTCATCCTTGGAATGGAGTCATCTCAAACACATATATATTCTGATAACAATTTTCACACCTGATAGTATATGAAGCTCTAAAATGTTGCATTACAACATTTTAGCATTATGTCTTAACCTTTACTTCTTACTAGAATCCTAGCACTCAGTTAAATACAAACTTACAGCCATATTCAAGCACCTACATTAATTCTTTGAATTAATAAACAAGAATAAAGCCACACATCTATCTGAAATTGATAGAAACAAATAAGACAACCTTGATTGTATCATTCATAATCTGTAAAACCAATACACAAGAGATTAAAATAGTATCAAACTTGAAACATTCAACATTATTTTGTCAGTATTGTAATCAAAATTACATAAATATTGATAGACTCAGACTCTAAGACTCAGCTCTAAAATTATTTGTATTCTCATTATAATCTTCTGTGATAAATTATGTAATACAACCTCTCTAAAAATGAGGTAGAAAAACAACACTTAAGGAGAAAGAAACCCTAACTGGAGATTAGAAGAAGACACTTGGAATATTCAGGTTCATTGATTTGCAACTTCCTTTGCTTGTTGAAGACTCTTCAATTTGCTTTCAAATTCATGCTTCATGCACCTGCAACAGAAAAATATCCCCTAACCTAAAAAATCATCATTCCTTTTTGTTCTCTTGTTGAAAAAAACCTTTACCTTGCAAAAGAGTTTATCTCCCCTTTGTTCATTTTTCACCCAGCTGTGTGAAAATGGTGTTCTTCGTAAAAACTCATCTCCAACAAAAACACTTTGCACTATGAATATATTATTCACTTACATAAATATATCCTATGCCCTTTTCACTTTTATTTTTTCCACACCATTAAACTTTTAATGCCCAGCATAAAAGTTTCATCTTTGTTTCCCATCAAATAAAGTTTCTTAACTTTATTAATGAAGGCTTTAATATAGAATTCACCCATGCTCATTTACCTTCACCTGATATTAAAATATAATGCCCAGCATCAAAAATATTTAACCTTTTGTTCTACCAGTCACGAAAAATATTTTATCAAAATATTTGCCCTCGTGCTCTAGATTAAAATATTATATTTTAAAAGAGGAGCTTTTAAAATATTACACTCAACAAACATTTTAAAAGTTATGAAACTTTAAAATTTCACTTGGTCCCAACATTTACTTTCTTCCAACATTTCCAGCATTCATCGCATATCGTGAATAGAAATGAAAAATGAGAACATAGTAGCAATGCTCGATGAATATAATGCAACCAAAGTTTCTATTTTATTTCACTTTATCGAGCAAAAATTGTTTACCCGTGAGCTTTATGTTTCCCTTGTTCAAATTATTAAACAACTTTGAACATCCTGCCACAGGGCCACCATATTTATTTGCTCTGAGAACTCTCATCACACATCTCTCATATATTCAGAACAACTAAAATTAATTAGCGATGGGAGATATTTACTATATGGCAGCGCTCATCGCTAATAGTCTGAAGAACTGCAAATTAGAACAGCGATGGGCGATATCATCGCACCATCGCTGATGAGTTTGGGAAAAATGAAATGAAACTGTGATTAACCATATTCCACTTTTCAACCAAAATCCTTCGTTCTTTGTTTTGCTACTTCCCTTGGAATTTTGACGAAACCTCTTGCAGCCATGGCAAGAGAAAATGTGCAGGTCGTTTTTCTTGATGCAGGGGCGTTTTAATTGTTGTAGGCACCTGGAACTCATCACAAACATGACAAAGATCACTGCCCAGGTATTAGTAATGATCAATGGGTGATTTTAGATCATGGAGCAGCAATTTTGAGCCAATAAAAACCCCCAAAATCTTGCCATAAAGCCAAAAACGTGAGAGTTGTTCATCCTGCATTAATACTTGATTAAATCTGCCCAAAATGCTCTAGAAGAAACTTCCATTGAGAAGGAAACACTTCAATTTTCAATCCAATAGATATTGGAGATCAAAAATCTGCCCTTAACAACTCCATCGCTCAAGCAATTATCCGGATGCAGCAAGAAACAAATATACATATTAGCAATGAGTGATAAAGAACTCAGAACATACTCCATCACCAATGTGCAAAAGGAAAGAGCCCTTGAATCCGCGATGGGCACTGAGAGGACACAACCATCATGCCATCGCTGATTCAAATGGGAAAAACAAACCAAAACAATTTTTGTCCATGAGTTCATCCATGCAGAAAGCTGTGAAAGTTGCTTTCTAGCCAATCAGAAGCAAGAATTAAACTTGCTTTTCCTCATAGCATTTAAAATTTTATTTTATGTTTTCCCTAAATGCCTCTTTGCATTTTCCCAATATTTAAAATATTCACAATATTTTAAATATTAACATTTGAAAACATTAGAAAATGGACAAATTTTAATTACGCCTGCGGCCCAAACGGAGAAATTTCACTACATACAAATGGTGACCCCTAAATCCAATATTTTTTGTGTGCGGCCATAATAAATTGTTTAGAGAAAACCCATTTCCTCAAAATTTACCCAGCCATCCAAAATCAAGTACCTCATTTGTAAACTAGCCTCGAGACGTGTTCGCTACATAAGAAATGCATTAAAATAATGCATCATATGACCTCTGTTCTTTATGAAAATTGAGTTGTAGGGGTTTTAGACCAAAAAAAGAAAAGGTTTTTCATTAGAATTACAAAATTTGACACTTTCTGGAACACCCATTTTGGCCATGTCGCGATCAAAAAATGATTAAATAACCTATCAGAACTTATCCTAAGAGTCTGAAACTGAGTAGGCATGTAGATACTTGACCCAAGAATGCAATGCAATAAGATGATTGAAAAAAGGGATCTCGAGGTGAAAGTTATTCAATGTCAAAGTTGCTCAATTGGCCATTTCTGCAACTGCATATGTTTAGAACCAATCGGGGCTCTTAAAGTCACTACTTTGAAAAAATATCAAAACAACTTATGGGGGGCTGCCATTGGACACACTAGGTCATTTAGATACACTGAATATGTGTGCGAGAGGGATTCTCTTCAATCCACATTCGTCAAAAGATATTAAGGGTCAAAGATGACCACTTTGAAACATTTTGAAAATGTAGGTGTAAAAAGTGAACAAACTGCATTTTCTTTTGACTTAGTAAAAATATCAAATCTGATCATGAGACTTTGAAAACAAAATAAAGATAAAATGAATGTAGGGAAAATGGAGAGAAACAATCCTTTTGACACGATGAACATCTAGTTGCAAGATATCAACTCAAATAGGAGTTCACTTTGCAGGATTGACAATATGCAAACAACAAAAAAAGTTTCAGAACCTTCCAGCTTCACTTTTCAAAACACTATCAAAATTCATCATGGGAAGCTGAAAATTGACAAGCTTGTTCACATATGTCAATTAAATGATTCCACCAAGGGGTTTGTCTTGAAAATCAACAGGCCTTGAATTGTGACCCTCCAAAGTAGGTCACTTGGGCAGATTTTTTTAGGTGCACTTTTGAGTGTGCAAAGGAAAATTTTTCAATATAGGCACTTCAATTTTGAAAATTTGAAGGTGCCAACAGTGGCTCTTTCTGGGGACATCTATTCCTCAGTGAACAAAGTGAGAATTCAGAATCCTCCGGGAAAGTAGACCAAGTGCCAGAATCATTGGGCAACAAAGTCTTTATTTTTTTAATTTTTTAACCTCACTTGGTGGCCCCAGGCCACCAAATGGAAAAGGGAAGCCAGTTCTTACCTTTGTAAAATACCAATCTATTAAAAAGGTTGATCCCCTTTAATCCATATCTTCCTCTATCATACCGTATCAATATGAGTGACTTCATTTTTGCAAACACAAGTGTCAGGTTGCCTTTATATTTAGCTTTACTGTCACATGGCAACCAAATGATATAGGCCATATCAATGCCACTCATTTCATTTTCTGATCTTGTGGCAAATGACAGAACATGAGGATGATGACCAAGGCTATGTGAAGACACAATCTCATCACCTTTAGTAACCCCCTCATAATGGTTACAATCAGAAATAGTATGCAATCCTTCTATCTGTTGAGCAAAGAATACTCACACATTTCTAACTCTTTCAACTGATTTGCATCGTGGTCAATTGTATCATCATCCCAACAACACGGCTTAGTCACATTATTACATGCCTCAATGTTTTAAAAACAAGATTCACCAAAACTCATAATACCTTCCTCCACATCCAAATCATAGCATTCAAACAATGCATCATCATCCCAAATAGTATTCTCCACTTCATGTTCATGGACAAGGTCATCAACATTCTTCATATTATCACACAAGATAACCTTAGATGCACACTCTCATGACTCGGAATCTTCGTTTGCAACAAATTCATCATAGTTCAAGTGTTCAAAACACATTCACTATTACAAAGAGTGTCCTATTCAACACCACCTCTTGCTACATCAACATGAAAATCTGAAACATAATGTTCAAGAGAAAAACTATGAGTTGCAGATCCAGAAAAGAGATCCTCATATGTATCTATGTGATTGACACAATCACCTTGTTTGCATAAGGGTTGTCATTAGTTGTACCAATGTTTATCTCTACACTTTTACTTTCATGTACAAATATATCAATGTTATCATCATGCAGATACTTAGTGATAACTTCAAAGTCAGCAAAAGAAGTAGAAGAAGGTAAAGAATCAAACAAAATAGGAGTTTCTTGTTTATCATTATCAACATATGCATGCTCGTCATAATCAATTGCTTCAATTGATTCATGCAATGAACATATTGCATACATATCTCCTTCTTTGTTGATATTGCTGCTACAATCAACAAGGCTACATTCTTCACTGTCAAACTGAAAATCATCACTTATTTCTTCATTGCAACTTCTCACACATGATTGCTCTGACTGAAAATCGTTGCATACTCTATCACTTTCATCTGATATGTTGACATTCTCAAAAGTACTCTTCAAATCAATAGGCTCCTCTGTCTTATCATCATGAAAGCTTTCATCAATGCTACACTCACTTGTAGAATTGATCACACATGTCTTCTTCAAACAAGATATTTAGTTCATACCCATCATCTTGTTCTTGTGAGCCTTCAAAAGTATTCTCATCATTAAGACATAAAACTTCAGAATCAACATGATCTTCAACTATATATTCAAAATCTATAGAAGAGAAAATACTTTCAGTATCAACATCATTGCAGCCTTCATCTAATATAGAAAATATGCTCTCTATTTCTGTATTTTTAAAGCAAATAGAAGAAACTTTAGATGTTTCATCTATCTCTTCATGACCATTATGGCTGCAATCTTCATATGGGTTTATTTCTTCTATAGATTGTTCAAAAACAACTTCCTCATCACCAAACAATGCATCATTCTTGTCTTCTACTATACCATCTGCATCTATTGGACCGAGTCTTGAAAAGGTACCATCACATAATTGTGTTAGGAGATTCCTTCCATATTTATCTATCATTTCTTCAATTATTGATAGCCATTGATATAAACATTTAATACTAGGGGGCTTCAAGTGACCTGGAATAGTACTCAAAGCTGGCTCACAATTCTCACAGAACAAATCAATGCAATATAACTCATCAGGTCTTTTTAATTATGGTATAGCAAGCAGAAATTTTATGAATCTATCATGAAAATCATAGACAGATTCATCCTCCAATCTTTCTATATCACAAAATGCATTAATAGGTAACATATGGTCAACCTTATTTTCATATTTCTCTTCAAATACTTCTTGGGTATGCAAATTTCTTTCTTTAGTCAAGCATTCATTGTCTATTGACTCTTCTTCAAAATAATCAATGAAATGCATTTTGAGCTCATGACATGAATCTATGGAATGCATTGGTAAACTAGAGAACCATTATTCAACATCATTTTCTAAAGTTCTTACAAAAAACTTCATGATATCATCTTCCTCTACTATTTGACAGTCTCCTATTACATCAAGAAAAACTTGTACATGTTGTGATGTTGATTCTTCAAAACCTCCTCTAAACTTAGGAAAACATTCATTAATTCTTCTTGGGACAGAATGTGGGTAACCTTGGATCTACTGAAATATAGAAGGTCATATCTCTCATTAGTGAACACTTTCCTTTGAGGACAGGGTTGTGTTCTAGGCATGATATTACAACTTGTAGAGGTAGAACTAGGACAAAAATACATATTTGCAAATAAATTTATTCCATCTACAACTAATTTCTTCTCAATATCCTTGTCAAAATATCCTACTTTCTCATTTCCCTTTTCTACTAATACCTCAGAGTATTGAATAAGGGATAGTATTAACTAGAACATTTGTTGAAAACCTTCATATAGGAATATTACAACAGAAAAATACCTAAGAACTGTTGCAACCAGCTCTTTTGACGATGTAGAAACTTATGTAGAGTCACCACCTCTTTGAAAGAGGAAAAGATCTTCAAGGAGCAGAAAGCTTCTTCCAAGATCTATGTATTTCTGAGTTCTCTCCACCAATAGAGCACCAGACTTCAAGAATACATCAGAAACATTGCAGCTCAATCTCCTTCTAGTATGCAAACCTCCTTGGATCATTTTTTAGAAAATTCAATGACTCTTTGACTGAATGGTCTGAAACCAAATATTTCTGGAATTCTCCCCAGTAGAGTCGCCAATGTGTTGGTTCCCAAATCAACAGATACAGTGAGTCCTAAAGAGTATCCAATCTCTCATATTCAGACTCAACAGGTTGATGTGGCAAACAAACAAGATTCAGTCAGAGAATAAAATCTCCTACACTTCTGGCTCTGTTAAACTAGGGAGGGTAATACCAATCAGTATATTTATAGATACTTGTGTGCTAAAGTACCAAATACACTGTGAACAAAGGTTTTCTCCTTCTATTTTTTGAATGACACAACACCCTAAAGGTTTGGCTGACCTTTATCACAGTGTTTAATTCAAACATGAGAGATATAATAAACTGAGCTCAACACAAACAAATTGCGATTGACAAGTAAATTTGATTTAAAGGATGATCAACTGATACATTAACCAATAAATGTAACATGAATAACACACTTAGATCAGTGCCTCATCCTTGGAACGGAGTCAACTCAAACACATACATAATCTGATAACAATTTTCACACTTGACAGTATATGAAGCTCTAAAATGTTGCATTACAGCATTTTAGCATTGTGTCTTAACCTTTACTTCTTACTAGCATCCTAACACCCAGTTCAATACAAACTTATAGCCATATTCAAGCACCTACATTAATTCTTTGAATTAATAAACAAGAATAGAGCCACACATCTATCTGAAATTGATAGAGACAAATAAGACAACCTTGATTGTATCATTCATAATTTGTAAAACCAATACATAGGAGAGTAAAATAGTATCAAACTTGAAACATTCAACATTATTTTGTCAGTATTGTAATCAAAATTACATAAATATTGGCAGACTCAGACCCTAAGACTCAGCTCTAAAATGCTATGTATTCTCATTACAATCTTCTGTGATAAATTACAAAACAACCTCTCTAAAATGAGCCAGAAAAACAACACTTAAGGAGAAAGAAACCCTAACTAGAGATCAGAAGAAGACACTTGGCATATTCAGGTTCGTTGATCTACAACTGCCTTTTCTTTTTGAAGACTCTTCAATCTGCTTTCAAATTCACGCTTCATGCACCTACAACAAAAAAATATTCCCCTGCCTAAAAAATCATCATTCCTCTTTTCTCTCTTGTTGAAAAATACCTTACGTTGCAAAAGATTTTATCTCCCCTTTGTTCATTTTTCACCCAGCTGCGTGAAAATGGTGTTCTCCATAAAAACTCATCTCCAACAAAAACACTTTGCACTGTGAATATATTATTCACTTACAGAAATATATCCCATGCCCTTTTCACTTACTTTTATTTTTTTTGCACACCATTAAACTTTTAATGCCCAGCATAAAAGTTTCATCTTTGTTTCCCAGCAAAATAAAGTTCCTTAACTTTAATAATGAAGGCTTTAATATAGAATTCACCCATGCTCATTTACCTTCACCTCATATTAAAATATAATGCCCAGCAACAAAGGTTTTTAACCTTTTGTTCTTCCTAGTCACGGAAATATTTTATCAAAATAATTGCCCCCGTACTCTAGATTAAAATATTATATTTTAAAAGAGGAGCTTTTAAAATATTACACTTGGAAAACATTTTAAAAGTTAAGAAACTTTAAAATTTCACTTGGGCCCACCATTTACTTTCCTCCAACATTGCCAGCATTCATCGCATATCATGAATAGAAATGAAAAATGAGAACATAGTAGCGATGCCCGATGAATATAATGCAGCCAAAGTTTCTGTTTTATTTCACTTTATCAGGCAAAAATCATTTACCTGTGAGCTTTATGTTTCCCTTGTTCAAAATTACTAAACAACAACTTTGAACATCCTACCACGGGTCCACCACATTTATTTTCTCTAAGAACTCTCATCATACATCTCTCATATATTCAAAAAAACTAAAATTAATTAGCGATCTGGGAGATATTTATAGTATGGCAGCGCTCATCGCTAATAGTTTGAAGAAGTACAAATCATAACAACGATGGGTGATATCATCGCGCCATCACTAATGAGTTTGGGAAAAATGAAATGAAACCGCGATGAGCGATATTTCACTTTTCAACTGGAATCCTTTGTTCTCTATTTTGCTGCTTCCCTAGGAATTTTGAAGGAACTTCTTGCAGCCATGGCAAGAGAAAATGTGCAGGTCGTTTTTCTTGATGCAGGGGTGTTTTAATGGTTGTAGGCACCTACAACTCATCACAAACATGACAAAGATCACTGCCAGGTATTAGTAATGATCAATGGGTAATTTCAGACCATGGAGCAGCAATTTTGAGCCAATAAAAACCCCCAAAATCTTGTCGTAAAGCTAAAACGGTGAGAGTTGTTCATCCTACAATAATACTTGATTAAATCTGCCCAAAATGCTCTAGAAGAAACTTCCATTGAGAAGGAAACACTTCAATCTTCAATACAATAGAGATTGGAGATCAAAAAACTACCCTTAACAACTCCATCACTCAAGCATCGTGTATCACAGATGCAACAAGAAACAGAGATACATATTAGTGATGAGCTATAAAGAACTCAGAACATACTCCATCGACCAATGTGCAAAAGGAAAGAGCCCTCAAATCCGTGATGGACGATGATAGGACACATCCATCATGCCATCGTTGATTCAAATGGGAAAAACAAACAAAAATAGCGATTGGCCATGAGTTCATCCGTGTAGAGTGAAAGCTGCTTTCCAACCAATCACAAGCAAGAATTATACTTGTTTTTACTCAGAACATTTAAAATTGTATATTATGTTTTCCCTAAATGCCTCTTTGCATTTTCCCAATATTTAAAATATTCACAATATTATAAACATTAGCATTTGAAAACATTAGAAAATGGACAAATTTTAATTATGCCTATGGCTCAAACGAAGAAATTTCACTACACACAAATAGTGACCCATGGAGTCAAGATTTTTTGTGTGCGACCATAATCAATTGTTTAGAGAAAACCCATTTCCTCAAACTTCACCCAACCATCCAAAATCAGGTACCTCCTTCGTAAATTGGCCTTGGGATGTGTTCGCCACACTAGAAATGCATTAAAATAACGCATCATATGACCTTTTTTTTATGAAAATAGAGCTATAGATGTTTTAGACCAAAAAAAGAAATGGGTTATCATTAGAATTTAAAAATTTAAAAATTTCGAGAATGCCCATTTTGGCCATGTCGCGATCAGAAAATGATTAAATAACCCATCAGAACTTATCCTAGGAGTCTGAAACTAAGTAGGAATGTAGATACTTGACCCAAGAATGTAGTGCAACAATCGGATCAGAAAAATGGATCCCGAGGTGAAAGTTACTCAATGTCAAAGTTGCTCAGTCGACCATTTCTGCAACTGCACCTGTTTAGAACCAATCAGGGCTCTCAAAGTCACCACTTTGAAAAAATATCAAAACAACTTATGGGGGCTGCCACTGGACACACTAGGTAATTTGGGTACATTGAATATGTGTGCAAGAGGGATTTTCTTCAATCCACATTCGTCAAAAGATATTAAGGGTCAAAGATGACCACTTTGAAACATTTTGAAAATGCAGGTGTAAAAAGTGAACAAACTGCATTTGCTTTTGACCTGGTAAAAGTATCAAATCTGATTATGAGACTCTAAAAACAGACTAGGGAGAAAATGAATGTAGGGAAAATGGAGAGAAACAATCCTTTTGACATGATGAACATCCAGTTGCAAGATATCAACTCAAATAGGAGGCCACTTTACAGGATTGACAATATGCAAACAACAAAAATGTTTTAGAACCTTCCAGCTTCACTTTTCAAAACATTGTCAAAACTCATCATGGGAAGCTGAAAATTGACAAGCATGTTCATATATGTCAATTAAATGATTCCACCAAGGGGTTTGGCTTGAAAATCAACAGGCCTTGAATTGTGACCCTCCAAAGTAGGTCACTTGCTCAGATTTTTTTTAGGTGCACTTTTGAGTGTGCAAAGGAAAAAATTTCATTATAGGCACTTCAATTTTGAAAATTTGAAGGTACCAACATAGTGTTTGGTGTTTTTTCATTATAAATTAACCATTCATCAAAATTTCAAATAAATTACATTTTTAGAAACTAGACTCCATTTTACAAATTTAAATTTTTTTTTAAAAAAATCAATTAGTTTCCAAAATTTGTATGGGTAGCACGGCCAAAATTATGTTTTTCAGGAAGTGTCCAATTAGAAAGTTAGTAAAATATCAAATATTCATTAAAAAATTATCTGAAAAATCATGCATCAACTACATACTGTTAGCTAATTTCTAATTGGAGCAATTTTAAAAATTAAAAAAAAAAGTTCACCATGCTAGGAACATACAAAAGTTGCTATGTTATGTTTTTCTAACAAAAACAACACCAATTTTTGTACATCCCCCTTTTGAACCCCTTAATCTCAATAATTTTCAAAATAAATTAGTAGTTTATAAAGTAGACTCAAAGCACTTCGATCCTTGTTTCTGTTGCATCTCAAAATTTTGAGTGTAACTATCCTCAATTTCACGTCTAAGGTCAGTATTTCCTGATTTTAGAAAGAAAAAAAAAAGTGGCCACTTAAGCCCCCTTTTTGGCCCCCCATCTTTTTGCACTTACCCTTAGGGAAGCCCTCTACTCTTTGCTCTCTGTAACCTATAGCCTTGATGTGGTTGGTCCCCCTCTCTTACATTTTTTGTGAACCCGACATGAACCATTTTGGTTTCGTCCTGCAATACTGAAAGCTCCTTTCCTCGTGTTCTAGGAGCATTGTAGGTGTGAGCATTGTTGGGCCTTTCGCCTCACAACCCAATGTATGGCCCCTAGTAGGTGTAGTTGGAAGGTTCTATAAGTGTTGCAAAACAAAACATTGATTGGCTCACTATCCTATTATACAATCTTTAGGGGGATTTGTAAGAGTATCATTCAGTGCACACGATGGCCTCTTTTCTGCATCAACCTATCCCCTCTGCGTAGCCTATGAGTAATGGTACAGGTATAACATTCACCTCATAGGATCTACCGATGGGCTTTAATAGGGAACCGTCTCCTCTCTACATCCCTGCACGAATCAATGCGAACACTGTAGCAAGTGTTCTTGTTGAGTTGACATATCAAGTGAATACCATAACTGAGGAGATCATGCTAATTAATTTTCTACATAAAGACGGGTATGATGCACCTGTGAGTACCCTTTGCACACACAATGGACTTTCAATACCTCCTCTTGGTAGTATTATTTTATTAGTTCTCGTTTGACCTAAATCCGTAAATATTTTGTTTGATATAATCCCAGGGTCCGAACTCTTTAGAGTGAAGCTGGGTATCCCCTAGTTAGTAGCTATGAACAAAGTTCTCTCGGTTGTTCATAAGTGTTTGAAATTCATGCATGAGGGTTTCATACATTTGATCCATGACACATATATAGGCCGTCGGTTGAACATGGTAGTTATTCTTTAGATTACTTTTGGCCTACACCTATTGGTCCTCTTCCACCTAGGAAGGACCTCTGGTACTAGACTTATCAAAAGTACAAGAAATGGTGCTTAATGTTGAGAGTGAGATACCCTCCATCACCTTATGTTGTTTCACATAGGGCTTGTTTAAAAGCTGACAGTGATGCTGCTAAGGCACGTAGAAGGGAAGAAGAGAAGCACTCCTAAGATCCTTCTTCTTCCTCTTCCGTTGTTCAACCTGAAGCTCCCTCTCGCCTCATTGTAGCACCATCATATTTTGTTTCATGTTTTCGAGAGAATCCTATGGTGCCTGCTTGGAAAAATCCTAAGCGTCTTAAATTTGAGCTTCTTGTTCTTCCCACGGAGCCTAGGTCTGTTTGATATGGTAGAAGAAAAGGTCCCCGTGGGGAATCCTCTATATCTAGGCCTCTATGGCCTCCTACTGCTCCTACTCCAAAAGTAGTAAACAGGAAGAGGCCTGCTACCAAGGCACTAGAGCTGACTTCCCCCATTGTTTCTCAACTTTCTCCTCCTGCTCCCATTCAGGAGCATGTCCTTCCACTGGAGACGGCTGTAGTGGACACTCCCATGGCTGAGCAGGAGTCCTCCGCTCCTTCACAACCTCTAGCCTCTAGTTTGAAGAGCCACAAAAATGGCCTTGCATGTGAACACAAGCGTCTAAAAAATGCTCTTACGCCTAAGCAAACCACCTTGCAAAGGAAGGAAGAGGAGATGATCACCCCTGCTTCAGGGCCTCCTGTTGCGTCCTCCTCTCTCCTCCCCTCTACTTTTGTTCAACCAAGTTCCATATTGCTTCCAGCTCCTGTTGTGAGTGTGCCTGACCCCAAAAAGGTCCAGGTGTTCATCGCTCCTTCATTTGAGCTTCCCTTTTTGATGTCCCTTCTGGACATCCCGCCTTTCTTGAAACCCGTGGATATGTCAAATACTTCGGTGGTATCTTCCACGGTTTTCTCCTCCTCATCCTCCTCCACGCCTCTTGCCTCATCTGTGGGGAGTTCACATCTCCCGATGAAGTAGAAGGTAGAGGATGGCCCTTCCAACAACAAAGGGCGTAAGAGGATCCCACCTTCTTCGAAGGGTGATCCTGCACTGGCTTGTTCTGTCTTAGTGATGGAACCTGTTTCTGCTTCCCTTGAGTTCGTCACCACTCTTGAGTTACTCGGTGAGCCTAGTAGTGGATATCGGGCACAACCTTCTTTGTTTGTTGATGTATGACATGGTACTCTAGTAAATTGTCTGTTTAACTCTTTGGATGAAGTCTCGGCCTTATCAGTGATCTTTGTGAAATCGCTGACTAGCTCCACAAGAGCCTAGTGGAGAAGACCTTGCAATAGTTTCTTCCTTATCCCTTGTTGCGGGAGGGTCGAAAGCTCCTCCTCTTAACACTCCACCACAGATAGCTCGTCTGCCTTCCCCTTATGATGATCTAGATTTGGAAGTTGATGACCTCTTGGCTGATTAGTGTTAGGGGGAGGTCTCTTCTTTATCTTTATATTAGGTGTGTGTGTGTGTGTTGTGATGTGATCCCCCATACGATGCTATGTGTTCCTGGATGACCCTCATCACCCATGTTGGTGCTTGGATATAGGCATGGTTTTTATGTCGTAAACCTTCTTCTATCTTTATCATCATTATTCCATGTTTGTGATTGATTTTCAGAAAACTAGGGTCAATGCAAAGCGTTGGGGGCATTTAGGCTTCCCTTCCATGTTGACCTAATTTTTTATTTTTACTTTGTCTTCTCATGCATTCTTCACATGATTTGATATAGTAGGTGGTTGATAACAGTTCATTTTATATACTATTATTATACTTATATATATATATGAGTAGCTCTGACCCCGAAATATTAGATCACCCTTGTGCCCTCTATTTGTGTTTATTTCTCTTGAACAATCTTTTTTATTTCCTTTTTCTCTTCTTTGCTTGAGTTGTCCCTTTCATGTGTGACAACACCATTTCTATGATGCTACGATTTTCAGAAAACACATTCATTGCCAATGAATCTTTTCTCGAAAATCCTCTCGAACATTTCTTTTTCAAAACCGCATTCACAACTAGGACCCATAATGGAACATGTTTCCTTCATCATGGGTTCACAAAGAAATAACTCAAGAAATATTCTCTGAGGTGGAATTGGATTTGTTCTTCCCCTTGTGAGGAGGCATTTTCTTCCTTTCGAATTCCTTGATGAAGTGAACATCTTTCGAAAGGATTACTTGATGACGAATCAATTTGAGAAAAGATGTTTTTTTTCACTTTCAAATAGTGCATCCCTTGAGTGGACCCCTCTTCATGTTGGGTTCCCGAGGGACCCCTTTCAAAGTCTTCCAATTTTTTGGCAATCTATGTGACTTTCTGCTTGATCGCTCGTGTGGCCACTTTGTTTCAAACATGCTTTATCTACGGATAAGCATGTTGCTTTGTAGGTGTGCCTATGAAGCCACTTTCCAATTTGACTTTGCATAGTCTCCTCCTTTGGGTTTCCTCCATGAAAGGGATCTTGAAGGACACCTCCTTGCAGGTTTGTGGGCCTGTAAGGTGCTTTTACCTTTGGGTTTCCTTCATGTGAGAGATCTTGGGGGATAGCTTCTTGCAGGTCTGCAGGATTGTAAGGCGCATACTTCACGAAGCTTCCTTCATGTGATATATCTTGGGGGTTGCCTCCTTGTAGGTCTGCGGGCCTCTGAGATGCTTTCATTCTGCAGGATTTTTCCATCGTTGGCCTGATGGCCTTCGATGTACCTTGTGTAGCTTCATAGTTATGTGGGGCTATGAAGTCTTTTGTTCTAGCCCGTACTTTCGAGCTCACCAGATTGTGGTTTGCTTCCTCGATGGTTTAGGTATACATCTCTAACCCTACTAACTGTTCGATCTACTTTACCAAATCACTCATCAATATTTGTGCTTGCTAAAGTGGGGGAAAAATATATAGGAGTGAATTTTCACCCCTTACACAAATTCCCCTTTCACATACCTTCACCTTAGAAAATCAAATCCAAAGGTGAAATTCCACACCACCCAACTTCCTTCCTTCCACTTAGTGTTTTTCTCTTGTGTCAGTGAGATAATATTTGTCAGAGTTGCGTGTGAGAAACGTAGACTTCTGTGTGGCACACTTACGTCCCTGATGTATTCTTGCATTTGAAGCTAGCAGAAGCATTACACTTTTGATTGGGGTTGATTTGTAACCTCCCTCTTTGACCAACTGACCCCGGAAATAGCAAATTATTCCATCTTCTCCTTCAAATTCATCTATCTTCCTCCAATTCTCTCTCTCTCTCTCATCCTTTAGCAATTCAGCTTCATTGTCGATATTCTTCATTCATAAGTAGCACTTCAACACTCCATTGTAGCAACAACAGTCCATCAACTCTACAAAGCAAGTGTGAAGAAATCCATAGCAACGTGGGCTTGGAGTCTTACAAGACCTCCCCTCACCATAGTTGAGACTGTGGTGACCTTGCCAAGTCTGCTTTCTCCTCCATTGGCTAGTGAGCTTTTGGGTGGGGTGGTAACGATTCGCTCCTCTCCTTTGTGATTTGGTTGAGTAGCACTTTACTTTTTTGTAGTGTTTATTGCATCTTCTACTTTCTCTACTTCTTTATAGCATATTTCTATCTCATTGCTATCTGGCTATCCATGGAGGTGGAAACACCAAAACAGGGGTCTGACTGAGGCAAGCCCCTATATAGCCCCAACAATTTTCCCCTCTTTCTTTTGTGTAGGTGAACGTGCATTTAGAGCTAGTTGGCGAACTAGCGCCTTGGTGAGATCATTTGCATTACTTTATCCTTCATCTATCTACTTTATCATCTTCGTTTATACTTTTCATAATTTATTGTTCTATTTTTCTCATTCAAGAATAGTTAGCTAGGCTATTAGTTTGTTTTTTGGTAGTTTTTATTGTACTTTTTGTCCTTTGTCCGTACAAACTCCAGCATGCCTGAGAGATGCTAGCACATTACGCTTTCGTCCTTGGACAAAGATTTGTCTGAGGTATAATATTGACTCTGAAAACTAGCTCGCCTAGCCTAAACTTGGATTTCGGGTCTGAAGAGTGATTGAAGTACTTTATAGTACTCATCATTCTCGACCTCTATTTGAAACACCCCGTTAGATTGAGGTAAGTTAGGGAAGCCCTACGCTCTTGGCTCTTCGTGACTTGGAGCCTTGATGTGATTGGTCCCCCTCTCTTACAATAACCTTCTTGATAGGCTATGGATTCACACTATTGGAGCAATCCTATCTACCTTGCATAAATCTATTAAGTTCATTTATAGTAATCAAGTAGTCACAACCAGGGTTGACCCTAATGCTATACACTTATGTGACATGGAAGTTGTCAATTAGACTTCAGTTGTGCCTACTCTTATCCATTTAGTGTCTTCCAATGTGTTGATGTCTACTCCAATAGTACATATAACAAAGGATACTCTTGAGGCAGATGTCCCTGAAGAAGATCCTTCTAAAGCAAGAAATCTTAAGTTTTCTCCTTCTACCTCTTCTCAAGAGAATGCATGCCTCAGTGATGATTGGGGTTCTTTAGAAAATATAGAATCCTTTATTGGGGAATATAAAGTCGACCTGATCCACTTAGTCCTTCCGATAACATCATCCAAACTCGCTATCAAATATAATTATTCTTTTACATCGCAGGGTAATGTGAACAACAATTGTAATGTCCTTGATGTTGATCCTCCACCTTCTAAGGAAGATGATCACACTTATGTTAAATAGGCTCATGTTGGTAGTCCTATCAAGAAGGTTGATGATGATCCCATAGAGGAGTATAATCCCTATTGCTGGAATAATGCTCTTTATGAATATCCTCCTCCTTCCTAAGATTTGTAGACATGCTATCGCCTTGGATACAAACTTTTCTTTAAATATGGCCATCGGTGTAAAGTTTGTGGGCATAACAAACAAGGAGTTCGGGTCCCTATAGAATTTTTACCTTGTAAACATGGTTTAGGGCTTGGTTGCTTGAATGAATAGTATAAATGAAAACCATGGTTGAATGTTGACATGGTTTCCGCTCAACCTCGTTCTCTTGAATTGATTCATCCTCCATTATCTTTTGTCTTTCTTTCTTCTTCTTGTTAGTATTCAAACCTTTCTCCACAAGAGAAATGGTTGCTTCCTGCTCCTCATTATTTTTCTAAGGAAGAGTGTATCTTGTTGAGGCTTCTAAAATCCCACTTTATTACTCTCTCTCCTTCTACACATAAGAAGTTTCATAAGCATGATCAAGAAAAACACTTTCTGTGCATATCATTGAGTGCCTAGCCATTCCACTAGTGAATGTAAGGCCAAGTGAAAGATAAAATACAACTTCTTGATTTCGTTGTCATCACTCTTCCATTTTTTGATGCACCTATCTCTTCTTCGCATGGCAAGTGATATGGAGGTCCACCTCTATCTTGTTCATTCTAATAATCTTCTCATGAGGTTCTTACACCTCCCTTCTATAGTATCTTACATGATTCTCCTCCCCTGTATGCTAGGGGGTAGTGATAACTTGTTTTGGAGATGTGTGTTCTTCTTAAGGAACCCCTCTCTTCTCTCTATCTTTCAATTGGAGCATTCCTTTGAATGGTCCCCTTTGTGTCTTGAAGGGTTCCCTACCAAAGGAACCCCCTTTGAAAGCTTCTCCTTAAAATGAATTTTTTGGCGTCTTGCTTGAGGGTAGCCCAACTAGACCTATTTCATATATTTGCATCTAGCTTGGGGGAAACCCAAATAGACCTTTCTTTTCTATGGAAATCTTGTAGCGTAGCTTGCAACAACCATAGGCTTATCTGATCAGTTTTACTTTGCAACACCGAGAATATATAGAACTTCTTTGCATCAAGCTTGCATTGTAGGAGTGAGCACCTATGAGGACCAATCAGACTCTACAAAACCTCTCACATAGGGATTCCCCTCATAAGCGAGCACTTGGGATGCCTCCTTTACAAGTTCGAGGACCTGTAAAGCACTTTCATCCTACAAGATCTCTTTGTTTAACTCTATAGGAGCGAGTACTTGCAAGGCCTCTTGTTTACCATAGGTCCAAGGGCCTGTGGTGCATTTTTTTCAACTCTCCATAGGACCGAGTACCTATGGATCCATCTCTCTCTTATCTTCTCAATTGTGTATACCGAATTGAAGACTTGCATCTTCTTCATCCTAAGTATATACCTCGCTCTTTCTTCGACATTGGTTGCTTTCCTGACTTTTGGGTGCATTCTTCTCTTGAAGCAATTGATCCTTATATTCTTCTCTTCATTTAAGAGTTTTTGTGTGTGTTATTTCTGAATTTGGGGACGACACATAGTAGTAAGACAATCTTCTACATCAAGGTCTCTTTCACTTTGTTGACTCAAATCCTTTAGTTTGTTATGTGCCTATGTGTATGTGTTTTTATATGTTCTAACCCCGTGATGTAATGGATTTTTATGTTCTAACCTTGTTGTCTTGTGCAAATATTTCTTGTCTAATGCATTTGTTTTGTAGGTCTTTAGCTTGGTGGCACGCTTCCTTAGTTTGAAGAGTTAGATCTTCTTCCTCTATAGTATCCTTTTGGGCATCATAATGTTATTTATGTTTAGTAGATTTCCTTTAGCATGCATATTAGTGTAGATTCATATGCTTGCTAAAGGGGGAAAAATGTAATGTCATAAAATTGCACCCCTTGCAATTTCACATACATTCTTGTATCTAATCTAGTGTCCACTCCCTTGGCATTTATAGTGTAGGTTCATTTTAGCCCTTGCATCAGCCTTTTTCCCCTCTCAGGATGCTCGGGACCCCTTTTCAGCAGCTAACCTCATGCATCATCTTTGCGTCAAACCTTGTGCTTTTCTTGTTCCTATAGTTTTATAGCGTGATTTGTCTAAACACTAGCACACCACATGAACGTTCGCACACTACGCTAACATCCTGTGGCATTTCAACATTCAAATGATCGTTTCCAAGTACCAAGTGCCATTTTCCAGCTACTTTTATCGGTGGTAACGGCCCGGGATGCCTTGTAATGACTTGAGAAGCTTCTTTTCCCTCCTATTCTCTCTTTAAAAGCTATCTTTTCAATCCATTTTTCCTTCTTCTTGGTCTTTTCGTCTTGGAGACACTCTCTTCTCTCTTACTCTATTGCTTGCATAGCTCTCTACAACTTTCTACAACACTCAAGCTATCAAGTTCCTATAACACTCTTTGCAACTCTCTTGTCTCTCCCAGCTTTGCCACTCTCCTTAGCTTCCTCAAGCCTTGTAGGTGATATCTACTAAATGTGCCTTATATCTTTGAGTATCTTGGGATTTCTTACATCCCCTTTCTAAGCATTTTACTATTTTGTCAATCTATCTATCTCGTGATACAATTTCTCCTCCTTGACCGGGTATTTCTTCTATCACTTTGTATTTGCTTACTTTGTTCACTTTCTCTATCTATCTAGTTGTAGGTGGAGGTGGGAACACCAAAATGGGGGTTTGACTGTAGCAAGCCCCTAAGCAGCCCCAACATTTTCCCCTCGAGGTCTTATGTGTGTAGGTGTTGAAGATATTCACTTTCCAAATGCTTCATCACTTGGTTTTGTTTTTTTGGTCCGTATGGAACACCAGCGCACCTCTTAGACATCAACATGCCATGCTATAGTGTGTACTCAATGCTTCAATCCTTTGGCTGAAAACTTGCTAGTTTGTCTGAAAAACCTATGTGACCTACTCATTATGATTCTAAAAAATTTGTTCTATTCCTTGAGGTAGTTTAGGGTAGTTCGCTCCTTGGGACTCTCTTGAGAATAAAGAGACTTGTGAGTAGCAAATCCCCCTTCTCTAGACTCCCATGTACATTAAATAATAATCCAATGTTACAACCCAACATAAAAGTGGTCCCCAGATAATTACCAAGTGTAATTAACCACACATCCTAGGTGCATCACAACTAAATAATTATTTAACTACAGTATTATAATATAACACAATGGTGTACAACACCATATCCCAACACCAACTTGGATAATTTTTTCATATTTTACCTACAAAATAACATATGCACCTACACTAATCAAGTTTCCTCTTGGAGGCATACCAACTTATCTTTATCTACTAGTCTCCCTTTTACTCCAAGCCATAAAAAATTATGGTTTAGCTTTTTGATGAAAAGCCTCTTAACCATTTTGTTATGGTAAATAGGGTATTTATCATGCTTAATTTTACTTATGCATAATTATGCATTTAATTATTCAGGTGGTTTTTCCTTGTGTTGGGTAGTTTTCTCACCCCTCACACTTTTTCATGCTTTTATAAGGCACCTTTGTATATTGTGTAATTTATCTCATCTCGTATTTGTTTCTCTAGTGAAATATTCATGTTTGCTTCTCTAATTTATTGTGAAGATTTACTTGTAGGTTGTGATCTTGGGATCGGTGGTTGACACCAACATGGTACATCAGAGCCATCAACTTGTGTTTTCTTCTGCCATTGAGAGTTTTCTTTGGAGTTTTTTTGAGATAATTTATTCATTTTTTTGGCATTTGAAATTTCTTTAAATTTCAAAGTTTCCTGTCGATTTTCTCTTGTTTAAAAAGATGTGCAAAATTCAAGAAGCTCGATTTTCTTTGAGGAGAGCTGAGAATTTTGTGATTGTTTTTTCCAGGCTTGATTTACTTTGTAGATGGCGTATGAGGGATTTTTTCCTCATGTATTTGAAGCCTAGCACAGAAGCGGCTTTTGTGCGGTGTTGCACCACTCCTTGGTTCTAGCTTGGTGTTGTGCGGAACTACTCCTTAGTCATTATTTTTTCTATTGAAAGTCTGAAATCTTCTTTGAGAGGCACGATTTTGTGCTTGGCTGGCGTAATTTTTTTGTGTTGGTGAATCAGTAGAAGAGGCATTTCAAATCTATTTCTCTTAAAAATCCTTGTTGGGTGTGATCTTTATTTGGAAACTGTGATTGGTTGACTGACATTCAAATTCCATACCCCTGTGCATTGAAGCCATTTTTGTGGGCTCAATTTTCTGCTTAGAAGAGGCGTTTGGATATGGGGTCTCAATCTACATTGGGGTGACCAATTCAAAGTAAGAGGAGTGGAAAACTAATGGCAAAAAGGCACATTTTTTTCTCTGTGAAACTTTTTTTGGAGGTGCTAAAATTTGTAGAGGCACTTTTTGTTGTTTAAGAGATCCCGTTCTTTTTCTCTTGAGGCATGGTTCTCTCCACTGTCAACAACCACATTTTTTTCTGGAGGCCCAATTTTATTGTTTGAAGGCATTTGATTTGCATTTGTGAGGAGGTTCACACATTCAAGAAGGTAAAAATCCTTTAGGGTTTCCATCATTCTTGCTTCTTCCTTGCTAGCTGAGCGAGTTTTAAAAAAACACTTTTTTACCTGGTTGCAACCTTTTGTCCCACATTGGTGAGATAGTTGCAAAAACAAGTCTTTTTATACTTTAGTGCCTTCAATGTTGATTGAGCTAAGGCTTGTGGACATTTTGCTAGATTGTGGAGAGGCTTTGACTTGCTTAGTAGAGTTTTCTTGGTGTTAGCATGGAGATCAAGCAATGCACTGCGTCAAATTTTGCTGCAAAATAGGTTTAATTCTTTTTTTAGAAGTTTTTATACTTGTGAGAGCACTATCTTTGAAATTTTGAAGAATTGTTAAGTATGTATGCACAAGTAGGATTCAAGGATACAAATGAACAAAAACACTAGGCCCGAGACCGATGGGAAGAAACATAACATTCTGTCACACCCAACGAACCTTGATAGTTACTTCTATGTTCATCCAGATGAAGACTCTCACTTTTGAAGGGTTACTGAGAGGAATTATAACCCCCGAAATCCCATCCCCATGCACAAGAAGAGTGAATTCATGTGGATGTGTGCTTAGATGAACCCTGGGATAGCTAGGGAGGGACATACCATATTCATTCATTTTGACTTAGGGGACCACTATTGAATCAAGGTCAGGTTGCATTTGTAGAACTGGTAACCAGATTAGTGGTGATGGCCCTACCCTTCTAAGAACTACTACATGATTTAGGAAATGGAGTGATGTTTTTCTCACCCATCTTAGTGAGGAGAATCTATTTTGATATCTATATAATGAAGTTCCTATTCCAGACACATGTAGTAGGTATACAATTTGGAAAGGATTTAGGGATAGAGTCTATGGAGTTATTTTTAGCATATAAATGATGAGGACCTTTTGGATTCACTTTGTCATTTTGAGAGCCCTTATGCTCTTTGGACTTACATTCGAGTTCTAATCATATGGAGATCCTGATACTATTCCATCTCTCAATGATCCTCCTTCCAATACCAGTGTGTCTCTTTGTTCTTTAGAGAAGATAGACCATGTTTGTGATCCTTCGGAGGTTTTTGAGACTTTAGATGAGGTTGTGGTTGCTTTAGAGGTTCTTGATTCTTTGTCAGAGATAGTTGATCCGCCTTCATTGAGTTCTTCCATCATTCTTGAGCAATAAGATTATCATTGTCTTCTTGATTTGGGATTCTTATTTGCCAGACATTGGTTCATTATTTGTAGAATATCACATTTCTGACTTGGAAGACACATTTGAGGGTATATCCCTCCTATTTGATGATAGTTGTGGTACAACTGTTGTCACCCCATCTCAATCTCTAGAGAATGTTCAAAATCAATTTCTAGTGGTACCTTTTTTGTCACCTCCTATTGTGA
>VDFB02270651.1:669310912-669374513 GCA_007258455.2 Sequoia sempervirens
TCAAAGTAAGAGGAGTGGAAAACTAATGGCAAAAAGGCACATTTTTTTCTCTGTGAAACTTTTTTTGGAGGTGCTAAAATTTGTAGAGGCATTTTTTGTTGTTTAAGAGAGCCCGTTCTTTTTCTCTTGAGGCATGGTTCTCTCCACTGTCAACAACCACATTTTTTTCTAGAGGCCCAATTTTATTGTTTGAAGGCATTTGATTTGCATTTGTGAGGAGGTTCACACATTCGAGAAGGTAAAAATCCTTTAGGGTTTCCATCATTCTTGCTTCTTCCTTGCTAGCTGAGCGAGTTTTAAAAAATCACTTTTTTACCTGGTTGCAACCTTTTGTCCCACATTGGTGAGATAGTTGCAAAAACAAGTCTTTTATACTTTAGTGCCTTCAATGTTGATTGAGCTAAGGCTTGTGGACGTTTTGCTAGATTGTGGAGAGGCTTTGACTTGCTTGGTAGAGTTTTCTTGGTGTTAGCATGGAGATCAAGCAATGCACTGCGTCAAATTTTGCTGCAAAATAGGTTTAATTCTTTTTTTAGAAGTTTTTATACTTGTGAGAGCACTATCTTTGAAATTTTGAAGAATTGTTAAGTATGTATGCACAAGTAGGATTCAAGGATACAAATGAACAAAAACACTAGGCCCGAGACCGATGGGAAGAAACATAACATTCTGTCACACCCAACGAACCTTGATAGTTACTTCTATGTTCATCCAGATGAAGACTCTCACTTTTGAAGGGTTACTGAGAGGAATTATAACCCCCGAAATCCCATCCCCATGCACAAGAAGAGTGAATTCATGTGGATGTGTGCTTAGATGAACCCTGGGATAGCTAGGGAGGGACATACCATATTCATTCATTTTGACTTAGGGGACCACTATTGAATCAAGGTCAGGTTGCATTTGTAGAACTGGTAACCAGATTAGTGGTGATGGCCCTACCCTTCTAAGAACTACTACATGATTTAGGAAATGGAGTGATGTTTTTCTCACCCATCTTAGTGAGGAGAATCTATTTTGATATCTATATAATGAAGTTCCTATTCCAGACACATGTAGTAGGTATACAATTTGGAAAGGATTTAGGGATAGAGTCTATGGAGTTATTTTTAGCATATAAATGATGAGGACCTTTTGGATTCACTTTGTCATTTTGAGAGCCCTTATGCTCTTTGGACTTACATTCGAGTTCTAATCATATGGAGATCCTGATACTATTCCATCTCTCAATGATCCTCCTTCCAATACCAGTGTGTCTCTTTGTTCTTTAGAGAAGATAGACCATGTTTGTGATCCTTCGGAGGTTTTTGAGACTTTAGATGAGGTTGTGGTTGCTTTAGAGGTTCTTGATTCTTTGTCAGAGATAGTTGATCCGCCTTCATTGAGTTCTTCCATCATTCTTGAGCAATAAGATTATCATTGTCTTCTTGATTTGGGATTCTTATTTGCCAGACATTGGTTCATTATTTGTAGAATATCACATTTCTGACTTGGAAGACACATTTGAGGGTATATCCCTCCTATTTGATGATAGTTGTGGTACAACTGTTGTCACCCCATCTCAATCTCTAGAGAATGTTCAAAATCAATTTCTAGTGGTACCTTTTTTGTCACCTCCTATTGTGATTGGGCATGTTTCTGATTGGTTCGTGGCATCCTCTTCCAAGGTCTTGGTGACACATGAGCAGATTTCAGAGACATCTTCATACATATTCATGCTTCTTTCTTTCAATTCCTATCTAGAATGAGAAGCATTCTTGCATTTGTATTTGGTTTTGTTTCTTCCAAAAGGGAGAGAAGTTGTTTATCAACATTGGATCATGTTTTGTCTTCAGGCACTTACCACTTTTGCAGGTGACTACACATTGTGGGGGGGCTACATAGTCTCTCTCTCCCTCTTATGGGGGGGGCTATTAATTTTTGTATATACATGGTGTATGTAGTCCTTGGGGGGTGTGATTGAGTCCTCCATCCATGCATCATTTTTATTTTATTTTCTCTCTTTTCGAGGGGTTTTTTCCCACAAGGTTTTTATCCTTTTTCTAGTTGTGAGAGATTTCTTTTTTGCAGTTGTAAATGGGTACCTAACATGGTTGTGTAGTTGATACCCATATTGCATCTTCATTATTCATAATAATCTCCCTAAGTTGCACTTAAGGGGGGTGTTAGGGTAAATAGGATGCTTAAGTTTACTTAGGCATAATTATGCATTTATCTATTCAGGTGGTTTTTTCCTATGCTGGGTAGTTTTCTCACCCATCACACTTTTTAATTCCTTTATAAGGAATCTTTGTACATTGTGTAATTTATCTCATCTCATATTTGTTTCTCTAGTGAAATAGTCATGTTTGCTTCTCTCATTTTTTGTGAAGATTTATTTGCAGGTTGTGATCTTGGGCTCGGTGGTTGACACCAACACCTTTAATAGTGGTAGTAAGACTAATATAATTAGTACTATCTATGCTCCAAAACTATCCTAAATAATTATTAATATTTAACTAACTATTAGGGGTATACCTATTCTCACGTGGGACCCTCAACCCTCATTGGTACCCCTTAAACCTCTCTGATGTTTCCCTCATTGATAGCTTAGGCTTTTGGTGTAGTGGCAGTCGGTCTATGTTAACAAAATTGGTGACTCTGATGGGGAGGGTTCAACTCCCACTCTTGACATGCTTTTCGTCTCGCAGTCGATTGTGTTTATCGACCTCTCGACTAGGGGGTAAACTATTGTCACGTGGGACCCTCAACCCTTGTTGGTACCTCTTAAACCTCTCTGATGTTTCCCTCACTGACAGCTTAGGCTTTTGGTGTAGTGGAATTTTGTCCCCCGTAGTCGAGAGGTCGACAGACATAGTTGAATATGAGATGAAAAGAGTGTCAAGAGTGGGAGTTGAACCCTCCACAGCAGAGTCACCAATTTTGTTAACACAAACTGACTGCCACTACACCAAAAGCCTAAGCTATTAGTGAGGATGACATCAAAGAGATTTAAGGGGTACCGATGAGGGTTGAGGGTCCCACATGACAACAATATACCAAAATAATTGAAGACACCTACATGATCGAAAGATTGAAATTTTGTGAGTGTTACAAATTCAATTTTAAAATTTTTTCACTTATTTTTATTATTAACTAATTTTAGTGAGACATGACGTGCAAACCTTTTGGCAATTTTATTAATTCCATGATTTAGTTACACAATAGAGGATTATGAAAACTCATTTCCCAGTAACATAATGAATGGAAGGAAAATGGCTTAGATAAGAGTTTTGGAAAGAATAACACATAAATATGGAAGGCCTTTATAATTCTCAACATAAAATTTAAAATTAAAATTTATAATTTAATAAATTAAGAAAATAAATAAAAATGAAATAAATACTAAGAAACCATCTTTAATATATATTGGCTTGTCATATAGATAAAAAATATATCTCTTTACTCTCTTTTCTTTTATTTTTAAAATTTGGCATGTATTTCATCACAAGATTTTCATAATATAATATAAATAAATAAATTATCATACAACAAATATAAAGTAGACTCTCAATTTTTTTATTTTTTTTTACTTTTTTAACAATAAAAATATATATAGTCTGCTTTAATTAAATTCTAATAATTTGAAAATCTAATCTACCAAAATTTTCCAACAATACTTAAATCTTACAAAAATAAAATATATTATTTAAATAACATCAATTATGTAAAATAATATTAATTTTTGTAAACACAAAAATCCATCATTATTTTGTAATTCTCCAACGAAATTAATAGAGACACTCCTTCAAACTCCAACAATATTTGGAATTCAAGAAGGGTTCATTTTATCTTGATCTAGATATATGTGTCATCCCACTAATAATTTATGACTGATGTGCACAAAAAAGATCAATCAAATTGTTATGAAGATTACTAGTGCAAAGCTTTCAAGGAAACATAGACAAAATGATGTTGGAATGTTTAATGTCTCATTTTGAAATAGACAGTCATAAATTAATACATGAAATAGATTTCTGATTGAAAATCGATCACAATAAATAGTGTAATTCATATGAATTATATCCATTGTAAACATATAACAAGTTTTTATATCTCTAGTAAATATAAAACAAATTATAATGATGTTGATTGTATTTGGAATACTTTAAATTGAGAACCTTTATCTCCAACTCAATCTTCATAACTTATTTAGCTCATTCAAAATTATTTAATTTGATTATTCTAATTTTTTTTATTAAATTCTTTTGTTTCATTAATTTTATGAGTTACTTTGTTGTTTTAAATGATGGCTCTATGATGAACCTCCTTAAATTCTCATCCTTTTGATTACAATAATAACTCTTGTTGATCATAACCTTTTTTTTAATAAATATTGACCTTTTTAAGAATTAAAAAAAAAATCTCAGTTACACAATAAAGAATTATGAAAACTCAATTTCCCTATAGCATAATGAATGGAAGGCAAATGACTTAGATAAAAGTTTTGGAAAGAATAACATTCAAAGATGGAAAGTCTTTATATTTCTCAACATAAAATTCAAAAGTTAATTTATAAATTAAGAAAACAAAATAAAAATGAAATAAATAATAAGACACCATATTGAATTATCATTAAGATTAAAAAATTATCTCCTTACTTCTTCTTCTTTTTTTAAAAAAATTACATTTATTTCATCACAAGATTTCCATAATATAATATAAATAAATATTGTATTATACAATAAATATAAAACATAACTTAAAAAAAATTAACATATATATATAAACTCTCCTTTAACTAAATTCTAATCATTTGAACATCTAATCCTTCAAAATTGTCTTAAATCTTTAAAATATTTAAATTGTATATATTTAAATAAAATAATAATATTTTTTTTAAAACACAAAAATACCATATTTATTTTGTAATTCTCTAATAAAAATAAAAATAAAATCCATAATAGAACTACTCTTTAAAACATCCAAAGTAATTGAAATTTAAGAAGACTTATAAATATGTGTCAGATCATCCATGACTAATGTGCACAACAAAGATCAATCAAACATTATTCAGTGCTAAGCTTTCAAGGAAAGATACACAAAATGATGTTTGAATTTTAAATGCTCTTGTTTTGGAATAGACAATCATATTACTGCATGAAATGAGTTTTTTATTAAGAAAACACCATAATAAAAACATATAATAAGTTGTTATTTCCGTAGTAAATATACAAGAAATTGTAATGATGTTGATTGTAGTTGGATGTTACATATTTGAGTCTTTGTCTTTTGTTCAATCTTCATATATTATACAACTCTTTAAAAAAAACTTTAGCTTGACTATTCCGATTCCTTTTTAATCCAATCTTTGTGTTTTGTTAATTTTATGGATTACTTTGTTTTCTACAAGTGACGGTTTTACTAGTCTGATTTTATTTTAATAAAAATATCATATTTTGTTAATTTTATAGATTACTTTGTTTTTGAAAAGTGATAGATCTATAATGAACTTCTTAAATTATATTTAACTTTTTAAAAATATAAATAAAAAATATCCTAGGAATACCAACTCTAGAAAGAATTTAAAGTATCCATTTGAATATGGTAGATCATTTTGTCTTGTATGCAAAACATAATAGTTAAAATTCCTCATGATGCTTTATAATATTACATGATGCTTTATAATATTTTTTTTATGCAGTAGGGTGTCCCTGCGACTCAG
Source organism: Sequoia sempervirens (assembly GCA_007258455.2). Classification (NCBI taxonomy): domain Eukaryota; kingdom Viridiplantae; phylum Streptophyta; class Pinopsida; order Cupressales; family Cupressaceae; genus Sequoia; species Sequoia sempervirens. The sequence goes on from VDFB02270651.1 coordinate 669,316,617, forward strand.
CCCAGCGGCCCAACAGCCCATACCTTAGGTACCTGGGTGAGCTGGGGCGAGACTAACCCCCTGCGGGTGGATGCCATAGCCCGCATATAGACCCACCAGTCAACCGCAAGAGCAGGGGTTGAACCCGATGATGCTTTATAATATTACTGTGGGAAAACATTGGTTTTTCGCTTGTAAAATGAACTTAGTTAAGGAAACTGAATATTACAGTACTGTATGGTTCCAAACCAAAATAAAAGCCCGAATATAACAAACACATATATTTTATTATATAGTATGTAGCATAACAATTGAGGGTTCCCAGATCGTACTATAAAGATCCAAAGCCCTCAAGCAGATCTACTTACATTGTTCTCTAAGAGTTGCACGAAATAGACAGATTACAAAATACTGAAGCTAAATATCTATAACTGTGTTATTGGACCTACTAAGTATATCTATTATCTCAAGCTTTTTCATCTTCCAGATTGCAAACGGGCATCCTGCAATAAGTAAACAGAAACAGTAAAGCGAAGGAATACTGGTAGTTATACAATACAAAAACATGTAAACATAAAGCAAAGAAAAAACTACGATGTACAACATAAAAACTACGATGTACAAAATCTAAAAACATGGATGATTGAAGATCAAATGTGCAATTAATGAGGTACCTTGTAATGGTGTCTTGCTGCTCAGCTAATATGAAGGGGGAGACTTATAAAGATGAGCAGTTGGTGTGAAGACGGGGGATTTGGACTGTGGAGGCGAGTCTGTAGGGAAAGGTTGAGGCTTAAATACCGTAGTTGTAGGTGGGTCTTCAGGGAAAGGTTGAGGCTTAAATACCGTACGTTGGGGTGGAGGTCTGTAGTTCGGTGGTGGGGAAAATGGGGAAAATGGGGCTCTTGGTGGCTTAGACGGCAGCTCAAGGTGGGGAGGAGTTTGAGTTTTGGGTGGAGTGTGGAGTGGTGTAGGATGAAATAGAGGATTGATTGTAATTGGTTTTGGAGGAGAAATCTCAAAAACAGGCGAAGGTGGCCATTTATTAACCTGGTAAGGAGGAGAAACAGGCTTTGGAGGGGCCTTCGTATGCAGAGAGCGTGACTTCGGTACCACAGGAGTCTTGGAAAATGGTGGTAGCGGATTGGTGGGTGGAGGAGGAGACTTGTATGCCTTTGGAGGAGGAGACTTTTATGGTTTTGGAGGAGGAGTAGTATTATGGATTGTGGCATTTGTGGTAGTTGCAGAACAAATGCAGGCTACAATCAGAGCCACCAACAACTTCTGCAAGGCATCCATTTTTGTTATAAAAAAAAGTGGGTGATTTGCTTGCATGGCTAAGGTGTATTTATAATGATTTTCAGGTGTAGAGGAGACTCGGTAGAAGGTTCTCTATCATTCCTTCAATGAAACGTGTTGGGCAGCTTTGTTTTAACTCTTATTTTTGAAACTACAAATGGAGTTTTGTGTGTGCAGGAAATCAAATGTGTTAACGTATGATTTGTTTCAATTTAGGATGTGCAGTAGGCATAATTTCTTAATGCTTATGCGTCCCTTGCTGAGACAACTTCTGCAAGTTGTCTACATGCTATTTGTCAAGTAGTTTTGACAGGTGCTTAGTTTAGCCATCTGAAATCTGCATTTGTTGTAAATATATTGAGTATTTCAGGAATCTGCTAGCGAATATATGTGGATACACAATAATAGGAGGGTAGCATTTTTACTTTTGCCACATATTTTAAACGATGGGCAATACCCTCCAATAGAATGTTGCCATCTCTAACGAGTTAGAAGTATTAAATTGACAGTTCAATTATGATACATTTTGTATTTGGTTTAGAAATTTGTTGTTATTAGTTATTTTATTTAGTTTTTTTTTTATAACTTTTTTTACGTGATGGATGACGTTAGGTTAGACCTCGTAACCTCTTGTCTGAAACAGGTGCTTTAGCCAATCGAGCTAGGCCCACCGTCCCATTTAGCTTTTTTTTTTTAATGAAAAGTTTTATTTAATTTTATTTTTTAAATAATATTATATGTCAAAGGGTTGGAGTTCAATTGGTTGATTATAATTGGTGAGGATGATGGTATGTGATAAAAAGTCATCCACCAAGGTTCAAATTTTTGAAGGCACATTTGAAGGTCAAGTTTGACATTTGGGTGATTTTGATGTACATGATCTTCTATAAATAATGACTTCTGATTTATATGTATGCTTATTCATATTGTTGTAATCCATTGTATAAACATATATCAAATTTATTAATATGGAAGCACTTGTTTGATTTCATTAGATTAGATTATAAAATTTGTTCATTTTAATTTTCAATCTTTGAAGTTCTCTATGTGGGTTGGATTTATTTGCTTATCCTTTCTATATAATCCCTCTGAAGAGCAATTGTTCAAGTTTGTTGGGAATTTTATCTACTTTAACAAATATAGATTTTGTTTTTCACAACTCTAGAAAAAGGGATTGATTATTTATCCATGGTCAACAAGTTCAATTAAGGATTATCAAGTCATGTAATCAATACACAAACACATAGATAAACTCAATTGACACTTGACCAATAAACAATAGTATATTTTTTATTGATTCAATCAAAAGTATTTTCCCCTTGTGTGTAGTGAAAAATGTATTCCTAAGTGCTAGGAAGTACTAAAAAAACCCAACAAAATGCATAAAACATACAACAATCAAGATTAGGGATTGAGAACTCATACCTACTCGAAAATTGACAAAATCCAAGTATGTTGATGAGCTCGATGTGGAGATTGCTCCGGTATGAACGATTTTGATGTGTGCTCAAAGTAATTTCAGCAACATAATAATATGAAATTGTTCAAGGATTGTGGATTGTGAAAATGGCTATGTTTTTGTCTTTGATGGAGGGATGAATTGGATCAAGGGTTGAGATGAGTTGAGACATCTCAACTCATGTGGTGATGATAAGTGGCATCATGGGAGGAAGAGAAGGAGAGTTGACCTCTCAAAGCCTAGGATGGTGACAAGTGTCACCATGTGGAGGCTTGAGAGGGAGATGGGTACTTTGAAAATACCTTGGGAGATGGACAAGATCTACCTCATAAGGCATTTATTGTCCAATATTCCAAAATGATTGGATTGAGAAGAATAAAAGGAATTTAAAATTCCTTAAAGTTACTTTGGAGAGGTGACCCATGTGGGGTTACTTCTCCAAAAAAGGAAAGCCTTTAAGGCTAATTGGACATGGTAGAGGGCAATAAATGGAAAGAGGATTATCACTTTCTTAATCAAGGGATTAAGAATGTACAAGTGGATAAGGAGGGATTAGATGGAGATTAGGCCAATGGAGAAATGATTAGGAGGTAAGTGGAAAAAGTTGGAGGATGTGACACCTCTTAATTATGGATTAAGTGTGTGCACATCCTTAATGGAGGGATTAGGATTAGGATCAAGGGTTAATGGGAGATAAAACGAGATGTGATAAGGAGAGAGTGTGGGGATAAAATGATTAAATTAAACAAATAAATATTTATTTAATTTAAAGAGGAAATGCGATAAAGGAAATGTAATCAATCAATCAATTAATTAATTACCTTAGGGCTTTAGATGACTTAGGGAAAGTCAATGGTATTAATTAAATAATGCAATATTATTTAATTAATGTGAATAGGAGGGGATTTAGATGAGATGACAAGCTAAAATTGATCAAATGCAAGTAGTCAATTTTAGGTGTTTACATTTTTCCCCTCTTTAAAATAGCGTTGGAATAACAATGTTTCAAAGAAGATTAAAATATAGCCAACTTGATAGAAGAAGTAGATGGAGAGGTGCCCTAGCATGAAGGGAAAATGGATATGGAGTGATACCCCCTCAAGAGGGTGGATGTGAAAAAGGGGCTTGGATGGCCTCTCGAAATATGGAAAAGGGGAATAGTAGCATATCCATGACACAAAATGAGGAAGAATGATGAAGGAATGGAGAAAAATTGAATTATGGGAAGGAAATGGGAGTGAAATGAAGAATTAGGGTTAATTAGGGTTGCTATAAATAGTAATTAGGGAAAATTACTATCCATTTTAACCCTAAGCATTCAAGAGATCACAAAGAGCATAATGGCATATGGGATCTAGCTATTCCACACTGAATGGACATCATGAGGGCATGAAAGCATAGAGGAGAGTACATCGGCTAGGTACCTCTCTTGAATTTACCTTGTATTTTTCATTTAGTCACATTTATGATAGGTCAAAGTCAATGGTCAGTAGATATGCCCATCACGACATAGTAGATCACCAAGTAGGAGGAAGAAAAATTCACCTTAGACAAGTGAATCTTCTCACACTTAGGCAGACATGCCAAAAGGTAGTTACGATAGAGGATTTTGGAATTGCTTAGAAGAGGTGGATCTTCTAGTGAAGGGGCAGATCTACCAAAGGGAAGATCCGTTGGGGATGGGTGGATGCACCTAGAATAGGTGAATTTGTTAGAGGATATGCGGATCTACCAAAAGGAAAATCCACAAATAGAAGGGAAAATGGGTAGGAAAGTTGGGTTCACCTAAGGGGCAGATATGTGAGAGCATAGGTAGATGTTGCTATGCCTTTAATATTAGAGTACACCAAATTATGAATAGTTGGCTTGTGGCTATCTTAACTCCTAATTAAGTCATATTATCATTATTGTATTGTTATTTAGTTGATTAGGTCATCCTAGAGCTTATATATGGTTATCTAAGTAAACCTGGGCGATATCCTAGGCATAGATAGGTATATATAGGAGGTTGTGAGTCTTATTTCATCATCATATTGTGAATTGTACATTCTCATTGGAGATATTTGGAGGTTTTCCCCCTCGAAGTGGCTTGTTTTTCTTAGTTATTATTAAGTATTCTCAGCATATTTTATATCATATCCTTCTATTGTGCAACTTATTTCATTACAAGTGGTATCATAGCATGATCTTGGCACTGTTGCAACAAGGCATTTTTTCAATTTAGGAGGTCATTTTGTGAAAAGCATATCTCTCATATTATAGTGAATTTTTGTGTGATTTTTAAAAAAAATTTTAAGGACATTTTCAAGAAGCTACAGTCTAGATTTTAGAAGAATTGGAGAAAAATTGAGCGAGTTATTGTAAAATTAGGGTTTCTAGCCATTTTATTTGGAAAACACATATCTCCCACATATTGATGAATTGGTTTTTTATTTTTGTGGATTTCTTGAAAAATATTAGATGAATCTAAATTCAAAGTTTCGGATCAATTGAATTAGAAATAATCGATTTATTAGGAAATTAGGTTTTTTAAGAAAATCACTCTCAAGGTTGCAATCACCTAATTTTTGGGAGATTTTTCTATTGGAGTGTGACCTAGGCCCTAGTAAGTCATAGTGAAAATTTCAAATTATTTTGATTTTATTTGTGTGATTTATTACAAAATTATTTTCTACCATCATGATAGGGACAACAAGAGGCAAAAAGAATGCTACCACACCGTGGAAATTTTCAGCTCAAATGAGGGGGTAAAAAATGAAGACTTTAACCCTAAGGATGAAATTAAAAAATTCAAGGGTGATATTTCATCATTAGAGAAGAAGATTATAGAAGAAATGGGTGAATTAAATTCACTTATTCAAGGTATGAAGTTTAAGGGTGAAGATTCACCTCGTAAAGTGGAAGATAATACTTTTGTTGCATGTGAATTCCTTGGATTTGACTTTGATTTCAAGAAGGATCCTTCCTTTAGTAATCATATGCCAAGGAAATTCATACCTTAGTTGGATATGTGAAAGTTTGATGGCAAGGATCCAACCAATTGGCTATGCCAAATGGAGAAGTTATTTGATATTCATCATATTGCTAGTCAACAAAAGATGGCTATGGCATCATTATACCTAGAACCATATAAATTTATTTGGTATCGTTGGTTATGTGATGAGAAGAGAAAAAAGGGTTGTCTGGTCACATGGTCAATTTTTCAAGAGGAACTTGCTACTTATTATGGAGATAAATTTATGGATGGCTACTTCTTTCAACTCACCAAATTAAAGAAAATAGGCATTGTCAAGGATTATATTCAGCAATTTCAAACCCTTTCTCTAAGAGTAGAGAATGTGGCAAAAAAAATATGAAGGAACTATTTCTAGGCGATTTAAAGGATCACATAAAACATGAAGTATGATTGTTCCAACCAAAATCCTTATCACAAGCAATAGTAATGGCAAGACAAGTGGAGGAGAATTTTTTGGCTAGTAAGAGATGAGGTAATATAAATTTCAGTGAAAGGAGATCTCCTACACATTCACTACCACAACCTACTAGGTTGACTCCACAAAAAATTTGAGAAAAGAGCAAAATGGTTATGTTTCAATTGTGACAAAAAATATAGTCATGGCCATAGATGTAGTGAAAAGAATTTTTTTTTTTATTGAAGGACCAAGTGAGGAAGAAGAGGAGGAACCAATATTAGAGGGTGATCAAGGTTTAGATGATGAATCACATGATTCCCAACCAATCATTTATTTTCATTCACTCTCTAGTCTTAGTACCCCTCAAACTCTCAAGGTAGTTGGATTCTTAAAGAAGAAAAATATAAATGTGTTGATCGACTCAAGTAGTACTCATACTTTCATCAACAAAAGCTAGCTACTGGTCTAAATTGTTTTATATATCCAACTCTAGAATTTTAGATCTTGATTGCAGATGGTGGTAATGTCAATTGTTTTGGAATGTCTCATAGCATTAAATTATCCATGTGAAATTATCACCTTGATAGCCCAATGTATTATCTCCATGGGTGTACAAGATATTGTTTTGGGAGTACAATGGCTTACTACTTTGGGAACAATTGAGATGAACTTCTGAGAATTGTTCATGAGATTCCAATCAAAAGGAAAGACAATAGAGCTAAGAGGGTTGAAGGAAAAGTCACCACTAATAGTTAGCTCTCATCAAATGCAGAAGTTGCTTAAGAAAGGATTTGATGGATTTTTGGCCCAGTTATGTTCATTAGAAGTCTCTCAATCTAATGCTCACACCCATACAAATTTAAAAGCAATAATTGAGCATCACTCAGTGGTTTTTGGAGATTGTTGGTAAGCAAATTGGCACTTCAAATGATACTTGACTCGGACAATAGAAAGTGACAATGACACACCAATAGTTGGAGAGATTACTTGTGAAACAATAATCTTCCTCTACATTTGAGAGGGGCAGCTCTCTCATATGATAGGGGTTTTTAGGATTTTTTGTGTACTTTTAACCTAAAAGTGCATAAAGGAGGAAATACAAAACTAAAGGAAGATGAATAATAGAAACCCAATGGTAGACATATGAACACCAACTAATATTTCATAATTGATAATAGATTACAAAGGGGGTTAACCATAAAATATGTTTTCGATATACATTGATGATGAAAGTGTTAAACAAGCAAAAGACAACTAAGAGGGGGGCTGAATCAGTTGTCACACAAATTCAAACTTAAAACTTTATCACTTATCAAATCTTCAACCACACTATTTTGTTATTAGATGTGAGCATGAAACAAAAATAATAGAAAGTAAATCAACACAATGAACACCAGATGTTTACATGGAAAACCCAATAAGGGAAAAACCATCGTGAGGGTTAACTTACAATATAAAGATTATAAACTGACTACAAAGGCTCATTGTCCAAGTACAAAGGCTCACTACCTACAAAGGACTCATTGTCCAACAGGGAGGCTCACTGCCTACAAATACAAAAGAGAACAAAAGATCCACCACAACAATTAAAGAACATTCGTAGGATTACAGAAACCTTCTGTTCATTGCCTTCAACACACTGAAAAATTGCTATCACAACTCACTCACACACACTTCTACTCTTATGATTTGTGGCACACTTTCGTCACTTTGCATCACACTGTCATACAATTCTTCACAACTCGCCTTGGTTTTATACCTTCTCAACCTTAGCAACATTTACCAAGGTCAGCCATAATACATCATTTTATAAATTCAAATTAGGTTGGCAACTCTAAATTCACGCAGTGGAAAGGAATAAGAGTGGACCAATAAAAACATAAAAATAATACTCTTGAATCTTCTACATGCTTCCTCAATTTAAATTTTGTTCTTTGAATAAAGTGTAAACACTAGGTCGGCCATACCTAATGAAAACACAAATTATCAATGATGCACATGCTTCCCAACAAGAAGATGACACATGGATGCCACAACACGCTTCATTATACATAGGAATACATCTCAGAATCTTCCAGATGCATCCGCAACAAAAACAACATGCTTCAAACACTGAATATCTTTCACCAAACAATATGGATTGTGTAGATACACACAAAAACATTGAAACATGATTTTTGGATCACCAAACTCCAAACCTCTTCTTCAGAGCATAGGAAATACCTTCACGAGACATCTACCAAATCCGCACAATCTAAAACAAAAAAATGGAGAATTGTGGAGAAAATATATTTCTCCCAGTCCACAAAACACTGAATCTACCGGTAAAACACATATACCAGTGGACACAACTTCTACGTATCATCTCACCAAAAATTGAAACTCAGACTGTATCATCATCAAATCACCATCAACATGCCTTTAGATCTACATAGGCATATGATCAATACAAGAGAAAAATTGACCACATACCGGAGCACACACTGAACACACTCAACACTCTGACTTCTCTTCTTTATTAATTTTCTCAAAAGCACTTGGAAACTCATCAACACAACTCATCTGAATTGCCATAAGGATGGCTCCACGTACTCACAACATCTCAGTCATACATGTACAATCTACAACATACTTAACAATGTTGACATCAATGACAACATTAATGACAACTCCAAACTAGCTCATACTTGCAACAATCTTCCCCTTTGTCATTGATGGAAACACATAACCTTTTCTCCCACTTTGACATCAATGGAAAAGAACAACTGCTCTGATTACTCCCCCTACGGAGTAGACCCATCAATCAATCCAGGTAAATGAAGAATCTATGAACTCACTAGACTGGCACACCTTCATGTGCACCTAGTGAGGAGGGCCAATGACCCCCAACCTCTCCCTAAGATGCTCGAAAGTATCCTTCGGAAGATCCTTAGTAAATATGTCTGCAATTTGTTCATTTGTAGTTACATACTCCAATCTAACCTCATTCTCTAGCACTTTCTCTCTCAGAAAATGATACTTGATAGATATGTGCTTCATTCTTGAATGCATAACCAGATTCTTCAAAATGTTTATTGCACTTGTATTATCATAGAAAATAGAAATAGGCTCATCACATATCACACCAATTTCTTTCAAAGTTTTCTTCATCCACAAAACTTGTGTATAGTAGGATGTTACATCAATATATTCAACCTCTACAGTGGATAAAGAAATTGAGTCTTGCTTTTTACTCAGCCATGAAACTAGTCTTCCTCCAAGAAAGAAAGCACCACCACTGGTACTCTTTCAATCATCTACACTTCCAACCCAATCAACATTTGTATAAGCACTCAGGGTGAAATCATTACTCTTAGGGTACCATAGTCCATAATCTAGTGTGCCTTTAAGATATCTAAATATTCCTTTTACAGCCATAAGATGTGCTTCTCTAGGATCTGCTTGGAATCTAGCAACTAACACACTACATGCATAATATCTGGTTTGGTAGTAGTGAGATACAACAGTCCTCCAATCATGGATATGTATTTGCTCTGATTATTCTAAGAAAATTCATCATCCTTGCTCAGTTTACGTTCAGTTACCATAGGAGTACAAACCAGTTTAGAATCCTCCATCCCAAAAAAAAATCAACAACTCTTTTACATACTTAGATTGTGAAATAAATATCCCTTTGTCAGTTTGATTCACTTGTAGACCAAGAAATAAATTCAATTCACCAATCATAGATATCTCAAATTCTTTATGCATTTCTTCAAAAAACTTTTTACACGTGCCTTCATTTCCTCAAAAAATGATGTCATCAACATAAGCTACTACAATCAACATCTTATTACCTTGCACTTTGAAGTAGAGGTTGTTGTTAGCAGAACTTTTGTTGAATCCTTGCTTTGTCAGATATCTATCCATTCTTGCATACCAAGCTCTGGGAGCTTGCTTTAGTCCATACAATGCCTTCCTCAACTTACAAACCATGTTTGGCTTGTCAAACAGTTGAAACCCTTCAAGTTGCTCCATGTATACTTCTTCCTCCAACTCACCATTCAAAAAGGTTGACTTAACATCCATTTGATATACTTTGAAGTCCTTATGTGCAGAAAATGCCAAAAAAATTCTAATAGCTTCCATTCTCGCCACAGGGGAAAATGTCTCCTCAAAATCTATGCCTTCAACTTGTGAATATCCTTTGCATACCAATATTTCCTTATTCCTTACTACTCCATTTTCATTCAGTTTGTTTCAAAACACCCATTTTGAGCCAATCACATTTTTTTCCACAGGTCTAGGGACTAGTTCTAATGTCTAATTCTTCTCTATTTGCTGAAATTCCTCTTTCATAGTTCTCATCCAACTTTCATCTTCACATGCTTCTTTTACAGATTTAGGTTCTATTTTAGAAAGTAAACATAAATTTACCTCAGCTACGCTTTTTGTCTTTGCACCTTCACTCTTGTATCCAATTATCTGATCTTCTGGATGATTCTTCCATACATATTTAGGAGTCCTAGCAATAGGTTCTGATTCATTTTCTTCTTCTTCTACTACTTGTTCTTCTTCTTCTTTTTATTCTTCTTCTTCTTTCTCCTTATTTTCTTCAGGTATATGTCTGCAGATAGGATCATTAGGTTCAACTTCACTTATCTCAATAGGTCTGTGTATGTCTTCATCAACTTTCACATTAGCACTTTCAATAATCTTCCTTAATCTTTTGTTAAAGCATTTGTATTCCTTGCTAGTGGTAGAGTATCCAAGAAATATTCCTTCATCACATCTAGCATCAAACTTTCCAAGATTTTCATCATCTCTTTTAATATAGCATCTACTTCCAAATACCTTGAAATATTTCACAGTAGGAATCTAACTAGTCCATAACTCAAAAGGTGTCTTTGTGTTGTTGTGTCTGATTTGAACTCTATTAAGAACATAAATAGTAGAATGTATCGCTTCTCTCCAATATACATCTGGTACATTAGATTCTTTCATCATAGTTCTAGCAGCTTCCTGTACTGTCTTGTTTTTCCTTTCAACTACCCCATTCAGTTGTGGGGTTCTCAGAGTAGAATATTGTCTTTTTATGCCATGCATCTCATAGAATGTATTAAGTTCACCAGAAGTGAATTCACCATCTCTATCTAATCTTAAACATTTGATTTTCAGATTTACTTCATTCTCCACTCTTTCTTTGAATACCTTAAACCTATCCAGGGCTTGATTATTCTCTCTGAGAAAAGAAAACCATGTCATTCGAGTGTAATCATCAATAAGCAACATGAAAAATCTATCACCATTCAGGTTTCCAGTCTTAGTCGTACCACATAGATCAGTATGTACCAACTCCAGCATACCGGTAGTAGAATATTCTTTTCCTTTAAAGCTATACCTTGTCTACTTCCCCAGTTGACAACTTCTACAAATAGCATTAGTAGGTCTTGTGATTCTAGGTAGTCCTCGAACAATCTCCTTTTTACAGATCTTGACCAAATTATCAAAATCCACATGTCCCATTCTTCAGTGCCATAACCAACTTTCACTGATCTGAGATACAAGACAATGACCATCAACTCCATTCAACTAATAGATGTTTCCATGTGTTCTTCTAGCTGCAATAATATCTCCATTTCTAGATCCTTTTCTGATTTCACAGGTATTGTTCTGAAACACAAGCTTAAAGCCATTGCTACACATCTGACCAACACTCAAAAGATTATTCCTCAAACCCTTCACATAATATACATCATCATTACAATGCACTCCATCAAAACTAATTAAACCCTTACCACAAATCTTAGCTCCTGAATCATCATCGAACATGACTAAACCACATCATATTTTTCAAGTTGAGTGAACTTACTCTTATCTCCGGTCATGTGATTTGAACATCCACTGTCAATTACCCAGTAGTCTTCATCCTATCTTGCATGAAATGTGGTAACCAAAGTACCTTCCATCCTATTCTTCTTAACTTTCGGAGCTCTTTTGCTTACACACTTTTTGGGGTTAGTGGATATAGATTTATTTCCCAAAGCTAAGGTTAAGCATTCACTATCATCAACCTCATTTTCAGATTCATCATCAGAAATACCTGCCTCTTCCTTAACATAGTACAGCTTCTTATACTTCTTATCCTTCCTATCCTTATCCTTATAATCCTTTTTCTCTTTATGTGTATCCCTTTTCAAACATCTTGAAGCATAATGACCAATATTACCACAACTAAACCATTTAAAGGGTAACATACCTTTATACTTTTTGGTACCTTTCTTAAACTTCCTGGTGAAGTTAGCTTCCAACTCATCAACATCATCGCTATCCAGTTCCTCCTCAATCTTCATTTCCTTAAATGTCATTGGGTGATCCCATAATAGTGGTTTACAATTTTTGGCCAAACTGGACACTGAAATTATTATTTTTAACTAAATCTTCACATTCGGGCACCTATAGCGGCTAAACCGTGAGGAATTTGAAGATGGTGCAAACTAGAGTCTCATCAAATTTTGTTTGTAGATTCTAAAAATATTTTTTCAAAATTTTTGGAATCAAATTGCACTTCTTTTCCATCTCCCATGAAAATTTATTTTTCAAAATAACATTTTTAAAAAAGCTTAATTATAACACATAACTTTTTTCCATGAAGGATAAAATTAATTCTTTCAAATTTAGATTGTAACTCTAATATCTAGTGCTTACACTTGGTTAGATAGTTTTTATTGAATATTTTTTCCTTAATCAAGTTTCAAAGTCAAACTAATTACACCAGACAGCACCATATAACGTAACTTTTTTGTATATGTCAAAAAAAAATTATTTTGTTGGATCAAGGACTTCAATATCTAGTGCACTCATATTTTTCAATTTTTTTGATAATCTTCTATTTTTCCACATGTGAAGAACAGAGAAATTCATTTTCGATGAAAAACCTATGTTTAATAAAACTTAAAAACAAATACATAACAAAACCAAAACATATTAAAATTATATTCATTGGATATCTTGTTCTGAGGAATACCATAATCATTTGAAATAAATTTTAAATGAATTCATTTGATCCCCCAAAAGCTAAATCAAAAGTGATTTTTTATCAGCATTTTGATAGGTGTAAAGGAGACGCATTTATAGGTATGGTTTAAAACTAGCGAGGTTCTATCCAAGGGGGTTTGATCTAAGGTGATTTGATCAAACCCTCTTCAATTGGAATCCTTAAAATGGAACTTTTTAAGGCTTAAATCATTATATTTTCTAAAAATATGTGATTTCAGCTAAAATCCATTCCTCTCAGGAATTGTAAACCACTATTGTGACAGCACCCCATTTCTGTCTTTTCTTCTATCTTGTCATCTTTCCAGAACTTTCTCAATTCAAATGCTTCTAGGGTGTCGAACAAGTGTTCCAAGGTGTACTTCTTAGGGTCATACATTTCTTCAATCACCAAGATCTTATCACTATAGTAGTCTGGTAGGGTGATTAGGATCTTCTCTATTATGTCTTCATCTGCTAGCTTTCCTCCTTGATTTCTAACCTCATTTGCAGTATGTTCATCCCTGTGAAAGAGACTTGTAAATTCTTCACCATCTTCCATTTTTAGGTTCACAAATCTATGCTTTGTCACTAGTCTCTTTTTTAGTTTCACCTTTTCATTGCCTTCATACATGTCTTCCAGTTTCCTCCAGACATCATATGTAGTGTCCAAAGAATTAACCTTGATTCACTCATTTTTAGATAAACCACTGTAAATCGCATACTTTTCCCTCTCATTTTCTTCATAAGAAGAGATCTCATCTGCAATATTACCACCACTGGACGGAAGTGTATACTTATTCTCAATAGCCTTTTAGGTCTTGAAACCAATAGAGAGAATATATCCTCTCATCTATCCCTTCCAATCTTTGTAGTCAGTTCCATCAAACATAGGGATCGACAACTTGTGTGCCATCAGATCTTCCTTAAGCGATTAAGCCCTACAACAAGGAACTAGGGCTCTGATACCAATTGTTAAACACATGTAGGACAACTAAGATGGGGGTGAATCAATTTTCACACAAATTAAAACTTAAAAATTTATCACTTATCAAATCTTCAACTGCACTATTCTGTTATTAGATATGAGCATGAAACATAATAAAAAAAAGTAAATCAACACAATGAACACCGAATTTTACATGGAAAACCCAATAAGGGAAAAACCACGGTGAGGATTAACTCGCAATATAAATATTATAAACTGAATACAAAGGCTCACTACCCAAAAGAGGGCTCACTGTCCAAGTACAAAGGCTCACTACCTACATAGGACTCACTGTCAAACAAGGAGGCTCACTGCCTACAAATACAAAAGAGAATAAAAGATCTACCGCAGCAATTAAAGCACATTTGCGGGATTATAGAAACCTTCAATGCATTTCCTTCAGCACACTGAAAAATTGTTATCACAACTCACTCACACACACTTCTGCTCTTATGATTTGTGGCACACTTTTGTCACTTTTCATCACACTGTCATACAATTCTTCACAACTCGCCTTTCTTTTATACTGTTCTCAACCTTAGCAAAATTTACCAAGGTTGGCCACAATACATCATTTCATAAATTCAAATTAGGTCAGAAACTCTAAATTCCCATGGTGGAAAGGAATAAGAGTGGACCAATAAAAACATAAAAATAATATTCTTGAATCTTCTACATGCTTCCTCAATTTAAATTTTATTCTTTGAATAAAGTGTAAACACTAGGTCGACCAAACCTAATGAAAACACAAGTTATCAATGATGCACATGCTTCCCAACAAGAAGATGGCATGCAGATGCCACAACAGGCTTCATTATTCATGGGAATACATCTCAAAATCTTCTAGATACATCTGCAATAAAAACAACAGGCTTCAAACACTGAATATCTTTCACCAAACAATCTGAGTTGTGCAGACACACAAAAATACTGAAACATGATTTCTGGATCACCAAACTCCAAACCTCTTTGCCAAAGCATAGGAAAGACCTTCATAAGACATCTACCAGATCTGCATGATCTGAAACAAAACAGTGGAGAACTACAGAGCAAACATATTTCTCCTAGTCTGCAGAACACTGACTCTGTCGGTAAGTTCACATATATTGGTGGACACAACTTCTACGTACAATCTCACCAGAAAATGAAACTCAAACTGTATCATCATCAGATCACCATCAACATTCCTTCAGATCTTCATAGGCATAGGATCAACATAGGAGAAAAACTGAGCACATACCGGAGCACACACTCAACACACTCAACACTCTGACTTCTCTTCTTTATTAATTTTCTTAAAAGCACTTGGAAACTTATCAACATAATTCATCTGAAATGCCATAAGGATGGCTCCATGTACTCACAACATCTCAACCATACATGTAAAATCTGCAACATATTGAACAGTGTTGACATCAATGACAACATTAATGACAACACCACCAAACTAGCTCATACTTGCAACAGAAAGAAGGATAAAAAATCTCAACATACGATGAGATAAATTGCTTCAACACATTCAAACCATGATACCAAGATATGATTGTGCTTCATTAATTACATAGAAATTACTAATGGATTCCACAACTACAAAAATGGATTGCCAATTTAGCATATGAGAAATCAGCAATAATAACTCAAAACACATTTAAGACATACAAACCAAATGCATTGTTCATTATCTTTTTTCAATTCTACAATTACAAAACCTCCTAAGTACAAAATGTCCAGCCAAAAGTCATCAAAAGTTCCTATCAAAATTCTCTAGAGTTTCCCCTTTGTAAAAGTTCCCCCCCTTTACATTACAAATGACCTTGTATATATAGGCTTCTCTTCAATAACTACCTGCAACTACCTCCTTGCTACCTTTTTTTGAAATACATTGGCTTTGAAAATAATAACCTTATTTGATTAGGTTTTACATAACTTTTTATTCTTTTACAAATAAGGTTCAATTGCCATTAGTGACATAAGTCACTTTTCCCAAAATTTAACTTGAAACTTGTAACATCAAAGAAAGGCCACATCATCAATTGTGCTGAGGTAATTTCCATCTTTTTGACCCCTTGTTTCCAAATATTGACCAATTGATTATCAGGAAAGATCATTTTCGATCTAGTAGAATTTAAGGTCTTATACCACTTGATATCCAAAATAGGACTAGCACATATATGATATTTAAATCAAAAACAACATGATGAATGGAATTCATAAATAAAAACCTCTCTCAAACTAGTTCCAAGTAGTTAGGTGCTTCCGCAGATACCTCTCATAGAAGATGATCCAATGCTCCATTATGTCTTCATACAAACCAGCTAAGGATCCAATTGCAAACTTTTACGTAAGCCTTGCCATGAATGGTTTAAGTTGTGTGATAGTAGGCCTTATAATATAATCATAATAATGGAATCCTTTGAATTTGGATCAATAAACGTTATCAATACATAAACCAAAGCACCAATGATTTCAACAACTTGAATACCATTATTGCAACCTTTGATACTTTCTCTCACATTCCAAACTACGAAGGACATGTTGCCTAATATGCTCTCATGGAATCTTCTTACAAGGCTTGTGTAGATTCTTCATGTGGACACTCATTTGAAAATGTTGCAAATGCACCGATCAAAAGTGGAATATCACCTATATCCTCCAAATATTTATTTGCACTCTATTTTCAGCTCTTTAGCAACATCTAATTTGTTCTCTATTTTCTCAAAGACTTGCAACTTCTATCCATTTTTCCATATTCACCCCAGAATGCCACACTACTACTAATCATCAAAACTATTCCTGACACACATTGATCCCATCATGTACTTGTCCAAATATCTGAACCATGATGTAAACCCATTTGTTTCCAAAGATAAAGCATTGGTTTCAGCTTTATTCCCAATTTATTTCAATCATTGCATTTCAAATACTTCATGGAATTTCAGCTTCATGTATTGGCTTGATAATTCTAAAGTGTTATCAAAAAATCCATGTTGTGCATATTCTACAATCATGTGTTTGATGGAATCACATCTCATTGAGGAATTTAAACAAATAGTTCACACACCTTCTATAACCACAGTTTGCAGTTACATTTGTTTTTTAGACTAGAGGAATTGGTTAGGTATCTGTCTCCCTATAAACTGTAGTGCGCCTGGTAAAAAAAATTCACATGACCGATAACGTTGTCGTGGAATGCTCTCCAGCACCACAGGGATGGTGGGAAGACTAGAGCTCATGACCTCTTTCTTGCAACAAGATGCTTTAGCCAATTGAACTAGGCCCACCGCCCCTCCTACAACTACAACTTCAAACAAAATTCTTGAGCTATATTGTATTTCTTTGATTGATGTCCACTTGCTATCCCATAACTCTCATTTTGGCACAAGCAATGAGGATGCTGGAAATAGACGTGGATTTGGTTTTACACCTATAATTGTATTTACCTAAAACCTTCTGAGGCCTTTTCAATGTATCCATTTTGTGGACATTTGGTAATAGTGCAAATGAGACCACATTTATTTGACACATTTTTCCAAACAACTTACAGCCATTTCCTTCACTTTACTTTCTAAAGTCTTTTGAATAAATGCATATCATGCCTTTATTGCAATTCAAAAGACCACATTTATTTTAGGCATTATGTCATACATTTCACACACTTCCTCTCTAATCTAGAATTCTTATTTGTCGCGGGTAGGTAGGATGCTTGCAAAATTTATGGAATTTGAATTTGTACCTTGCCAATTGAATATGTGTGAGAGTTTCTAAAACCTTCCCAAAAAATGCATCTTGTGTATAAACCACACCTTTCCTTATGTAGGAAATGAAACAATAAAAAATGTGAATAGCTAAAGAAAAGAAAGGAGAGAAAACACAATAACAACATATGGAAGAATATTAAAAATAGATCAAATTTGTATTAGTGCCATTTTTGTTAATACAGAGTTGGCAGTGCGCTTTTACAATCATGCCTTCGTCAATATCAAAGACAGAGTAACTTGTCCTAATATATTTTCAAAATAGAGTTCTTCACTTAGGAACAGGGAAGCTTCCAGAATACGTGCCAAAACAGAATTGTCTAGATATATCATAGAGGGAAATTGAAGGAAGAAGAAGATAGAAAATAAATGTGGTAGATGGAGTAGGTAGTCTGATGTGACAGGGAAGATTAGAAGAGTTGAGCTAGAAGACCATGTCACCAACACTCCCCCTTAATCTTCATTGCCATATATGTCTACTATTCCAATTCCTTTTCTCTTCATTTGCCATTGATTGTTGTCTTCTTTTATCTCTTGTTGATTTCCATAACCAAGTTTGTTGACTTTGCAAATTATTTTGCTTGCTTGATATATTCAAACCATCTTCAAATCCAATGATTCCTCTCTCTCATGTCTTCGTCCAACTGCTAGGGAAATTTCTTGAATCTTTGGCTTTTAACTCTTCAAAATAGAAAACACAAACTTTTTGCAAACTCACTTTCTATAGATGTCTTTCTAGATAAATATTTTGTTTTACTTAACCATTTTTTATCCTTCTTGAAGATTTAAACCTTGCAAAATTACTATCATTTCTCACAACTTGAACATTTGTACTTAAACAAATTTTTAATCATACCTGTAATTTTCTGCCAACTCGATCCATAAGTCCATTCACAATCCATTTTCATACAACCTACCATAGACTCTTTATTTGATGCATTATTCCAACATTTCTTTTCACAATGATTTTTCAAACCACACACACTACAAGGGTGTAAGTCCCAACATTTTTCCTTCGTATGACCTTTCCTACTACAATAAGAACATTGAATACATTGTGTTTCTCGAACAAATTTACTTGAGCCTATATTATTTCCTTTGCCTATTACATACCCAATTCCTTCATGTTTTGGCCTCATAACTTGTTCTATTGGCTCTTTCATTCCTTTTCCATTCTTTCCTAATCCTTTACTTTCATAACCCATTCTTTTCATTATTTTTAATCCTTGACATTGTTTTCATTACAACTTTTCTCATTCTCATCAGATTTAACAAGATTTGTAGATTCACACACATTATCTTCATGCTTATATTATCTTCAAAAAAGTTACACAATCCATTTGATAAAATTTTTGTGCCACATGATACATCATACACCAATGGTTTTGATTTCAAACATTTATTTTCTTCTTTTAGTTTTGATATTTCTTCCTTTTGCAAACTATTTTCTTCTTCTAATCTCTTTAATTTTTCTTCCAAGTCTTCATTCTTTTTATTAACTTCATCAAACAACTTTAGCTTTTCTTCTAGCTCTCTGTTTTTTTTTATCTTTGACTTTGCCCAATTCTTTCTCAAGATCATAATTTTCATCTAATAGTTTACACATCTCTTTCTGCATCTCTTTTGTTTTTTCAATATAGCATCTATTATCCTTTTTAACAATGTCCAATTCATCTTTAAGTCTTATTAATTCTTCTTCCAAGAAATTATTTTCAACCACTAAATTTGCATTCTCCTTTCTAACTCTTTTGCCTACTTTCCCCATCTATAATAGGCAATTTCAGCTTACCTTAAACTTGATTGTGTTACGGGGTTTTATTAGCTTTGTGTGCCTTCAATCTTCTACAGTCTTTTTTTTCCCTTATTCGGCGACTGGCTCTGTTCTTTCTTTTCTCCAACTTGCTTGATTTCATTTCTACTACACTAATTAGTCCTTTAACAACTACGACTGTATCTTTCTCCTTAACACTAACTTCACATCAATAATTATCTTATCTTGTGCTCCCCCTTAGCAACAATTCATTCAAACTCTACAATAACCTTGTGATGGCCTCCTTCCAACAATCTCTTCTTTTATCATAAAAATGCTTCAACACTTTTTCTTTACGCAATCTGTAGATTTTCTTCAATTCTGAGATCTTGGAATTCTTACCCTTACCCAGTTTCTTCAAAATTGCAATATCCTTTTCAAATCAACCTTTCAATCATTGGTGTCTGGGCTTTAGAAATTGTATGTGCTACTGCATAATGGCATTTCTTTCAAACACTTTACTTACATTCTTCAAACCACAACACTCCCTCTCTCTTTCACATTCTCTTTTTTGGTGATCACAAACAGATCCAAGCAACATCCTCTTAAAAACATGTCAAACTCCTTTTACAAGATTTGTATTTTCTTCTTTCAAACAGCTACCAGTTGTGATCTCCTTTCTAGTGACTTCTGCACTAGTTCATTCAGCTTTCTTCAATTCCTTTTTGCATTGGCTCAAACTCTTGATTGCAAGCAACTTTACTTGAAATTGGTCAACCCTTATCTCCTTAGTAGATATCATTGATTTTTTCTCCTCATTCAGCACCCAACAATCTTCCATACAAATTCCATTCAGATCCCACAACTTGTCATCTTTCATTTGGAAACTTCAACTCTACTCTGATCTCCTGCTCTGATACCAATTGTAGGAAATGAAACAATCAAAATTGTAAATATCTACAAAAAAGAAAGGAGAGGAAACACAATAACAACATATGGGAAGAATTTTAAAAATAGATCAGATTTGTATTAATGTCATTTTTGTTAATACAGAGCTTCCAGTTCAATTGTACATTCATGCCTTCATCCATATCACAGACAAAGTAGCTTTCCCTAATGTATTTTCAAAATAGAGTTCTTCACTTAGTAACATGGAAGCTTCCAGAATACACGCCAAAATAGAATTGTCTAGATAAATCGTAGAGGGAAATAGAAGGAAGAATAAGATAGAAAATAAATACGGTAGATGGAGTAGGTAGTCTGATGTGATAGGGAAGATTAGAAAAGCTGAGCTGGAAGACCATGTCACCAACATCTTGTGTATGAAACTTTCTAGTGGATGTGTAGAGGTATTAGTCCTGGAAAATGTACTTGTTTGCAAACTTCCCAAGCCATTTTAACAAAATCATTTTGTGAAGCAAATGAAATTACATCTATTTTGAGTCACAATATTAAACAGTTCCTTCTCGTTGCATCACATGTATTTGAAAGAAAATTTAGTAGACATTTTGCATGCCTTTCATTTCCACCTCGCCCATTAGTGTAACAGAGCAATTATTACAAACCTTGATTTGATAGTTGTTTAGGCATTTAAATAAAACAACTCATGCCATTTTCCTTTCACACCACCACTCACACAATAACCATTCCATAATCTACAACAATTTCAACCCATGAGATCATATTTCTTCGATGTATTTTTGCATATAGTTCGTGTACCTTGTCTCTGCTTAAACATTTCCATCTGGTGCATGCAATCACAATAGTGCATAAGACTACATTTCTTTCAAAACTCATACTTCCAAATAGTTATGGCAACCGGCTTATGATTTCCACTTTTAAATGCTCAAAAGTTAGAAATCCTGAAAAAAAAATTCAACAATGTTCAAATTCATAAAAATGCAAGTAAATGCGATTAAAATTTGCTGAAATGTGAGCAATGTATATGAGGATTTCTGAAAATTTGAGCATTGAGGTTAAAATGCAGCCAAATGTGAGAAAAATGAATTTCAAATTTATTCAAATGTGAGCACATAGGGTAGAAATTTGAAAAAATTGAGCATGGAGATTAGAATTTGCAAAAACTTGAGCACAGAGGTTAAAATTCACTCAAATGCAAGCAAATTGAGGTTAAAATTTGGTGAAATGCGAGCAAATGAAGGTTAGGATATGGAAAAAGTTGAGCAATAAGCCTAAGCACACTCAATGTGCCTCAAATTAAACATTTAAAAGCTGGGAAACCCTCATTTAATAATTATTTAAAACCTTTAGAAAAATTTTAAAATAATTATTTATATTTTTGAATAACCCTTTCATGATTCCTTATTGCTGTAACACTAAAACTTGCATAACTTTCAACTAAAAAATCCTTTTGCCTTGAAATTTTGTCAAGAGAATCTAAACATCATAACAAACAAAACCCAAAAAATAATTTCAATCTAAGCAAACAATTTTTAAATTTTAATAATTTTTGACATTTTGTTCAACAACTTAAAACTTTAATTTCCCTCAATCTAGAGTCTAGGTCACCATGAAAATTTTGTACATTGCTTGGAATATGCTCAAGAACATCCCCCTTGAACATTTTTGCATAAAAAATTCATCTTGTGTCCAAAACGTACCTTTCCTTGTGTAGGAAATGAAACAAGCAAAACTGCGAATAGCTAAAGAAAAGAAAGGAGAGAAAACACAATAACAACATATGGAAGAATATTAAAAATAGATCAGATTTATATTAGTGTCATTTTTGTTAATACAGAGCTGCCAGTGCTCTTTTATAGTCATCCCTTCATCCATATCAATGACAGAGTAACTTCTCCTAATATATTTTCAACACAAAGTTCTTCACTTAGCAACAGGGAAGCTTCCAAAATATGTGCCAAAATATAATTGTCTAGATATATCATAAAGGGAAATAGAAGGAAGAAGAAGATAGAAAATAAATGTGGTAGATGGAGTAGGTAGTCTGATGTGACAGGGAAGATTAGAAGAGCTGACCTAGAAGACCGTGTCACCAACACTCCCCCTTAATCTTCATTGCCATATATGTCTACTATTCCAATTCCTTTGCTCTTCATTTGCCATTGACTATTCTCTTCTTTTATCTCTTGTTGATGTCCATAACCAAGTTTGTTGAATTTACAAATTATTTTGCTTGCTTGATATATTCAAACCATCTTCAAATCCAATGATTCTTCTCTCTCATGTCTTCGTCCAACTGCTTGGGCATTTTCTTGAATCTTTGGCTTTTAACTCTTCAAAATAGAAAACACAAACTTTCTACAAACTCACTTTCTATAGATGTCTTTCTAGACAAAGATTCTTTTTTACTCAACCATTTTCTATCCTTCTTGAAGATTTAAACCTTGCAAAATTACTATCATTTGTCACACTTGAACATTTGTACTTAAACAAAATTTTAATCATACCTGTAATTTTCTGCTAACTCGATCCATAAGTCCATTCACAATCCATTTTCATACAGCCTACCATAGAATCTTTCTTTGATGCATTATTCCAACATTTCTTTTCACAATGATTTTTCAAACCACACACACTGCAAGGGTGTAAGTCCCAACATCTATCCTTCGTATGACCTTTCCTACTACAATGAGAACATTGAATACATTGTGTTTCTCGAACAAATTTACTTGAGCCTATATTATTTCCTTTGCCTATTACATACCCAATTCCTTCATGTTTTGGCCTCATAACTTGTTCTATTGGATCTTTCATTCCTTTCTCATTATTTCCAAATCCTTTACCTTCATAGCCCATTCTTTTCATTATTTTTAATCCAGCATTGTTTTCATTACAACTTTTCTCATTCTTGTCAGATTTAACAAGATTTGTAGATTCACACACATTATCTTCATGCTTATATATTCTATATCACAAATTACTTTAGAAAAGTTACAAAATCCATTTGATAAAAATTTGTGCCACATGATACATCATACGCCAATGGTTTTGATTTCAAAATTTTATTTTCTTCTTTCAGTTTTGATATTTCTTCCTTTTGCAAACTATTTTCTTCTTCTAATCTCTTTAATTTTTCTTCCAGAGTATTCATTCTTTTTCTTAATTTCATCAAACAACTTTAGCTTTTCTTCTAGCTCTCTATTTTTTATATTTGACTTTTCCCAATTCTTTCTCAAGATCATAATTTTCATCTAATATTTTACACATCTATTTCTCCATCTCTTTAGTTTTTTCAATATAGCATCTATTATCCTTTTTAACAATGTCCAATTCATCTTTAAGTATTATTAATTCTTCTTCCAAGAAATTATTTTCAACCACTAAATTTACACTCTCCTTTCTAACTCTTTTGCCTAATTTCCCCATCTATAATAGACAATTTCAGCTTACCTTACTTGATTGTATTATGAGGATTTAGTAGATTTGTGTGCCTTTAATCTTCTACAGTCTTTGTTTTCCCCTACTCTGCGGCTGGCTTTATTCTTTCTTTTCTCCAACTTGCTTGATTTCGTTGCTACTACACTAATCAGTACTTTAACAGCTGCGACTGTATCTTTCTCTTCAACACTAACTTCACATCAATAAGTATCTTATCTTGTGCTCCCCCTTAGCATCAATTCATTCAAACTCTGCAATAACCTTGTGATGTCCTCCTTCCAGCAATCTCTTCTTTTCTCATAAAAATGCTTCAACACTCTTTCTTTATGCAATCTATTGATTTTCTTCAATTCTGAGATCTTGGAACTCTTACCCTTACCCAGTTTCTTCAAAATTGCAATCTCCTTTCCAAATCAACCTTTCAATCATTGGTGTTTGGGCTTTATAAATTGTATGTGCTACTACATAATGGCCTTTCTTTCAAACACTTTACTTGCATTCTTCAAACCACAACGCTCCCTCTCTCTTTCACATTCTCTTTTTTTGATGATCACAAACAGATTCAGGCAACATCCTCTTAAAAACATCAAACTTCTTTTCAGCAATCTATATTTTCTTCTTTCAAATAGCTACCAGTTGTGATCTCCTTTCTAGTGACTTCTGCACTAGTTCATTCAGCTTTCTTCAATTCCTTTTCACATTGGCTCAAACTCTTGATTGCAAGCAGCTTTACTTGAAACTGGTCAACCCTTATCTCCTTAGCAGATATCATCGATTTCTTCTCCTCATTCAGCACCCAACAATCTTCCATACAAATTCCATTCAAATCCCACAACTTGTCATCTTTCGTTTGGAAACTTCAACTCTACCCTGATCTCCTGCTCTGATACCAA
Source organism: Sequoia sempervirens (assembly GCA_007258455.2). Lineage (NCBI taxonomy): Eukaryota > Viridiplantae > Streptophyta > Pinopsida > Cupressales > Cupressaceae > Sequoia > Sequoia sempervirens. The sequence continues at coordinate 669,341,526 of VDFB02270651.1, forward strand.
TTGTAGGAAATGAAACAAGCAAAACTGCGAATAGCCACAAAAAAGAAAGGAGAGGAAACATAATAACAACATATGGGAAGAATTTTAAAAATAGATTAGATTTGTATTAATGTCATTTTTGTTAATACAGAGCTACCAGTTCAATTTTATAGTCATGCCTTCATCCATATCAAAGACAGAGTAACTTTCCCTAATGCATTTTCAAAATAGAGTTCTTCACTTAGTAACAGGGAAGCTTCCAGAATATGCGCCAAAATAGAATTGTCTAGATACATCATAGAGGGAAATAGAAGGAAGAATAAGATAGAAAATAAATTTGGTAGATGGAGTAGGTAGTCTAATGTGACAGGGAAGATTAGAAGAGCTGAGCTGGAAGACCATGTCACCAACATCTTGTGCATGAAACTTTCTAGTGGATGTGTAGAGGTATTAGTCCTGGAAAATGTACTTGTTTGCAAACTACCCAAGCCATTTTAACAAAATCATTTTGTGAATCCCATGAAATTACATCTATTTTGAGTCACAATATTAAACAGTTCCTTCTCGTTGCATTACATGTATTTGAAAGAAAACTTAGTGGACATTTTGCATGCCTTCATTTCCACCTCGCCCATTAGTGTAACAAAGAAATTATTACGAACCTTGATCTGATTGTTGTTTAAGGAATTTAAATAAAACAACTGATGCCATTTTCCTTTCACACCACCACTCACATAATAACCATTTCATAATCTACAACAATTTCAACCCATGAGATCATATTTCTTCGATGTATTTTGGCATATAGTTCATGTACCTTGTCTCTGCTTAAACATTTCCATCTGGTGCATGCAATCACAACAGTGCATAAGACTACATTTCTTTCAAAACTCATACTTCCAGACAGTTATGGAAACTAGCTTATGATTTCCTCTTTTAAATGCTCAAAAGTTAGAAATCCTGAAAAAAGTTGAACAAGGTTCAAATTCATCAAAATGCAAGTAAATGCGGTTAAAATTTGCTGAAATGTGAGCAATGTAGGTTAGGATTTCTGAAAATTTGAGCATTGAGGTTAAAATGCAACCAAATGTGAGCAAAATGAAGTTCAAATTTATTCAAATGTGAGCACATAGGGTAGAAATTTAAAAATTTTGAGCATGGAGATTAGAATTTGAAAAATTTGATCATAGAGGTTAAAATTCACTCAAATGCAAGCAAATTGAGGTTAAAATTTTGTGAAATGCGAGCAAATGAAGGTTAGGATTTGGAAAAAGTTGAGAAATTAGTTTAGAAAATGAGAAAAGTTGAGAAATAAGCCTAAGCACACTCAATGCACCTCAAATTAAACATTTAAAAGTTGGGAAACCCTCATTTAATAATTATTTAAAACCTTTAGAAAAATTTTAAAATAATTATTTATATTTTTCAATAACCCTTTCATGATTCCTTATTGCTGCAACACTGAAACCCGTATAACTTTCAACTAAAAACTCCTTTTGCCTTGAAATTTTGTCAAGAGAATCTAAACATCATGACAAACAAAACCGAGAAAAATAATTTCAATCTAATTAAACAATTTTTAAATTTTAATAATTTATGACATTTTGTTGAAAAACTTAAAACTTTAATTTCCCTCAATCTAGAGTCTAGGTCACTGTGAAAATTTTCTACATTGCTTGGAATATGCTCAAGAACATGCCCCTTGAACAGTTTTGCATAACACTTCATGATTTTTGAAATTTAATTGTTTTCACAAATCTGGCGGACTGCATCACCGCTCTTAAGGATTTTGACTCAAAAGTTTAAAATTTGGCAAGTTTTAAAACTTGGTTAACATAGATATACCTAAAGGACTTCCTCCTATGAGGGATCATGATCGTGCCATACAACTAGTTCTAGGGAGCCAACCTCCCAACATCAATCCTTACTGGTACCCACATATACAAAAAAGTGAGATAGAAAAGGTTGTTGAGGAGATGTTAGAGGTAGGAATTATCAAACATAGCCAAAGTTCTTACTCCTCACCTATGGTGATGGTACGAAAGAAGGATGAAACTTGGCACATGTTTCTAGACTATAGAGTGCTCAACATGTACACCATCAAAGATAAGTTTCCTATTCCAATCATTGATGATTTTCTAGATGAATTAAATGGAGCTATGCATTTTACAAAGTTAGATCTTAGATTTGGTTATCACCAAATTTGAATTAAGGAAGAAGATATTTGTAAGACAACATTTAGGACTCATAAGGTTCATTATGAGTTTTTGGTGATGCAATTTGGTCTTACCAATGCTCCATCTACATTTCAAAGTTTTATGAATTCCATCTTTAAAAAAAATTGAAGAAGTTTGTATTAGTGTTTTTTGATGATATATTGATTATAGAAAGACATGGGAAGAACACTTGCAACATTTAGATCAAGTATTACAAGTTCTCGAAGAGTGTCAAATCTATGCTAAGCCATCCAAGTGTTCTTTTGGTCTTAATGAGGTGGAGTACTTGGGATGCATAGTTTCACATGAAGGAGTAAAGGTGGATTCTAACAAAATTAAAGCTATCATGGAATGCTCTATTCCCAAAACCATTAAGAAATTGAGGGGTTTCTTAGGATTGACTGGATACTATCAAAGGTTTGTGAAGAATTATGGTCGTATAGCAGCACCCCTCATAGGTTTATTGAAGAAGGATTCTTTTCATTGGAGTGAATCTGCTAATTCAGCATTTGAAATGTTAAAGGATGCTATGTGCACAACTCCAATAATTGCCACTCCTAATTTCATAAAGGATTTTAATGTGGAATATGATCCTTCTAGAAATGGTATAGGTGTAATTCTTATGTAGGAGGCTCGGTGCATTGCTTTTGAGAGTCGTCAATTAAAGGGTAAGAATCAACTCAAACATATTTATGAGAAGGAAATTCTAGCTATTCTCATGTAGTAAAACAATGGAGGTCTTATCTAATGGGTAGACACTTCAAGGTTAAGACAAATCATGATATCCTAAAATATTTTTTGGAACAAAGATTATCTTCTGAAGAACAACAAAAATGGGTTACTAAGATGTTGGGATATGAATTTCAGATTGTATATAAGAAAGGGAACGAAAATGTTGTGGAAGATGCATTATTGCAGAAGGATGAGAAGGATGAAGTTTTATTGTGTTCTCTTTTAACTTTACAAGAAGATTGGGTAGAAGTAGCTAAAGAAGAGTGGAAAAATGATGTGGCTACTAGTAATCTCATTCAACAATTACAGAGTGATCCTAGTAGGTTAGATAAATTTTGTTGGAAGGGAGATACTTTTTTGGTATAAAGAGCGATTGCATCTTTGCAAGAATTCCTATCACAAAAAAAAATATTCTCATAGAGCTACATGAGTCTCCAGTAGGTGGTCATTTAAGATTTTTGAAGACATAGCATTGGGTCAAGAAAGACTTCTTTTGGGAAGGGCTAAAAGGGGATGTTCAAAAATTTGTTCTAGAATGTTTGATTTGTCAATGAAATAAAGGGGAGACAATTAAGACACCTAGTTTATTGCAACCTTATTTATTCCTAGCCAACATTGCAAAGAGGTCTACATGGGCTTCATCACAAGGCTTCCAAGATCTAATGGTAAGAATTTCATCATGGCAGTTGTGGATTGCCTCACTAAATATCCACATTGTATTGCATTATCACATCCTTTTACAAGTACAGTGGAAAAATATTTTTTGGAGAATATTCAAAAGCTACATGGTATACCTAAGGTTATTGTTGGTGACCGTGATCCTATCTTTACTATTAACTTTTGGACATATTTATTCAAATATTTGGGTACTCAATTAGCTCATAGTTCTTCATCCCATCTGCAATCTAATGGGAAAATAGAGGTGGTTAATAAGTGTTTGGAAGGATATATGCATTGTTTCACTTTAGATAAACAATCTCAATGGGTAGATTGGCTACCACTAGTAGAATGATGGTATAACACTTCCTTCAATAGTTCATCAAAAATATCTCCATTTATGGCATTGTATGGAAATCATCCTCCTTCCATCACATCATCATTGAAGGTGTCACCAAGAGTTCACATTGTAGAGGACCACATGATTCATCAAAAACAAGTACTTTAAAGGCTTAAAGAGAATCTATCTATGGCACAAAATTGAATGAAATAGTAGGCAGATCAGCATCATAGTGAAAGAATTTTTGAGGTTGGGGATTGGGTGTTCTTGATATTGCAACCTTACAATCAAATGTCACTGAAGCAATAGTCAAAGAATAACAAGTTCTCCAAAATATTATGGCCCATATCAAATCATGCAGAAGATAGGTAGTGTTTCCTACAAGATTGAATTTCCATCAACAACAAAGATACATCTAGTTTTTCATGTTTCTTATTTGAAGAAGGTAATTGGGAATAATATCCCTACTCAAACAATATTATCAAAGCTTGATGATGAAAGAAGAATCATATTAGACCGAGAATGTATTCTTCATAAACACATAAGGAAGCTAAGGACTAAAACAATCACTCAGTATCTCATCCAATGGAATAATTTACCAATTGAAGATGCCACATGGGAGGATGAGGAGTTCATTCAAAAGCATCAAAAAATTCCTAGCATTAAGGACAATGCTTATCTAAAGAGGGGGCATGCTACACCCTTAATATTAGAGTACATCGAGTTATGAATACTTATCTTGTGGCTATCTTAACTCCTAATTAAGTCATTTTATCATTATTGTAGTTTTATTTGTTGAAAGAATGAAGAAGAAACCCTTTGATATGTTTTCATTGACTCCAACATTGTTTGTTGACATTTTTGTCTAATCCGGCAAATAGTTTTGGTGACATCTTGATCCGGTAATTTGGTCCAAAATTTCTCATGTTATAAGATCAACTTATGAGGTTACAGTATGTCATTTAGGACTAATAAATACATCTATGATCAAGATTTCAGCAATTTTGGGTGAATAGGCTGAAAGTTTCAAGTAACAAAAGTTCGGCATACAATTTTTTGGCTTTATACAATGTAAATGGGTATGAGTTTTTTGGTCTACATTCCTCCGATATTTAGAATCCGACTCTATAATTTTGGGAGATGATTTATAGATTTATATACACTATATATTCTAGATGGCACATGTTTTTTTTAGATGGATGGTTGGTGATAGGTTGTCGTTAGGTCCTAACACTTTAGTGAATAAACACATCAATATATCAACCAGGAAGTGTCTAATGGTTGTATGCAATAGAGGATATCTCAACTTCTCTCTTAAGCACTAATCAACTGAATAAAAGTTCTAAGCTAAGGGGTTTCTAATCTTGAAAGCAATAACTCATCTATCTAGAAAGCGGGAAACTAACTTAAATCATAAAACAAAAAACTAGGAATCTAAAAAGCATCACCATTAAACTAGAAAGCATGGAAATGATTAATCTAAAGAATGCATAAATTGTTGAAGAAGTAAAGCATGTAAAGAAATTAGGAAAAAAAATTCTAACACAAAAAATAACAGGCCAACTGTTAATCATAAACAATTAATCAGAATCTACTGAAGAAAGGTGCTCTGGAAACTCAGAAACTACAGACTCAGTTACAACCTAGAGGTTTGACACTAATAGTATGACATAGACTCATGAAAATTGAAATGAAAATTCAACTATTATCTACTAAAATAAAATACAGAAGAGGAACATAATACTTATCTATCTATCTATAACCCTCGAGTGGCCAGCTCTCGGGTGAGATTACAATTACTTCAAATCACATGCACTGGAAAAATCCTTCAGTTACTTCATTCTACAGATGCATCCATATTACATAGTAATTTAAAGAGTGGTGGGAAAACTCATATTCATATGGAATTTTTTACTCGAAGACAATTTGACAGTATAATGATAATCTTCTTCTCTTGTTATTCATCATGTGTAACAGTTACATATTTATATAAAAACGATTAACCAAAATCCTATTTTCCAATCGATAGAGTCTTTTCCAATAGAAAAAGAACTTTAAAGCCCATGATATACAATATTAAAGAGGATTGCATAATCCATTAAAAAAATTAAAACTAAAAGATAACATAATTATAAAAACTCGGCCAAAACGTGTGCTCCTGGAATTCCGGCGCGGGGCTCGCTCACTCATTTTCAAAAGTATAAAGATTCGCATTCATTTTCCCTTTTTACTAGAGTGATGGTTGGAAGTGGAATTGACCTACGGAATACTCAAGACTAAACCATTAAATCAGCATAAGTTAGTTTAATTCGATCAACTCCAAGAAATAAAGTTTGTACGCCTATTCATAAAAAGGAAAGCAATTATTCTTCCTAAAGGTAATCAATTGGCAGAGTAATTTGGGTTGGAAGGTTTATATTTTTATATTGAGGCCATTATGTTGGTGAGGTTATTTTTACCTCATCATTTCCTCCCCTTCCTAATTCTGAGCAGGTCCTCCTGCTCTTTGATATTCCTTATGTCCATTTCTATTTATTTCTTCATACTTAGTATTGAGATCATACTCATCATCTGCTTATGTGTCCAATATATCTAGGTTCCTGGAGAATCCCTGGTGAAAAGTGATTCTTTGTTTCCACCTTGTAAATTTTTCTTCACTTTGTTCTAGATTTTTATACATTGAAGGAGGTGGTGCAAGAAGCAGGGGAGGTCTGTAACTCATACCAATCCAGTTAGTTTTTAAATATTCTAGAATCTTGACCAAAGCTACTGCTCTTCCATAGGACCATCTAATATTAAGAGGTGAATTTATTTCCCTCTTCTTGAGATGCATAGGAAGAGGGGTATACCTCTCTTCACATGCATGTCGTGTTGGTCCTATTAATTATGGCCCCTGTACTTGAAAGTGATCATGACACAACTTGAGACTGTTATTGTATTTGACCTGTACTTCTTGTTTAGTTTTGATACCCAAAAATTGTTTCTTGAAAGAAAAGGGCTTTCTATGAGGGTACCTCATTTGTAACCCTACAATCTTTTCTACCTGAGCATACTCTCTGGATCTATCTTTCCAGTGAAGTTTATTTTTCATAGTGGACAGGAATGATCTTAACTCTACTTTTCCCATAAAGAAGTTAACAAAGAAATCTATATACCTTTCTAAGAGCAGATTGTGAACAAAGAACTCACACAACAAATTTTTTTGGTCAAGTAGTGACTCAACAAATAATTTTACAAATTCCTTGCCATTAGGGTCATGTGGCTGGTTTTGGCGAATTCTTTGCAATTTCCATCTTAAAAGCTACTCATTAAGAAACATGAAGTATAGCCTAGATGGTCTGCTACAGGCTAATAGAAATTCACCAATTTCATAGGCATCCTACTTACCCCTATATGCTTGATGGAAATATTCTCTTAACATGACTAACTCCCTCTTTAACCTATTTTTTTCAAATTCTACATCTTTCAAGAGGTAAGAATCCTCTATCTATTTCATTAGCATTGGGGAAATACATACCTGGAACTAGTCTATAACAATGGGTTCCATTTGTATCCCATTTGATTCCATGATTGGTTGAGTGTCACTCTCTTGCAAACTCTATTCTAGCTCCACAATTCTACTCACAGAGGTATTTAACTCAATTTCTTGTCGATTATTTTCTTCTTCAAAAGCACTGAATGGTTGCATAAAATTATTTTTCAAATTTTGAATACATTTTTCTTTTTCACCCAGAGCATCCTGATTTTGCTTACCCTATTGATTCCATTGTTGGATCTGGTATTGCAGTTGCTTAATAAGTTTTTCTTTCTCTTCCATCTATATAGTCAATTTGGAAATTTCCTGGTCCCTCTTATGTACAATGGTAGTTTTCACTTCAATTTCTTCTTGTTGCTGATTGATTTGTGCTTCATCATCGTGTAACTTGGCTTTTAGCCTTTCAATTTATTCCTTTAATTTCTCTAATTCCTCATCTTTTTTACTGGACTCTTCATCCCCTATGTCCACAAAGAAGGATGCATGAGGAATTTCTTCATCAAGATGAGGCACATTTCCCTCTTTAGTGTTCTCAGGAAGGGATGAGTAAAGCACTTCTACTTTTTCATCAACATGGGGTGCATTTCCTGCCTCGGTATTCTTAGGAAGCTATTCCTCTATTTCTTGAGTTTTCTCAGTATGAGGAACACTTCTTTCTTTAGTTTCTTTAGGAAAAGAGGAAAAAGGAATTTCTTTATCGATATGAGGCATTTCTTCTTCTTTATCAACACCCATAGAGCAGGATGCATGAGGAGTTTCTTGAAGCTCTTTTTCCACAAATTCAACTATACTTCCCAAACTGTCAAGGAAAGGGGATAATCCTCCCACAGGTTCATCTTCATTCTATTCTGAGTGTGGTGATTGTATTCTTTCTTTTTCCTATTCCTCAGGCGATAGGTTTATTTGTTCTTTTCCCTAGAAAGTTCATCCTTTTTCTCTTCTGCTTCATCCATTTCCTCATTATCAGGTGGGCTATTAATTTCCACCACCTTAATTGGAGTCTTGACCTTTCTCCTTTTTGAACTATTGCCTATATCGTGGGGTTTAATTTCACTAGCCCCTAAAGATAATCGTTTACTCCTTCGTAAAGGAGGAGTTGTTTGAAAAACAATTTTACTTCGCTTCTTTTTCTTCTGAGGGGTTTCTTCCTCTTCTCTGGAGTGTACAATTCCCACCTCCCCTTCCTGTCCTAGGGTTTGTAATTCATCTGGAAAGGTTTTTGATGCATCACCACTGGGATTCATGGAGGCATATTGGGATTTTGGGGTGCATAATGCCTCCGAGGAGGGTTATTCTACAGATTGTTCCTTTTGTTTAGAGGATTCTCCTTCCTCAAGTGGCCTCTATGGCTCTTCATTCTCAATTTTTTGTAGAAACCTATGCCACTTTTTCTCTGGCTTATGGTGGAAATGGTATTTACATATTAACTGTATCAGACCATGATGTTTAAGGGGCCCCGTCCCAATTTTATACTTTTCTATCATAGAGGTGAATAAATGACAGAGAAAAGCTAGTAAATTTACCCTAAGAGTAGGGCCCTCAATGTCATGGTGAAGGTGAGTCAGCAGGTGGAAAGGGGGTCCCACTATTGTAGTCATTTGGCCCTCACAAGTGAAATATTTAATAATCCAAGCTACATTGGACCTCCAGTGTTCTGGAATAGACATTTTATGAATCCCCTTATTTTTCCCTTAGGTGTTTATGGTCATTACAGGTTGGGGTTCCCCTTCTCTATTGAAAAATTCTATTAATTTTTTATAAGGGATGTGGGTATTTTCATTTAAATGAATTCACTTATTCTTAAGACCAGAAAGACAAGCAAGGACTTTCGTACTTACCCAAAATGGTTTTCTGCGCACCACAGTCTTCCCATCCATAAAATTCTCAACAAATTCCTTCACCAACTGCTCTGTGTGCCCTTCAAATTGTTTCATGAAGTTGATCCATCCAACCCTTTGAAATAAAGCTACTATATTGCTCAATGCTAGCAATGGCACTACATAAGTTGGCTCTGACTTTTTCTTAGCGCCTCCCATTTCCTTTGTTTCCTGGTAGAATTTTATAGAACTCTGGAATGCTTGCTTCTTTGAATTACAAATGGAAAAAGAGTTTTGCATCGATATGCTCGATGAAGGAAGGATTAATTACCAGTTTTCTTATCACCTTACTGCATAATGATGACTACCTTCCATGGGGAATTACAACTGCTATGGTACTCTTACCAATTGTGTAAAGGGCACAAGTTTCAAAGTTACCAAGGGAACAAATCATGCTAATTAATTATCCTTTATTCAAAATAAATATTAACCCTTTTTTAATAAATAAGCTAGCACATACCTTAGGTCTTTTCATTGCATCAAATGTCACTTACCTGTGCTGACATAATTGGATAGTTGCATGGTTGGTGAAGGTGGCAGCGGATAATAATGGCATGGATGGCATAGTTGGAGTGATGGCAGAGATTGTTATTATGACAAAAAGGTGTCATAATAATCTTATTTATTATGGAAAGATTTGATGTGGTGTGGCAGAATAATCATAAAGGGGTAGATCTCGAAGCGGCATTAAAGAATGGGCATGCGTGCAACTTAGGAAAAATCACAAAAACTAGAAAGACAAAGTGTACACAAAAATTTAGGGCATTATTGAGTAATGCAACCAAAGAAGAGAAGAGAGTTATGGAATTATTATAGAAATATGTCATCAGAACAGAGTAGCAAAATTGAGGATTTTGGGGCATTGCTGACAGATGCGGCCAGATCAGCAACCAGAATTTCTAGAGCATCATCAAAAGATGCAGCCGAAGCAGCAACCAAAATTTTTGGAGCATCCAAACTGAATTTTGGAGCATTTGAGTAGAATTCTGGAGCATCGTTGAAAATATGTGGCCGAAAGGAAGAAACAACAGAATTTGGGAGAATTGTTGAAAAGATGCAGCAAGAAGGAAGAAATAGTAGAATTCTGGAGCATCACTAAAAAGATGTAGCCAAAAGGAAGAAACAACAGAATTATGGAGCATTGCTGAAAAGATGTAGCCAGAAGGAAGAAAATTGTGATAATTTGGCCTTGACTTTCTAAATCACCATTGAGTGATGCGTCAAAATGTAGGATCAGGAAGGGTCATGGAACCAATCTGGTTAGTAGATTCTAGAACATTGCAGCAACAAGTCTAGAGCATCACAGTAGCAATTCCGGAGCATCGCAGTAATGTGCATCGGATTTAGGTTTGCCAAAAGATGAAGTCCTACAAAATATAAAGAAAACTTTAGCCAAGTCCAAATGGTGGATTTGATGAAGAAATTGAAGAAATTTCCAGAAATGAAATTATTTTTATTGATTTTTATTATTATTATTATTATTATTATTTCTATTTTTATTTATTTATTTATTTATTGGTTTAACAACTATATTGACCCTGCCATTGCAGAGTCAATGCAGTGGATTTCTCCATGCACTTCTACCATTTTTGTAAACTCCTATTTGTTAACGGGTTTATAAAAGATGTGTAATTGATGCCCGTTAACCAGAAGAGTTTGGGTGTCACCATCAATTGGTTTTAACTGGACCAAACCGTTAGAAAACACTTCATAAATCTCGTATGGTCCAAGCCAGTGTGTCCTAAGTTTCCCTTGATGATCCTTGCATTTGGGATAAAACTATTGGAAAAACAAGGATAGACAACTAAGAGGGGGGTGAATCAGTTGTCACAAAACAATAAACTTTTCAAACTTTACTTCACTTAATCTCAGATCTGATGAATAAGCATTTAACCAAAAATAATTAACACATCAAAGAGATAAAGAACACCAATATTTTTTATGTGGAAACCCTATTAGGGGAAAAACCACGGTGGATGTTAATCCACAAGATTATACCCTATTAAAAGTATAATGAAATCAATAAAGGGGGATGCACATGCATTCAGGCACACTACCTAGAGCTCACTGCTCAATTACAGAAGGGGCTCACTACTCAACTATACATAATAGGATTAAAATCCAAAGGGTATGAACTGAAAAATTAGCTTTTGCACAAGCCTGATTATAGTTCCAATTAAGCACCGAAAACTCCTTCACAAACTGCTTCACACTTTGCTCGATCTTCTTCACATTCTACTCTACAATCGAATGATATTCACACATACACACATAAGAGCACACCCAACACATGAAGTACCTTTTCCACACTCTACACCGATGAAGCAATCGCTCATATATATCCACTTTATGATATTTCATCAACAACTTAGTTGGCCAGGAAAATAAAACATATTTACAATGTCGACCCAAATTTACAATTAAATTTTCAATGTGAATCCATCAAGTTCGGACACAACATAGTGGAGACCCAAATTGATACCTCCAACACAAAAATAATTCAATTAATTTCTCCTCGAAGATCCACCACGTGTTACCACCAACATGTTGGCCAAGAACAACAAAAATTGAAAATAGGCAAGAAACGATCTTCGACCACGAGCACACCGATCATTGTGGATGTACCACAAAGATAGAGCACGATCTAGAAACATCCAAGAGAACCAAGAAAAATAGAGAAACATCTGCAGCAACTAAGATTTCTAGAATCACAGAAATTCCACTCAGGAACACTTACAAAGACCACAGAAACACTATCAGACCACAACATGATCAAATCTATACACAGAACTCTAAAAATTCTAGTAGATGATCTGGATATACTCAACATAAAACCCTTTAATCCATAGTAGTTGATCTTCAACGTACACAACAAGACGCCTTCATGACCTACATAGTTCCATTGGGAACCTAGAACACTTTCTTTTACAATTTTCTCAATGTCCTTAACATATACAACATCTATTACACCAAATGCTAATAGTGTTGACATCAATGACCACATATTAGCAACACATCCACAACATCCAACAATCTCCACCTTTGGCATTGATGGCAACACATGATGTGAAAAACACCATCAACCCAACTCTCAATCAACACTTAGATTTTGACTCTTCGTCCTTGACTTCTTCTGCATGAACGTCTCCCCACAAGCAGTTTTTCACATGACTCTTCTCCCCCTTTGACATCAATGGAAAAGATAAGCATTATTTTCCCACATACAAGCTTTGAACCACATATCTTAACATCTGACTACTCCCCCTTATTAGCAGCCACGAAAACATCAATTTGGATCAGAATATAGCAATGTAGCTCATGGATTGATGCAAGTAAATGCATCTCTTAGTTATTATCAGGAGGGGTAATTACCCCTAGCATCCCTCTAAGCTACTCAAAAGTATCCTTCGGCACCGGCTTAGTAAATATGTCTGCAATTTTTTCTTTGGTAGGCACATACTCCAATATGACTTCTTTCTCATTCACTTTCTCCCTCAAGAATTGAAACTTGATTGATATATGTTTAGTCTTAGAGTGCAGCACTAGATTCTTTCATATGTTAATTGCAATTGAGTTGTCATAGTATATGGCAATAGGATCTTCATATGTCACCTTGATATCTTTCAACATTTGCTTCATCCATATTACTTGGGTACAATTGTTTACAATAGCAATAAATTTTGCTTCAGCAGTAGATAGAGAAATGGAGTTTTGCTTCTTGCTCAACCAGGACACCAACTTCTTCCCTAGGAAGAAACCACCACCACTAGTACTTTTCCTATCATCCACATCTCTGGCCCAATCTATGTCATTATATGCACACAAAGTGAGATCATCATCCTTTGGATACCAAAGTCCAAAGTCAATTGTTCCTTTTAGATATCTAAAAATTCTCTTAACAGCAGTCACATGTGATTCTTTTGGATCGGCCTGAAATCTAGCAACCATACATACAACATTCATAATATCTGGTCTAGTCTAGGTTAAATAAAGCAATCCACCAATTATTGACCTATATCTAGTTTGATGCACCTTAGGAGAATCATCATTCTGAGTTAGCTTACATCCAGTCACCATGGGAGTACCAATAGGCTTTGATTCTTCCATCCCAAATTTCTTCAGTAGCTCTCTCACATATTTGGACTGAGATATGAATATCCTCATGTCTAACTGGGTCACTTGCAATCCTAGAAAGAACTTCATCTCTCCAATCATACTCATTTCAAATTCATCCTTCATCTCATCGGCAAAATTCATACATAGATTGTCATCTCCTCCAAAACTGATGTCATCAAAAAATACTTCTATAATTAACTCTTTCTCATGATCCAATTTGAAATATAAGTTGTTATCAGTCGTACCTTTAGTGAATCCAAGCTTCAATAAGTATTTTTCCAATCTAGCATACCAGGCTTTGGGGGCTTGCTTAAGTCCATATAGAGCTTTCTTCAAGCAGAAAACCATATCTTCCTTGTCAGTTAGCTGAAATCCATCTTCCTGTTCAATGTATACTTCTTCTTCTAGTTCTCCATTCATAAATGTTGACTTCACATCCATCTGATAGACTTTATAGTCCTTGTATGTAGCATAAGCAAGAAATAATCTAACAGCTTCGATTCTGGCAACAGGGGAAAAATTTTCTTCAAAATCAATACCTTCCATTTGAGAATACCCTTTACATACCAGTCTTGCTTTATTCTGGACCACTTAACCTTGTTCATTCAGCTTGTTTTGAAACACCCATTTAGTACCAATCACATTTTTTTCTTTAGGTCTGGGAACCAGTATCCACATGTCATTCTCTTCAATTTGTTTTAGCTCTTCCTTCATAGCTTCCATCCAGTGTTCATCTTGGCAGGCTTTAGTGACATTTTTAGGTTCAATCTTGGAGGTCATGCAATACTCTTCTGCAATCTTTCTTCTAGTTTTCTCTCCTTTATTCTTATCTCCTATAATTTGGCTTTCAAAATTATTTAGCTTTACATACCTTGGACTTTTGGAATTTTCTTGAACTTCTGATTCTTCTAATCTTCCATCTGCACTTGTACTTGTCTCTTCTTCTTGGCTACCTTGATTCACAGGAACAACTGGAACATATGGAACATATGGCACAATTTGACATTGATTTTGTGTCTGAACATTCTTCCCTTTGTTTGTGTTGTCCTCATCTGAATCATATCCACAATATCTAGATGATTTGACAGAATCCTCATCAACTCTGATATTTGCACTCTCAACCATCTTTCTCATTCTTCTGTTATAGCATCAGTAGGCCTCACTCTTAGTAGAGTAACCTCAAAATATTCCTTCATCACTTCTTGCATCAAACTTGACTATATCATCATATCTCTTGATATAACATGTGCTTCCAAATATCTTGAAATATTTAACAGTAGGCTTGTAACCAAACCATAGCTCAAAAGGGGTCTTACCAGAATTTCCATTAACATTACTTAATTTAAAGTATACACAACAGTGCTTACAACTTCACTCCAATAGATCTGGGGCACATTTTCTTCTATCATCATTGCTCTAGCAGCATCCAAAATCGTTCTATTCTTTCTTTCTACAACTCTATTCTATTGAGGGGTTCAAGGAGTAGATAATTGTCTTTTGATTCCATGTTCTTCACAAAAAGAGTTAAACTCCCTAGAGGTGAACTCACCACCTCTATCACAAATCACACTAGCATTGTTGTCTCCAAATCTTACAACACCACCTTCATACTTCTCTAGACTTACAAATTTGTTTTTATCACCAGTCATATGATGTGAGCATCCACTATCAATAACCCACTCATCCTTTTCTACAACTCGGGCTACAAGAGCTTTCTCATCTTTAGTAGATTCAATAGCCACAAGACTATTTTCAATGGTAGCAATGAAAACCCATTCATCTTCATTTCCAGTATCCTTATCAAACTCATCATCAGTCACTCCTTCAGCAAAGTAACATTTATTTTGGAATCTTGACTTGTTAGGCTTAGATCTAGGAACTCTTTCAGGACATCTTGATGTAAAATGACCTATTTTAAAACATGAAAAAAAATTAATAGGTAACACTCCTTCATACTCACCTTTTCCTTTGCCTTCTTTCTTTACAATTAGTGCTTCCAATTCTTCTACTTCTCTTTCTTTATCTTCAATTTTTTTCAATTCTTCATCATACTTGGATATCTTTCTGGAACATTCTCCTAGACCATATCTTTGCTTGTTACTTCTAGATATAGTAGCCTTGAATGTAGATTCAGTATTCAGAACAGATTCACCAAATTCACTTAATTCAAAAGCAACAAGCTTACCAACCAGCATGTCTCTTGACATCTTTGTTACTGATCTGAGCTCTTCAATGGAGTGAGCCTTCACTTTATAGGAGGGAGGCAAGGATTTGAGTATCTTAGCCACAATTTCATCCTCATCTAGAGAACCACTGGCACATGTAATACCCATCACTATTTCATTTACTCTTTGCATAAAAGAAGTGATATTTTCATCTTCACCCATCTTCAAATTCTCATACTTTTCTTTTAAACTCTGTAGCTTAGCCATCTTCACCTGTGCATCTCCTTCATACAAAGTTTCCAACTTTGTCTAAATCTCATGAGTTTTCTACAGTCCTACCACATTAGCCATCTCTGAATCTATCAGAGCACTCACCAAAGCTTCAATATCCCTAATATTGTTTTCAACATCTTTGATCTCATCAGTAGTGGAGGGACCATTTTGAGGAATAACATATGGATCTTTTGTAATCTTCCCGTAGGCTTCACCAATACACCTTAGGTGACATTGCATCCTAAATTTCCATAGTGAGTAGTTAGTTCCATCAAATCTTGGACTATCCTTCTTGAATGTTGCCATCTCAGATCACCTCAAGCTTTTAGACTTCTTCAAAGGAACCTGCTATGACACCAATTGTTGGAAAAACAAGGACAGACAACTGAGGGGGGGGTGAATCAGTTGTCACAAAACAATAAAATTTTCAAACTTTACTTCACTTAATCTCAGATCTGATGAATAAGCAATTAACCAAAAATAATTAACACATCAGAGAGACAAAGAACACCAAGATTTTTTACATGGAAACCGTGTTAGGGGAAAAACCACGGTCGATGTTAGTCCACAATATTATACCCTATTAAAAGTATAATGAAATCAATAAAGGGGAATGCACATGCATTCAAGCACACTACCTAGAGCTCACTGCTCAATTACAGAAGGGGCTCACTGCCCAACAATATAGAATAGGATTAAAATCCAGAGGGTATGAACTAAAAAATTAGATTTTGCACAAGCCCAAGATTAAAGTTCCAATTAAGCACAGAAAACTCCTTTACAAACTGCTTCACACTTCACTTGATCTTCTTCACGCTCTGCTCTACAGTCGAATGATATTCGCACATACACACATAAGAGCACACCCAACACATGAAACACCTTTTCCACACTCTACACCGATGAAACAATAGCTCATATATATCCACTTTATGAGATTTCTTCAACAACTTAGTCAGCTAGGAAAATAAAACATATTTACAATGTCAGCCCAAATTTACAATTAAATTTTCAATGCAAATCCACCAAGGTCAGCCACAACATATTGGAGACCCAAATTGATACCTCCAACATAGAAATACTTCAATTAATTTATCCTCAAAGATCCACCACACGTTACCACCAACATGTCGGCCAAGAACAAGAAAAACTTAAAATAGGTAAGAAAAGATCTTCAACCACGAGCACACCGATCATTGTGGACATACCACAAAGATAGAGTATGATTTAGAAACATGCAAGAGCACCAAAAAACAACAGAGAAACATCCGCAACAACTAAGATTTCCAGAATCACACAAACTTCACTCAGGAACACTGACAGAGACCATCTAGAAACACTGTCAGACCACAACATTATCAAATCTATATGCAAACCTTTGAAACTTCTGGTAGATGATCTAGATATACTCAGCATAAAACCATTTAATCCACAATATCTGATCTTCAATGTATAGAACAAGACACCTTCATGACATGCACAGTTCCACTAGGAACCTGGAACACTTTCTTTTACAATTTTCTCAATATCCTCGACATATATAGCCTATAATACACCAAATGCTAATAGTGTTGACATCAATGACAAGCACATATCAACAACACATCCACAACATCCAACATGAACAATAATTCCCAATCCCTTGTATGGAATTCTTTTTCTTTGATATGTTTGTCATGCTAGACCTTACGTTGTTGTTGGACCAGTTCAGTTTGATGGACGACATCCTGACGGAGTTTGTCTAGTTCACTAAGCTATAAGACTCGCTCAATTTGAACTCATTTAAGATCCATGCCCAATTCCATGGCCATCTTAAGATTTTGGATCTTGAATTCAATGGGAAAGAGGGGCTTCTTCCCAAAGACTAACTCATAGGGGCATTAGCTAGTGGTTGATTTCCAAGTCATGTTGTAGGCCCAGACAACTTTCAGTAGTTTCCTAGCCCAATCTTTCCTTCCTGAAGAGACTATTTTTGTCAAAATACTCTCCAGTTCCCTATTAGTGACCTCAACTTTTCTATTTTCCTATAGGTGGTAGGGTGAGGACTTCTTATGACTTACTTGGAAGTGATCTATGAATGCCAACAAGACCTTAGACCTGAACTGGGGGCCTTGGTCTATAACGATTGTTCTTGGAGACCTGAATCTTAGAAATATTTTTTTATAAAGAAATTCAGCTACCTTCTCTTCCCTAGCAATGTGTAGTGCTTGCACTTCTACCCACTTAGTCATGTACTCAGTACAGACTAGAATATACTCTTTCCCTTGTGAAGGAGGATCTATGGGGCCGATGAAATCCAATCCCCATTTTTCAAATGGTTCGAGAACTACCTGAGGTTGCAAGGGAATTTCATTGGATGTGGTTGTTCTTCCTACCCTTGGCATTCATTACACGTGTGAACGTACTTCTTGATGTTCTTATGCATTGAAGGCCAATAGTATCCTACTCCCAAAATCTTGTGAGTTGTCCTTTTAGCAGAATAATTCCCTCTAGAAGGGTCATCATGATAGGCCCTAAGGATACTGTAGGTCTCATTTTCCCTAACATACCATCTCAAAACCATATTTGGTCCACATCAAAATAAGATTCCATTAATCCATTTAAAAGGGGAACTCTCTCTTACGAGGCGTTTCTTCTATTTTCACGAAAAGTGAGGTGGTACTTTTGTGGTGGCTAAGTAATTCACAATATCAGCAAACCAGGGAGTTTTAGTAGAGATGGTGAACAGATTTTCATCTCAGAATTCGTCCTATACCGGAGCACAGTCACCATCATGTTTTATCCAAGATAAGAAGTTTGCGACTACATTAGACTTCCCTGGTTTGTCAACAATTGTCACATTCAACTCCTGAAGAAGGAGTAACCACTTAATTATCCTTGTGTTTACAACTAGTTTATTCATGAGATACTTGATGGTTGTATGGTCTGTGTGCACTGTAACTCTTTATCCTACAATATAATGCCTAAATTTCTTGATGGTGTGCACTACAGCCAAAAATTCTTTCTCTATTGTGGTGTAATTCTTCTCTATTGGCATCAAGTTTTTGTTTATAAAATATATAGCATATTTCCCTCCATTCTCATATTCTTGCCCTAGAACCGCTCCAATGGATTCATCAGATGCATCAACATAAATGTGAAATGGAAGGTTCCAATTAGGTCCTCAAATGACACGGATAGAGGTTAGTTTCTCTTTAACAATTTCAAATGAAGCCTGGCACTCAGGCATCTAGAGGAAGTCAATTTTTTTCTGAAGGAGGGAGAACATCAGGGCTGCAATTTTTCTAAAGTTTTCTATGAATCTTTGGTAGTATCCCACAAGCCCTAAGAAGCTTCTAACATCAATCTGTGTTTTTGGGACCTCAAGTTGTTGTATGACCTCAATTTTCTCGAGATCAACCTTAATTCCTTCAGCTAAAATATGATGTCCCAGCACTATTCCTTGTTCCACCATGATCAAACATTTCTCGTGACTTAGGGACAACCGATGGTCCTCACACCGTTTTAACACCTTGTCTAGATTTGTGAGAGCTTCATTGAAAGTTGAACTGCATATAGTGAAGTCATCCATGTAGACTTCCACGCACTCATTTACCAGTTTAGAAAATATAGTCAGGATGGCTCTCTGAAACATGGCAAGAGAATTACATATCCCAAAGGGAAGAAACTTATATGTGAATGTCCCCCAAGGGCAGGTAAAGGTCATCTTATCCTGGTCTTTTGCTGCTACCTATATCTGGTTGTATCCACTAAATCTGTCCAAGAATGAAAAATATTTTCTCCCAGCTAGGTTATCCAGTAATTGGTCCACAAATGGTAGGGGAAAGTAATCTTTGTGTGTTGCCTTGTTAAGCTCCCTATAATCTACACATACTCTCCACTTCCCATTCATTTTTTGTACTACAACCAAGGGTGACACCCACTTGCTGTCAGAAATTGGGTAGATGAATCCTACCTGCAAGAGTTTCTTAATCTTAGTTTTAAAGATGTCTTTGAGGGAAGGATTGAGTCTCCATTGTGGTTGGTGAACAGGTCAAACATCCTCAATATAGATATGGTGTGTGCACACACTAGGGTGTATTCCTCTCATATCTTTATAGTCCCAAGAAAACGCTTTAGATCTAATCACCAAGGTATCAAATAGTCTTTGTTCTTCTGTCTCAGTCAACCAACTATTGATGTTCAAAGTTTTTCTTGGCAACAACATAATAGTTTTGACTCCAAGATAATTGGATGCGATAGTGTGGATGGGCCTTCTCAATATGTTAAGTGGAAAGATGTGCGGTACAATTTTATAAAGCCAAGCAACATCTGCAAAGAAATGGAAAGTTTTTGGAACTAAGTTCATCAATGGGCAAGGCAATCCAATAAACTTAGCATCATCAAATTCTACTTGATCTGTGTTGATTGGGTGTCCTAGGATTTCTTCCATGTCTGATATCTCTTCACTGCTGGAATCTATTGCAATACTTTCCACGTCGTTTTCTAATTCATCCTCTAATTCTTCACTATGTTGTTTGATGACCACCATGGTTAGTGAAGCCAAATTTTCCTATCCAGTATGACTTTTTGGTTCATCAATCCATACTTTATTGTGTTTGGTAGGCTTGGTAGGAGGATACAAAAGAAAATGTTTGCTATTAGATCCATGGGAAATGGTCATTCCTCCCTCCCTACAATTGATTTTGGCTACAACCGTAGCCAGCCATGGTCATCCCAGAATTATTGGATAGTTGTCTTTAGGCATAAGGGATTCAATTATCTGGAAATCCACTGGGTATTCCCATCCATCCACCTTAACAAGAACATTTTCAATGATTCCTTTGGGAATAGCTATAGATTGGTTTTCCATTTGTAAGACTATAGTTGTGGGGCATAGATCGGTAAGTCCCAATTTTTCCATCACATCAACAATCATTACATTAATGGTTGCTCCAAGGTCCACTAAAGTGTTGGGTATTGCTACCTCATTAACTGTTACTATTATAAGCAAACTTCCTGGATCATCATATTTCGAACCAGTGGTCGTTGTATCCAATAGGTCAACTAAGCATCCATTTATGTGGACAATGTTGATTCGTTTTGGTTTCCTCCCTAGAGTTTTAATACATAACTATTTAATCAGCTAGTTTAGTTAAGGAATTTCCTTAATTTCCTATAGCAAAGGAACTTCAATCTATAATTGTTTAATCTCCTGTATCAATGTAGTTTTCGTAGGTGGAGTTATTTCTAGATCATCTCTCACAGGAATTGGTTTCAGTTGCTCTGGAAAAGGGGCTATGGTTTTGTCTTTAAGTGTAGGATTTTTCATAACTTCATTCAGAGACTGACCCTCCTCCTAAGATAGGTCAGCAGCTCCTGTTGACAATGGCAGGTCAGGTTCATGTTGCATAGTGCCATGGGTTTGTTCCATGGGCGTGGGTGTTATTTTTGTTTCCTCAATAAGCTTCTTGATAGGTTCATCTATGATTTCTTTGATAGTCGGTTGTGAAAGTATTTTACCAGACCTCAACTGTAAGTTTCCACAGTATATTGTGTTGAGTCTAGTGACATTGTCTTGTTTGGTGGAATACACTGGAGTATTTGGATGATTGTTCTTTGGATTAGGGACTGGTTGCACTGGAAGTGGTGGTTCGTTAACTTGTTCAGTTTGTTGAGTGTTTTGGGGAGTTGGAAGAAGGCTCTGTTGTTGAGGAGGCATCCTTCTAGGACCAGTGTAAAATGGATGTTGAGGTTGATTCCATTAAGGAATGGAATTTTGAGGGTACCACTATTCTTGAGGTTGGTTAGGCCACTGAGAGTTACCCCAAGATTGATTTTTCCATTCAGGTGGTCCCTAGGGATAGGTTCCCAAATTAGGGAGTACTAGAGGTGGTATTTATGGCTAGGATGCTACCCATTGATTGTTGTTCCAATTTTGTTGGGGTCTCCAGTTAGAATTTTGGCCATAGGAAAAATTGCCTCCATCCCTTTGATTTACAACATTCACTTCTTCCTCAACTGGGGTTTTTCTTTTCTTGGAATTTTTTATTGCATTCAGTAGCTTGCATTGATCAGGGGGTGATTTTTATCACATACTTGACAAATGTCAATCTTGTCAACTTTGTCCAGAGGACATTCTCTCATCAAATGTTTGTTTCGGTACCTAGGGCAATAAATGGACAAGGTCTCTGAATTTCTGGTTTTAGCCTATATGCCATCCAGAGTAGTATTTAACTAGATGAGAATGCCAGTCTTGAAGTTAGCCAATTTCTCATGAAGCTTATTTATGTCACTAGAACCATGTAAGGGGGTGAACTTCCTAATACCTCCACGAGTACGGGAGAAGTTCCAACACAATTTTGTTATTTCTTCCAATCTTAGTTGGGATACATCTCCTTTACCCATTAAGTCTCGACTCCTCTAAGCTTCATCATTGAGACCTTTGAGAAATAAGGTCTTTAAAATATCGAGACTTATGACTTCTCCACCACAGCGTTTGGAAAAGAAGATAAACCTATCAAGGTAGTCTTCTAAACTTTTATCCTCATTTTTCCTTATCTTGAAGAGTTCTTCTTTTCAATCACTAACCCTACAATAACTCTGGTTCTTTTCCAAAAAGGTAGACTCCATTTCATCCCAAGAAGTTATCGATTGAGAAGCTAATCCCATAAACCAGTGCATGGCTGAGTCTTTCAGGGTGGAAGGGAAAAGCTTTAACTTTTGATTATCATTCTTGTAGTCATATGTTTGACACAAGAATTTGAACTCAAATAGAAATTAATATGGATCCTTAGGAGACAAACCCTAAAAGGTAGGTAGAAAAGCAGGTGAGATGTTTTTCATTGTTGTATCATCATCTGCATCAATAGCAATAGGATAAGTGAATGTGCGGGGTGGAGGGTTGTCATAATTGTTGGTGCCATTTCTTTGGTCACCCATGGTGTTGAAGAGGGTATGAGTTTCATCCCAAGTTTTCTTAGTGGGACGCGGTTCAAGAGTTTGTAACAGAATATGCTCCTCTTTCACTATAGGTTCTTTTCCTGGAGTATATGGGAAGGTCTCAGGTTGACCCCGTTTGGTCAATTCCTCTGTAATTTCTTGGTATGAGTTACCTTCTTCTCTGCTTGTTGTTGGTACATCAACTTAGAGGGGTTTTTGGTATGAAACTCTCATGGGAGCCTCATTTCCTGACCATGCAGAAAATAATCCAAAGAACTATTCCTATCCCTAAGAGAGGTATTCAAGATATCTCCTACTAACACTAGAAAAAAGTTTCGTCGGCAATGACGCCAAAAAGAGACAGGTTGTCGTTAGGTCGTAACACTTTAGTGAATAAACACATCAATATATCGACTAGGAAGTGTCCAATGGTTGTTTGCAATAGAGGATATGTCAACTTCTCTCTTAAGTACTAATAAACTGAATAAAAGTTCTAAGCTAAGGGGTTTCTAATCTTGAAAGCAATAACTCATCTATCTAGAAAGTGGGAAAATAACTTAAATTAGAAAACAGAAAACTAGGAATCTTAAGAGCATCACCATTAAACTAGAAAGCATGGAAATGATTAATCTAAAGAATGCATAAATTGCTGAAGAAGTAAAGAATGTAAAGAAATTAGGAAACATTTGTCTAACACAAAAGATAGCAGGACAACTTCTAATCATAAACCATTAATCAGAATCTACTGAAGAAAGGTGCTCCGGAAACTCAGAAACTACAGACTTAGTTACAACCTGCAGGTTTGACACTAATAGTATGACAATGACTCATTTAAATTGAAATGAAAATTCAACTATTATCTACTAAAAGAAAATATAGAAGAGGAACAGAATACTTATATATCTATCTATCTATAACCCTTGAGTGGCTAGCTCTCGAATGCGACTACAACTACTTCATATCACATGCACTAGAAAAATCCTGCAGTTACTTCATTCTACAGATGCATCCATATTACATAGTAATTTAAAGAGTGGTGGGAAAACTCATATTCATATGGCAGTTTTTACTCAAAGACAATTTGACAACATAACAATAATCTTCTTCTCTTGTTATTCATCATGTGTAACAATTACATATTTATATGAAAAATGATTAACCAAAATCCTATTTTCCAGTCGATGGAGTCTTTTCCAATAGTAGAAGGAATTTAAAGCCCATGATATACAATATTAAAGAGGCTCGCATGAGCCATTAAAGTTTTTGAAACTAAAAGATAACAGAATTATAAAAACTCGGCCAAAACATGTGCTCCTAGAATTTCGACGCCCACTTGCTCATTTTCAAAAGTATGAAGATCCGCATTCATTTTCCCTTTTGACTGGAGTGATGGTTGGAAGTGGAATTGACCTGTGAAATACTCAAGACTAAACCATTAAATCAACATAAGTTAGTTTAATTCGATCAACTCCAAGAAATAAAGTTTGTACACCTATTCATAAAAAGGAAAGCAATTATTCTTCCTAAAGATAATCAATTGGCAAAGTAATTGGGGTTGGAAGGTTTATATTTGTATATTGAGGCCATTATGTTGATGAGGTTATTTTTACCTCATTAGTTGGTGTGTGATCAGTTAATTCATTTTGTGACTAGGTCCAATTCCTGGACAACCTAATACTTGATATATGTGCTATGAAGAATAATATGTATTGTGGATGTTAAGGGGATCTATTTTAGATCCACACCAACTAGAATTAAGTGTCACATTGTTGGTTTGGGCACAAAGAATTTTTTGTTTCAAGTATGAAGCCGATAAAGTGATTTTGAATTAAATAGGGCTACATCTAATTAGGCTGACCTAATTGATGTATGTGGATGTAATTCGGTATATTTTTAGGACATTTTTTAGTTGTGTAGTGTAATAATAATGTAATGTGATATGTGTGAGATCTGATATTGTGTGAACTTGCAAATTTGAATGTGTGAGATTAGTATTAGGGCATAATTACTATGAATGTTGAACGACTGCTAAGTAGAGCAGTATTTTGTATTTAGAGCTTTAAAGGAACTAAATTCAGCACAAGGAAGGTGTACTTTGTATCAGTTCACATTTTGGCTATGAAGCCATTTCTATTTTGTATCGATTTCTGGTTGTGAGCCTTGTAAGGGCAGTGTGTCCTGGCAATGAGCCCCTATAGTATCTTATAACTAGTTATAATATATTGTGAGCTAATCTTGTGGTTTTTCCCTTTTTGGTTTTTCCAGGTGAAATTCATGTTCATGTGTAATATGATCTTCTAATTCCTTTCATGCTTTCATTCATAGTATTAGTTAGATATATTTTGATTATTGGATGGATTATGATTAAATGGTTTAATAGTTCATACCAATTCGCCCCCCCTCAGTATTCTGGGTGTTCAACAATTGGTATCAAACCTTAGTTCCTTTTGAGAAGCATAAAAACTTGAGGAAGATCTTGTATTTTGAACACATGGCTAATAAAAGGTATCCTATTCCTCTTGAAGAAATTTCTGCAATTGAATATGAAGAAGATGATTACATGTTTGACAAAGAACTTAAAGTTGCTCTTGAAGATCTTGAAAGAGTTGAAAGTGAGAATAAAATTCTAAAGGAGAGCCTAGGTGAATAAAATGAATGTATCAAAAAATTGAGAGAAAAAATTAAGAATTTCAAAGAAAGACATGGAGAAGTCAATGAATAACTAAAGAAGGAAAATGAAGATACCACCAGACTAAAAGTGTAAGTGGAAGAAAAGAAGAGAATTGAGGATTGTCTGAATGCAACTATACAAAGCAAGATTGATGAATACACAAAAAATTGAACAAGAAGTGGTAACCCTAAGGAAAAATATGGAGAAAGAAAGAGCTCGTGAGGAAAAATTCAAAACAAGTACTACAATGCTTGATTCAAACTAATTGCAAGATAGAATCCATCTAAGGATAAAGGTTATTTAGTACTTGAAGAAGGACAAAGCTCAAAGGAAAATCAGATCCCTAACAAGGTTGACAGTCAAAAGTGTTGAGCAAGACAACTGAGATGGGGGGTGAATCAGTTGTAACAAACTTTAACCTTTAAAAACTTTCATTGAAAATTAAATCAAACACAAATGGAATTTAGTCTACTAATTTGATTAATCATTAAGTGCAAAGGAAGAAACTAAAAAATATCGTGCACATACACAATAACACCAGATTTACGTGGAAAACCCAATAAGGGATAAACCATGGTGAGAGAATATCAAAACTGATTACAAAGGCTCACTGCCAAAATAGGACTCACTACCCGAACAAGGGTTAACCACCCAGAGAGCTCACTGCCACACAGATACAAATAAAATAGAAGAGATATGCTATAGAGAGAAGACAATCTCAATGCAATAGATATTTCCACCACAATTCACTCAAACTCTTGCAGACATACTTGAATGATATAGTACACCTTCAGCTCACTGCTTCCAGAAACTCAACAATTAGGCTTTGTGCTGATCTACACCAACCCGCATTACTTACACACTGATTCACACCTATCTTGTATTTATTTGCACTTCACTTTTCACAAAAATGTCATCCTTATACCATCTTCAACTTTGAAATATATCCAAAGTCTTCCATACACTATTTGCATTTACAAATTCAAATTAGGTCAATTCCAAAACATTATAGGGTGGAATTAGAATGAGGATGACCCAATCACATGCTTCAACAAGCTTCCATAAGCTTTGAAAGTAGTGTCAAATACAAGGTTTACCAAACTAGTGTGAAACACATAAATCAATTAAGCACACACAACCTTAGCACGATCCAATCCTTCCAAATAACAAACTAATCTTCATCATGATCATATCACCTTAAATCTAGAACCACAAGTCATAAGACTTGAACAAGAAGAAATCTGGAGCAACTACATTTCTCCTAGACCTCAACCAAATACCCTGAAAAGCATAGTTCACAACTAGTGAACATAACTCACACTGTATAACAATCTAGAGGCCCAAATCCTAGATATAGCAACTTCTAAAAATCATGATCAACATATCTGAACCACATGAACATAGGAGAAAAACATGGAGAAACAACTAAACACCTACAACCTTTCTTCATTACAATTTTCTCAATATCCTCGACATATACAACCAATAACCTATATCCAAGACAACAATGACAACAACAACTAGTTGAGAACCAGTTGACCAGTTGACACCAATGACAACACCTTCATCATACTTCCTTCATACCTTCAACAATCTCCCCATTTTTCATTGATGGAAATGCATGATGTGAGAAACCGTCAAAGACAACACACTTCATGATTTTACTTTCTCCCCCTTAGTAGATACTCTTTTCACATATTTCTCTCTTCTTATTTTTCACATCTTTCTCTCCCCCTTTGACATCAATGGAAAGGGTATAGGATGTTTTATATTGATTTCCCCTTTGACATTAAGAACAAAATAACAAAATACTCTTTCAATGACAACACATAACACTACCCACTCCCCTTCAGAGGTAGCCACCAAAACATCAGTCCAAAAGAAGGATAGATCCATAGATCCACTAGACTGATGCATCTCCATATGCATCTAGTTCAAGAAAGGAGGCACAATAACCTCTAACTTCTCCTGAAGATACTCAAAAGTATCTTTAGGAAGAGCCTTTGTAAATATGCCAGAGCTACTTGATCCTTCATTGGCACATACTCAAGTTTCACTTCATTCTCCACAACCTTCTCTCTCAAAAAGTGATACCTGATATATATATGATTTTCCCTTGAGTGCATCACCGAATTCTTTGAAATGTTAATTGCACTTGTATTATCACAAAAGATAGAAATAGGATCATCATACATTACTCTGATATCTTTCAATGTATGTCTCATCCATAGAACTTGTGTACAGCAAGATGTAGCAGCAATATACTCAACTCGGCAGTAGATAAAGAAATTGAATCTTGCTTTTTACTCAACCAAGCCACCAATATGCAACCAAAAAAGAATGTACTACCACTTGTACTTTTTTTTTCATCTACACAACCAACCCAATTTGCATTTTTGTAAGCACTTAGTGTAAAATCAGTATCCCTAGGATACCATAACCCATAATCCAGAGTGCCATTAAAATATCTAAATATCCTCTTAATAGAGACAACATGTGTTTCTTTAGGATCTTCTTGAAATCTTGTCACAAGACAAACTGCATGCATGATATCTGATCTAGTAGCAGTCAAATACATCAAACCTCCAATCATAGATCAGTACATGCTCTGATTAGCCTTAGGTGAATCGTCATCTTTACTCAATTTGCAACTAGTCATCATAGGAATTCATACCAGTCAGTTTGGAACCATCCATCCCAAACTTCTTCAACATTTCTCTTACATAATTTGACTGTGAAATAAAGATCCCTTTCTCTATTTGATTAATTTGCATCCCAAGAAAGGAATTCATCTCACCAAACATAGACATCTCAAATTCCTTTTTCATTTCTTCAGAAAACATCTTGCACATTGTTTCATTTCCTCCAAAGATAATGTCATCAACATATACAACCACTATCAATATCTTGTCATACTCAATTTTAAAGTAAAGATTATTGTTTTCCATACCTTTGTTGAAACATTGTTGAGTCAAATATATGTCTAACCTTGCATACCAAGATCTAGGAGCTTGCTTCAATACATATAAAGCCTTCTTCAATCTACAAACCATATCTAGTTGATCTCAAAATTGGAATCCTTTTGGTTGTTCCATGTAGACCTCTTCTTCTAACTAACCATTCAAGAATGCAGACTTGACATCCATCTGATAGACCTTAAAATATTTATGAGCAGCAAATGTTAAGAACATTCTGATAGGTTCCATTCTTGCTACCAAAGCAAAAGTCTCCTGAAAATCTATACCTTCTACTTGTGTGTAACCCTTACACAAAAGCCTTGCTTTATTTCTAACCACTTCTTTGTTCTCATTCAACTTATTTCTGAATACCCATTTTGATCCAAAAAAAATAAAATTGTCGGTCTAGGGACCAATTTCCAATTTTTATTCTTCTCAATCTACATAAGTTCCTCTTTCATAGCTTCCATCCAATACTCATCTTTACATGCTTCACTTACGGTCTTTGGCTCAATCTCAGAAAGTAAACACAAATTTATCTCACCAGCAACAACTCTACTTCTTTTCAATACTCCTTTCCTTTTGTCTCCAATGATTTGATCTTCTGAATAATTTTTTTGCACATATCTAGGTGTCTTAGGTGAAACCACCAAAGCTTTTTCTTCTTCATTTTGTTTCTCATGTTCTTCCACCACTTCTTCAATTCTTACACAATCGGGTTCATCAGATACATATCCATCAACTTCAATTGAATTCTTCATTGCTTCATCAACCTTGCCATTTGTGCTTTCTACAATATGTTTGTCTTTTATTGAAATGTCTATGTTTTCTCTTTAGTAGAATACTCCAAGGAAAAAATAATTCCTCTACTTCACTCTGGTAGCACTCCACTTCCCTAAATTCCTCTTCATCACGCTTGATATAGCATTTGGTTTCCCAAACACCTTGAATACATAATAGTAGGAATTCCTTCCACACCATAGCTTATAGGGGGTCTTAGTACCATTAGCTCTTGCTTGAACTCGATTGAACACATAGACAGCAGTGTGAATAGCTTCTCTCCTATAAAATTTTGATAAACCAGCTTCAGTAATCATCGATCTAGCAGCTTCTTGAATTGTTATGTTCTTTCTTTCAACAACTCCATTCTGCTGAGGAGTTTGAGGGGTAGATAACTTTCTTTTTATTCCATGAATATCATAAAACATATTAAACTCATGGGAGGTGAATTCACCACCTCTGTTAGACCTCAAGCATTTTATTCTTAAATTTACTTCATTCTCTATCGTAGCTTTGAATGTCTTGAATCTATCTAATGATTCAAATTTCTCTATAAGAAATGTAACCCATGTATACCTAGAGAAATCATCACAAAAGCATAAAGTACCTTTCACCTTGTAGACTTCTCGCTCTTGTAGGACCATAGAGATTTGTATGAATCAAATCCAGTAGTTTGGTAGTAGATTGTTCCTTTGATCTGAAGTTGTTTCTAGCTTGCTTTCCAAACTGACAATTCTTGCAAATAGCATTAACAGGCTTTGTAATCCTTGGTAAATCTCTTACTGCTTGCACTACACTGATCCTTTCCAAGTTATCAAAACTCATGTGACACATTCTCTGATGCCATAACCAACTGTCATTAATCTGAGTCATAAAGCAATGTCCATTAACACCCTTAAGTTTATATATATTTCCTTCATACTTATTTCTTGCAGCAAACACTGTTCCAAATCCTTTCTTGATTTCACATCTCTCATCTTCAAATACAAGATTGTATCCTTTACTACACATATTTCCAACACTCAAGAGATTATTCCTTAAACCCTTAATATAGTAGTTAATAATGTGATATGCTTGCTATCAAAACTTACTTTCAAACCTATCCCACAAATTTTAAAGTAATCTAGTATCATTCCAAACATAAATCTTGCTCTCCCCACTCATGTTTTTCTAATTCTAATAAACTTACTCTTACTACCAAATATGTGATGTGAATAGCCACCTTTATTGTAATAACCTTTAGCTCTCTTGTTTAGTGTTTTAGGAATAAAATTAATTATCTCTCTTTCTCCTTCCATAGGACATCTCTTTTACTTGTCTCTGGGCCCCAGTAGGAATTTAGGGTTCCATCTCTTTATAGCCAAGAACAAGAATTCATTGTTATCAAAGTCTCCATAATCATACTCTTCATAAAAAATACTAGCATTCTCATTCACATAATATGCTCTGTTAATCTTTTTTCCATTTTTTTTTGTCAAATCTTTGTTTGTTCCTCTTAGCTCTTTTTGGACATCTCGAAGCATAATGACCCATTCCTCCATAAATAAAGCATTTAAAGGTAAATTACCTTCTCTCATAATTTTAGAGCCCTTTCCTCATCCTTCCTTTACAAAGTTTCTTCTTTACTTTGTCAAGATTCCTCCTTATCCGATCTTCAAGGACCTTGTAGCCTTTGAAAGTAGTTTCCTGATTGAATCCCATTCTCAAATTTTGTTTCCTTCATCCTATAAGACGCTAGGAGTACCCATAACTAATCTTTTAGTATAAGTCTCCTAGAAGTCCAGTTTTATATTCCCTTTCCAATAGCAAATACCTTTCAATGTATGCATCGAAGAGGGTCTAAGAATCTTCTTCACTCATCCTAGGTTCATTTCTCCATCAGAAGCCTTTTAAGTCCTCTCCTTCCTATTTCTAGCTACTCTCAAATCATCTATTCTTAGGTATACATAATATTTAATGTTCCTATCTTCATACATATGCAAAGTGACTCTCAAACTGCGGCTCTCTCTAAATTCGTGAATCTCTTTCTTCTTTGACCTTTTCATCTCCTTTTATGCATCTTTTTCTAAAGCATCCTAAATCTCTTTTTAGTAGTATCTTTATCTCCTGGACTTTTAATCAACTTGAAATGTGAAAGATCATTATTCCTTTTAAAATTAACTTTGTCTTGTTTTCTTCATGCACCTTGATTTATTTAGTTGTACTCAAACCATTAGCCGGAGGAGTATAGACAATTTTATAGGAATTTTCAACATCATATCCACAATACTCTAGATATCCTTCCATATGTATTTTCTAGATAGCATAATTTGTTTCATTGAACCTAGGACATTTAAAACTGATCTTGCTCACCATCCCAGACCTTCCTTAAGTGGTTAAGCTCTTCTCCATGGAACCAAGATTTGATACCAATTGTTGAAAAATAAAACTAAGGGGGGGTGAATTAGTTGTATCAAACTTTAGCCTTTAAAAAATTTCACAAGAAATTAAATCAATCACAAATCCTTTAGTTTGTTAATCTAGTTATCATTAAGTACAAAGGCAGAAACTGAAAAACATCACACATACACAATAACACCATATTTACATGGAAAACACAATAAGGTAAAAAGCAGGTGAGGATTAGCTCACAACATAGAGAATATCAAAACTAATTACAAAGGCTCATTTCCAAAGAAGGCTCACTCCCAAAATAGGACTCACTATCAAGATTAGGACTCACTATCCAAAAAAGGGTTAACCACCTAGAGGGCTCATTGCCACACAAATACAAAGAAAATAGAAGAGATATGTTATAGAGAGAAGACAATCTCAATGCAACAGATATTTCCACCACAATTTTCTCAAACTCCTGCAGACATGCTTGAATGATAGAGTACACCTTCAGCTCACTACTTCTAGAAACTCAACAATTAGGCTTTGTACTAATCTTCAAGGACTCGTGCATTACTTACACATTGATTCACATCTATCTTGCATCTATCTTTCTCTATTACTTTGCACTTCACTTTTCACAAATATCTCATCATGTATTTATACCATCTTCAACTTTGAAATATATACAAAGTTGGCCATACACCATTTTCATTTACAAATTCAAATTAGGTTGACACCAAAACATTCTAGGATGGAATTAGAATGAGGGTGACCCAATCACATGCTTCAACATGATTCCATAAGCTTCAAAAGTAGTTTCAAACACAAGGTCATCCAAACCAGTGTTAAACACATAAATCAATTAACCACACACAACCTTAGCACGATCCAATACTTCTAGATAAAAAAATTATCTACAGCATGATCATATCACCTTAACTCCAAAACCACAAGTCATAAGACTCAAACAAGAAATATAGATCCACTACATTTCTCTCAGACCTCAGCTAGATACCTTGAAAAACACAATTCACAATTGGTGAACATAACTTACACTGTATAATGATCTAGAAGCCCAAATCCTAGATATAGTAGCTTCTAACAACCATGATCAACATATCTGAACCACACAAACATAGTAGCAAAACCTAGAGCAACAACTGAACACTTGCAACCTTTATTCATTACAATATTCTCAATATCCTCGACATATACAACCAATAACCTATATCCAAGACAACAATGAAAACAACAACTACTTGAAAACCAGTTGACCAATTGACATCAATGACAACACCTTCATCATACTTCCTTCATACTTGCAACAAAAAGTAGACTCAAGGCAATGGTAGACAATACAAAAATCAAAGGAGTAGTACTAGAAGACCTCCTA
>VDFB02270651.1:669374613-669527387 GCA_007258455.2 Sequoia sempervirens
AAATAAATCAAGGTGCATGAAGAAAAAAACAAGACAAAGTTAAATCTAAAGAATAGTCCTTCACATTCTGAGTTGATTAAGGTCCAGAATCTGAATACTACTAAAGAGGTTTGGGATGCTTTAGAAAAGATGCATGAAGGAGATGAAAAGGTCAAAGAAGCAAAGTTGCAGAATTTAGAGGCACAGTTTGAGGTGCTGCATATGTATGAAGATGAGAACATTAAATATTATGTACTAAGAATAGATGATTTGGTAGCTGAAATGAGAGGACTTGGCGCTACAGTAGATGAACCTAGGATTGTGAAGAAGATTCTTAGACCTCTTCCTGATGCATACATTGAAAAGGTATCTACTATTGAAGAATATGTGGACTACAAGACTTATACTAAAGATTAGTTATTAGGTACTCTAACATCTTATGAGATGAGAAAACTAAATTTGAGAAATGGATCCAAATCAGAAATTACTTTCAAGGCTACAAGATCTAAAGATCTAGATGAGGAGAATCTTGATGAAGTAGAAGAAAACTTTGTGAGAAGGATGAGGAAAGGCTCTGAAAATTATGAAGGTAATTTACCCTTTAAATGCTTTAGTTGTGGGGGAATAGGTCACTATGCTTCGAGATGTATGAAAAGAGCTAAGAGGAACAAACAAAGATTTGAGAAAGAAAAAAAACACAAAAAGATCAAAAGAGAATATTATGTGAATGAAAATGCTAGTATTTCTGATGATGAGTCTACTTATGGATATTTTGATAACAATGAATTCTTCTTCTTGGCTATAAAAGATGAACCTAATTCTACTAAATTTGAAAGACAAGTAAAGGAATGTCCTACGGAGAAGGAGAGAGAGAAAGAGGAAGATAATGTAATCTGTTCCCTACATGCTAAATAGGAAAAGAGCTACTGGGTTGTTAACAGTGGCTATTCACATCACATGATTGGTGATAAGAGTAATTTTGTTAAATTAGAAAAACATGATGGAGGCTTAGTTATGTTTGGAGATGATGCTAGTGCTAAAATTTGTGGGATAGGTTTAGTAAGTTTTGATGGCAAGCATAATACTGATGATATCTACTATGTTAAGGGTTTAAGGAATAATCTCTTGAGTGTTGGAAATATGTGTAGTAAAGGATACAATCTTGTATTTGAAGATGAGAGATGTGAAATCAAGAAAAGATCTAGAACAATGTTTGCTGCAGGAAATAAGTATGAAGGAAATTATATATATAAACTTAAGGGTGTTAATGGACATTGCTTTATGACTCAGATTAATGATAGTTGGTTATGGCATCAAAGAATGTGTCACATGAGTTTTGATAACTTGGAAAGGATCAGTGTAGTGCAAGCAGTAAGAGATTTACCAAGGACTACAAAGCCTGTTAATGCTATTTGTAGGAATTGTCAGTTTGGAAAGCAAGCTAGAAACAACTTTAGATCAAAGGAACAATCTACTACTAGACTACTGGATTTGATTCATACAAATCTCTATGGTCCTACAAGAGTGAGAAGTCTACAAGGTGAAAGGTACTTTATGCTTTTGTGATGATTTCTCTAGGTATACATGGGTTACATTTCTTAGAGAGAAATTTGATGCATTAGATAGATTCAAGACATTCAAAGCTATGGTAGAGAATGAAGTAAATTTAAGAATAAAATGCTTGAGGTCTGACAGAGGTGGTGAATTCACCTCCCATGAGTTTAATATGTTTTATGATATTCATGGAATAAAAAGACAGTTATCTACCCCTCAAACTCCTTAGCAGAATGGAGTTGTTGAAAGAAAGAACATAACAATTCAAGAAGCTGCTAGATCAATGATTACTGAAGCTGGTTTATCAAAATTTTATAGGAGAGAAGCTATTCACACTATTGTCTATGTGTTCAATTGAGTTCAAGCAAGAGCTAATGGTACTAAGACCCCCTATAAGCTATGGTGTGGAAGAATTCCTACTATTAAGTATTTCAAGGTATTTGGAAGCAAATGCTATATCAAACGTGATGAAGAAAATTTAGGGAAGTCTGATGCTAGAAGTGATGAAGGTATTTTCCTTGGATATTCTACTAAGAGGAAAGCTTATAGACATTTGAATAAAAGACAAACATATTGTAGAAAGCACAAATGGCAAGGCTGATGAAGCAATGAAGAATTCAATTGACGTTGATGGATATGTATCTGATGAACCCGATTGTGTAAGAATTGAAGAAGTGGTGGAAGAACATGAGAAGCAAAATGAAGGAGAAGAAGCTTTGGTGGTTTCATCTAAGACACCTAGATATATGTAGAAAAATTATTCATAAGATCAAATCATTGGAGACAAAAGGAAAGGAGTATTGACAAGAAGTAGAGTTGTTGCTGGTGAGATAAATTTGTGTTTACTTTTTGAGATTGAGCCAAAGACCGTAAGTGAAGCATGTAAAGATGAGTATTGGATGGAAGCTATGAAAGAGGAACTTATGTAGATTGAGAAGAATAAAAATTGGGAATTGGTCCCTAGACCAACAAATTTTATTTTTTTTGGATCAAAATGGGTATTCATAAATAAGTTGAATGAGAACAAAGAAGTGGTTAGAAATAAAGCAAGGCTTTTGTGTAAGGGTTACACACAAGTAGAAGGTATAGATTTTTAGGAGACTTTTGCTTCGGTAGCAAGAATGCAACCTATCAGAATTTTCTTAGCATTTTCTACTCATAAATATTTCAAGGTCTATCAGATGGATGTGAAGTATGCATTCTTGAATGGTTAGTTAGAAGAAGAGGTCTACATGGAACAACCAAAAGGATTCCAATTTTCAGATCAACTGGATATGTTTTGTAGATTGAAGAAGGCTTTAAATGTATTGAAGCAAGCTCCTAGATATTGGTATGCAAGGTTAGACAAATATTGACTCAACAAGGTTTCAACAAAGGTATGGAAAACAATAATCTTTACTTTAAAATTGAGTATGACAAGATATTGATAGTGGTTGTTTATGTTGATGACATTATCTTTGGAGGAAATGAAACAATGTGCAAGATGTTTGCTGAAGAAATGAAAAAGGAATTTGAGATGTCTATGTTTGGTGAGATGAATTCCTTTCTTGGGATGCAAATTAATCAAATAGAGAAAGGGATCTTTATTTCAAAGTCAAATTATGTAAGAGAAATGTTGAAGAAGTTTGGGATGGATGGTTCCAAACTGACTGGTATGAATTCCTATGATGACTAGTTGCAAATTGAGTAAAGATGACGATTCACCTAAGGCTAATCAGAGCATGTACTGATCTATGATTGGAGGTTTGATGTATTCGACTGCTACTAGATTGGATATCATGCATGCAGTTTGTCTTGTGACAAGATTTCAAGAAGATCCTAAAGAAACACATGTTGTCTCTATTAAGAGGATATTTAGATATTTTAATGGCACTCTGGATTATGGGTTATGGTATACTAGGGATACTGATTTTACACTAAGTGCTTACACAAATGCAAATTGGGTTGGTTGTTTAGATGACAAAAAAAGTACAAGTGGTAGTACATTCTTTTTTGGTTGCATATTGGTGGCTTGGTTGAGTAAAAAGCAAGATTCAATTTCTTTATCTACTGCTGAGCTGAGTATATTGCTGCTACATCTTGCTGTACACAAGTTTTATGGATGAGACATACATTGAAAGATATCAGAGTAATGTATGATGATCCTATTTCTATCTTTTGTGATAATACAAGTGCAATTAACATTTCAAAGAATTCAGTGATGCACTCAAGGGCAAAGCATATATATATCAGGTATCACTTTTGAGAGAGAAGGTTGTGGAGAATGAAGTGAAACTTGAGTATGTGCCAACGAAGGATCAAGTAGCTCTGGCATATTTACAAAGGCTCTTCCTAAAGATACTTTTGAGTATCTTCAGGAGAAGTTAGAGGTTATTGTGCCTCCTTTCTTGAACTAGATGCATATGGAGATGCATCAGTCTAGTGGATCTATGGATCTATCCTTCTTTTGGACTGATGTTTTGGTGGCTACCTCTGAAGGGGAGTGGGTAGTGTTATGTGTTGTCATTGAAAGAGTATTTTGTTATTTTGTTCTTAATGTCAAAGGGTAAATCAATATAGAGCATCCTATACCCTTTCCATTGATGTCAAAGGGGGAGAGAAAGATGTGAAAAATAAGAAGAGAGAAATATGTGAAAAGAGTATCTACTAAGGGGGAGAAAGTAAAATCATGAAGTGTGTTGTCTTTGATGGTTTCTCACATCATCCATTTCCATCAATGAAAAATGGGGAGATTGTTGAAGGTATGAAGGAAGTATGATGAAGGTGTTGTCATTGGTGTCAACTGGTCAACTAGTTCTCAACTAGTTGTTGCTGTCATTGTTGTCTTGGATATAGGTTATTGGTTGTATATGTCGAGGATATTGAGAAAATTGTAATGAAGAAATGTTGTAGGTGTTTAGTTGTTTCTCCATGTTTTTCTCCTATGTTCATGTGGTTCAGATATGTTGATCATGATTTTTAGAAGTTGCTATATCTAGGATTTGGGCCTCTAGATTGTTATACAGTGTGAGTTATGTTCACTAGTTGTGAACTATGCTTTTCAGGGTATTTGGTTCAGGTCTAGGAGAAATGTAGTTGCTCCAGATTTCTTCTTGTTTAGGTCTTATGACTTGTGGTTCTAGATTTAAGGTGATATGATCATGCTGAAGATTAGTTTGTTATCTGGAAGGATTGGATCATGCTAAGGTTGTGTGTGCTTAATTGATTTATGTGTTTCACACTGGTTTGGTCAAACTTGTATTTGACACTACTTTCAAAGCTTATGGAAGCTTGTTGAAGCATGTGATTGGGTCATCCTCATTCTAATTCCACCCTATAATGTTTTGGAATTGACCTAATTTGAATTTGTAAATGCAAATAGTGTATGGAAGACTTTGGATATATTTCAAAATTGAAGATGGTATAAGGATGACATTTTTGTGAAAAGTGAAGTGCAAAGAAATACAACAAGATAGGTGTGAATCAGTGTGTAAGTAATGCGGTTTGGTGTAGATCAACACAAAGCCTAATTGTCGAGTTTCTGGAAGCAGTGAGCTAAAGGTGTACTCTATCATTCAAGTATGTCTGCAAGAGTTTGAGCGAATTGTGGTGGAAATATCTATTGCATTGAGATTGTCTTCTCTCTATAGCATATCTCTTCTATTTTATTTGTATCTGTGTGGTAGTGAGCTCTCTGGGTGGTTAACCCTTGTTTGGGTAGTGAGTCCTATTTTGGCAGTGAGCCTTTGTAATCAGTTTTGATATTCTCTCACCATGTTTTATCCCTTATTGGGTTTTCCACGTAAATCTGGTGTTATTGTGTATGTGCACGATATTTTTTAGTTTCTTCCTTTGCACTTAATGATTAATCAAATTAGTAGACTAAATTCCATTTGTGTTTGATTTAATTTTCAATGAAAGTTTTTAAAGGTTAAAGTTTGTTACAACTGATTCACCCCCCATCTCAGTTGTCTTGCTCAACACTTTTGACTGTCAACCTTGTTAGGGATCTGATTTTCCTTTGAGCTTTGTCTTTCTTCAAGTACCAAATAACCTTTATCCTTAGATGGCTTCTATCTTGCAATTAGTTTGAATCAAGCATTGTAGTACTTGTTTTGAATTTGTCCTCATGAGCTCTTTCTTTCTCCATATTTTTCCTTAGGGTTACCACTTCTTGTTCAATTTTTGTGTATTCATCAATCTTGCTTTGTATAGTTGCATTCAGACAATCCTCAATTCTCTTCTTTTCTTCCACTTACACTTTTAGTCTGGTGGTATCTTCATTTTCCTTCTTTAGTTATTCATTGACTTCTCCATGTCTTTCTTTGAAATTCTTAATTTTTTCTCTCAATTTTTTGATACATTCATTTTATTCGCCTAGGCTTTCCTTTAGAATTTTATTCTCACTTTCAACTCTTTCAAGATCTTCAAGAGCAACTTTAAGTTCTTTGTCAAACATGTAATCATCTTCTTCATATTCAATTGCAGAAATTTCTTCAAGAGGAATAGGATACCTTTTATTAGCCATGTGTTCAAAATACAAGATCTTCCTCAAGTTTTTATGCTTCTCAAAAGGAACTAAGGTTTGATACCAATTGTTGAACACCCAGAATACTGAGGGGGGGTGAATTGGTATGAACTATTAAACCATTTAATCATAATCCATCCAATAATCAAAATATATCTAACTAATACTATGAATGAAAGCATGAAAGGAATCAGAAGATCATATTACACATGAACATGAATTTCACCTGGAAAAACCAAAAAGGGAAAAACCACAAGATTAGCTCACAATATATTATAACCAGTTATAAGATACTATAGGGGCTCATTGCCAGGACACACTGTCCTTACAAGGCTCACAACCAGAAATCAATACAAAATAGAAATGGCTTCATAGCCAAAATGTGAACTGATACAAAGTACACCTTCCTTGTGCTGAATTTAGTTCCTTTAAAGCTCTAAATACAAAATACTGCTCTACTTAGCAGTCGCTCAACATTCATAGTAATTATGCCCTAATACTAATCTCACACATTCAAATTTGCAAGTTCACACAATATCAGATCTCACACATATCACATTACATTATTATTACACTATGCAACTAAAAAATGTCCTAAAAATATACCGAATTACATCCACATACATCAATTAGGTCAGCCTAATTAGATGTAGCCCTATTTAATTCAAAATCACTTTATCGGCTTCATACTTGAAACAAAAAATTCTTTGTGCCCAAACCAACAATGTGACACTTAATTCTAGTTGGTGTGGATCTAAAATAGATCCCCTTAACATCCACAATACATATTATTCTTCATAGCACATATATCAAGTATTAGGTTGTCCAGGAATTGGACCTAGTCACAAAATGAATTAACTGATCACACACCAACTAATGAGGTAAAAATAACCTCATCAACATAATGGCCTCAATATACAAATATAAACCTTCCAATCCCAATTACTCTACCAATTGATTATCTTTAGGAAGAATAATTGCTTTCCTTTTTATGAATAGGTGTACAAACTTTATTTCTTGGAGTTGATCGAATTAAACTAACTTATGTTGATTTAATGGTTTAGTCTTGAGTATTTCATAGGTTAATTCCACTTCCAACCATCACTCAAGTCAAAAGGGAAAATGAATGCAGATCTTCATACTTTTGAAAATGAGCAAGTGGGCGTCAAAATTCTAGGAGCACATGTTTTGGCCGAGTTTTTATAATTCTGTTATCTTTCAGTTTCAAAAACTTTAATGGCTCATGCGAGCCTCTTTAATATTGTATATCATGGGCTTTAAATTCCTTCTACTATTGGAAAAGACTCCATCGACTGGAAAATAGGATTTTGGTTAATCATTTTTCATATAAATATGTAATTGTTACACATGATGAATAACAAGAGAAGAAGATTATTGTTATGTTGTCAAATTGTCTTTGAGTAAAAATTGCCATATGAATATGAGTTTTCCCACCACTCTTTAAATTACTATGTAATATGGATGCATCTGTAGAATGAAGTAATTGTAGGATTTTTCTAGTGCATGTGATATGAAGTAGTTGTAGTCGCATCCAAGAGCTAGCCACTCGAGGGTTATAGATAGATAGATAGATAAGTATTCTGTTCCTCTTCTATATTTTCTTTTAGTAGATAATAGTTGAATTTTCATGAGTCATTGTCATACTATTAGTGTCAAACTTGCAGGTTGTAACTAAGTTTGTAGTTTCTGAGTTTCCGGAGCACTTTTCTTCAGTAGATTCTGATTAATGGTTTATGATTAGAAGTTGTCCTGTTATCTTTTGTGTTAGACAAATGTTTCCTAATTTCTTTACATTCTTTACTTCTTCAGCAATTTATGCATTCTTTAGATTAATCATTTCCATGCTTTCTAGTTTAATGGTGATGCTTTTCAGATTCCTAGTTTTCTGTTTTCTAATTTAAGTTATTTTCCCACTTTCTAGATAGATGAGTTATTGCTTTCAAGATTAGAAACCCCTTAGATTAGAACTTTTGTTCAGTTTATTAGTACTTAAGAGAGAAGTTGACATATCCTCTATTGAAAACAACCATTAGACACTGCCTAGTCGATATATTGATGTGTTTATTCACTAAAGTATTATGACCTAATGACAACCTATCTCTTTTTGGCGTCATTGCCAACGAAACTTTTTTCTAGTGTTAGTAGGAGATATCTTGAATACCTCTCTTAGGGATAGGAATAGTTCTTTGGATTCTTTTCTGCATGGTCAGGAAATGAGTCTCCCATGAGAGATTCATACCAAAAAACCCTCTCAGTTGATGTACCAACAACAAGCAGAGAAGAAGGTAACTCATACCAAGAAATTACAGAGGAATTGAGCAAACGGGGTCAACCTGAGACCTTCCCATATACTCCAGAAAAAGAACATATAGTCAAAGAGGAGCATATTCTGTTACAAACTCTTGAACCGCGTCCCACTAAGAAAACTTGGGATGAAACTCATACCCTCTTCAACACCATGGGTGACCAAAGAAATGGCACCAACAATCATGACAACCCTCCACCCTGCACAT
The DNA here is from genome assembly GCA_007258455.2 of Sequoia sempervirens. Classification (NCBI taxonomy): domain Eukaryota; kingdom Viridiplantae; phylum Streptophyta; class Pinopsida; order Cupressales; family Cupressaceae; genus Sequoia; species Sequoia sempervirens. The sequence continues at coordinate 669,383,188 of VDFB02270651.1, forward strand.
TCACTTATCCTATTGCTATTGATGCAGATGATGATACAACAATGAAAAACATCTCACCTGCTTTTCTACCTACCTTTTAGGGTTTGTCTCCTAAGGATCCATATTAATTTCTATTTGAGTTCAAATTCTTGTGTCAAACATATGACTACAAGAATGATAATCAAAAGTTAAAGCTTTTCCCTTCCACCCTGAAAGACTCAGCCATGCACTGGTTTATGGGATTAGCTTCTCAATCGATAACTTCTTGGGATGAAATGGAGTCTACCTTTTTGGAAAAGAACCAGAGTTATTGTAGGGTTAGTGATTGAAAAGAAAAACTCTTCAAGATAAGGAAAAATGAGGATAAAAGTTTAGAAGACTACCTTGATAGGTTTATCTTCTTGTACAAATGCTATGGTGGAGAAGTCATAAGTCTAGATATTTTAAAGACCTTATTTCTCAAAGGTCTCAATGATGAAGCTTAGAGGAGTCTAGACTTAATGGGTAAAGGAGATGTATCCCAACTAAGATTGGAAGAAATAATGGAATTGTGTCAAAACTTCTCCCATACTCGTGGAGGTATTAGGAAGTTCACCCCCTTACATGGTTCTAGTGACATAAATAAACTTCATGAGGAATTGGCTAACTTCAAGACTGGCATTCTCATCTAGTTAAATACGACTCTGGATGGCATATAGGCTAAAACCAGAAATTCAGAGACCTTGTCCATTTATTGCCCTAGGTGCCGAAATAAACATTTGCTGAGAGAATGTCCTTTGGACAAAGTTGACAAGATTGACATTTGTCAAGTATGTGTTAAAAATCACCCCACCAATCAATGCAAGCTATTGAATGCAATAAAAAATTCCAAGAAAAGAAAAACCCCAGTCGAGGAAGAAGTGAACGTTGTAAATCAAAGGGATGGAGGCAATTTTTCCTATGGCCAAAATTCTAACTGGAGACCCCAACAAAATTGGAACAACAATCAATGGGTAGCACCCTGGCCAAAAATACCACCTCCAGTACCCCCTAATTTGGGAACCTATCCCTAGGGACCACCTGAATGGAAAAATAAATCTTGGAGTAACTCTCAGTGGCCTAACCAACCTAAAGAATAGTGGTACCCTCAAAATTCCATTCCTCAATGGAATCAACCTCAACATCCATTTTACATTGGTCTTAGAAGGATGCCTCCTCAACAACAGAGCCTTTTTCCAACTCCCCAAAACACTCAATAGACTGAACAAGTTAACCAACCACCACTTCTAGTGCAACCAGTCCCTAATCCAAAGAACAATCATCCAAATACTCTGGTGTATTCCACCAAACAAGACAATGTCACTAGACTCAACATAATATATTGTGGAAACTTACAATTGAGGTATGGTAAAATACTTTCACAACTGACTATCAAAGAAATCATAGATGAACCTGTCAAGAAGTTTGTTGAGGAAACAAAAATAACACCCATGCCCGTGGAACAAACCCATGGCACTATGCAACATGAACCCGACCCGCCATCATCAATAGGAGCTACTAACCTATCTTAGGAGGAGGAGGGTCAATCTCCGAATGAAGTTATAAAAAATCCTGCACTTAAAGACAAAACCAAAGCCCCTTTTCCAGAGTGACTGAAACCAATTCCTGTGAGAGATGCTCTAGAAATAACTCCACCTACGAAAACTGCATTGATACAAGAGATTAAACAATTACTCATTGAAGTTCCTTTGCTATAGGAAATTAAGGAAATTCCTTAACTAAACTAGCTGATTAAACAGTTATGTATTAAAACTCTAGGGAGGAAACCAAAACAAATCAACACCGTCCACATAAATGGATGCCTAGCTAACCTATTCGATAGAACGATCACTGGTTCAAAATATGATGATCCGAGAAGTTCACTTATAACAGTAACAGTTAATGAGGTAGCAATACCCAACACTTTAGTGGACCTTGGAGCAACCATTAATGTAATGATTGTTGATGTGATGGAAAAATTGGGATTTATCGATCTATGCCCCACAACTATAGTCTTACAAATGGAAAACCAATCTATAGCTATTCCCAAAGGCATCATTGAAAATATTCTTGTTAAGGTGGATGGATGGGAATACCCAGTGGATTTCTAGATAATTGAATCCCTTATGCCTAAAGACAACTATCCAATAATTTTGGGATGACCATGGCTAGCTACGGTTGTAGCCAAAATTGATTGTAGGGTGGGAGGAATGACCATTTCTGATGGATCTAATAGCAAACATTTTCTTTTGTATCCTCCTACCAAGCCTACCGAACACAATAAAGTATGGATTGATGAACCAGAAAGTCATACTGGACAGGAAAATTTGGCTTCACTGACCATGGTGGTCATCAAACAACACAGTGAAGAATTAGAGGATGAATTAGAAAATGACATGGAAAGTATTGCAATAGATTCCAGTAGTGAAGAGATATCAAACATGGAAGAAATCCTAGGACACTCAATCAACATAGATCAAGTAGAATTTGATGATGCTAAGTTTATTGGATTGCCTTGCCCATTGATGAACTTAGTTCCAAAAACTTTGCATTTCTTTGCAAATGTTGCTTGGCTTCATAAAACTATACCACACAAATTTCCACTTAACACATTGAGAAGGCCCATCCACACTATCACATCCAATTATCTTGGAGTCAAAACTATTATGTTGCTGCTAGGAAAAACTTTGAACATCAATAGTTGGTTGACTGAGAAAGAAGAACAAAGACTATTTGATATCTTGGTGATTAGATCTAAAGCATTTGCCTGGGACTATAAAGATATGAGAGGAATACACCCTAGTGTGTGCACACACCATATCTATATTGAGGATGTTTGACTTGTTCACCAACCACAATGGAGATTCAATCCTACCCTCAAAGACATCGTTAAAACTGAGATTAAGAAACTCTTGCAGGTAGGATTCATCTACCCAATTTCTGACAGCAAGTGGGTGTCACCCTTGGTTGTAGTACAAAAAATGAATGGGAAGTGGAGAGTATGTGTAGATTATAGGGAGCTTAACAAGGAGACACACAAAGATTACTTTCCCCTGCCATTTGTGGACCAATTACTGGATAACCTGGCTAGGAGAAAATATTTTTCATTCTTGGACAGATTTAGTGGATACAACCGGATATGGGTAGCAGTAGAAGACCAGGATAAGATGACCTTTACCTACCCTTGGGGGACATTCACATATAGGTTTCTTCCCTTTGGGATATGTAATTCTCTTGCCATGTTTTAGAGAGCCATCTTGACTATATTTGCTAAACTGGTAAATGAGTGCGTGGAAGTCTACATGGATGACTTCACTATATGCGGTTCAACTTTCAATGAAGCTCTCACAAATCTAGACAAGGTGTTAAAATGGTGTGAGGACCATCAGTTGTCCCTAAGTCATGAGAAATGTTTGATCATGGTGGAACAAGGAATAGTGCTGGGACATCATATTTTAGCCGAAGGAATTAAGGTTGATCTCGAGAAAATTGAGGTCATACAACAACTTGAGGTCCCAAAAACACAGACTGATGTTAGAAGCTTCTTAGGGCTTGTGGGATACTACCGAAGATTCATAGAAAACTTTAGAAAAATTGCAGCCCTGATGTTCTCCCTCCTTCAGAAAAAAATTGACTTCCTCTAGATGCCTGAGTGCTAGGCTTCATTTGAAATTATTAAAGAGAAATTAACCTCTGTCCATGTCCTTTGAGGACCTAATTGGAACCTGCCATTTCACATTTATGTTGATGCATCTGATGAATCCATTGGAGTGGTTCTAGGGCAAGAATATGAGAATGGAGGGAAATATGCTATATATTTTATAAACAAAAACTTGATGCCAACAGAGAAGAATTACACCACAATAGAGAAAGAATTTTTGGCTGTAGAGCACACCATCAAGAAATTTAGGCATTATATTGCAAGATAAAAATTTACAGTGCACACAGACCATACAACCATCAAGTATCTCATGAAAAAACTAGTGGTAAACACAAGGATAATTAAATGGTTACTCCTTCTTCAGGAGTTCAATGTGACAATTGTTGACAAACCAGGGAAGTCTAATGTAGTCGCAAACTTCTTATCTCGGATAAAACATGATGGTGACAATGCTCCAGTATAGGACGAATTTCGAGATGAAAATCTATTCACCATCTCTACTAAAACTCCTTGGTTTGTCGATATTGCAAATTACTTAGCCACCACAAAAGTACCACCTCACTTTTTGTGAAAATAGAAGAAACACCTCGTAAGAGAGAGTGCCCCTTTTAAATGAATTAATGGAATCTTATTTTGATGTGGACCAGATATGGTTTTGAGATGGTATGTTAGGGAAAATGAGACCTACAGCATCCTTAGGGCCTATCATGATGACCCTTCTGGAGGGAATTATTCTACTAAAAGGACAACTCACAAGATTTTGGGAGTAGGATACTATTGGCCTTCAATGCATAAGAACATCAAGAAGTATGTTCACAGGTGTAATGAATGCCAAAGGGTAGGAAGAACAACCACATCCAATGAAATTCCGTTGAAACCTCAGGTAGTTCTTGAACCATTTGAAAAATGGGGATTGGATTTCATCGGCCCCATAGATCCTCCTTCCCAAGGGAAAGAGTATATTCTAGTCTGTACTGAGTACATGACTAAGTGGGCAGAAGTGCAAGCACTATGCATTGCTAGGGAAGAGCAGGTAGCTGACTTTCTTTATAACAAAATATTTCTAAGATTCAGGTCTCCAAGAACAATCGTTATAGACCAAGGCCCCCAGTTCATGTCTAAGGTCTTGTTGGCATTCACAGATCACTTCCAAGTAAGTCATAAGAAGTCCTCACCCTACCACCGATAGGAAAATAGACAAGTTGAGGTCACTAATAGGGAACTAGAGAATATTTTGACAAAAATAGTCTCTTTGGGAAGGAAAGATTGGGCTAGGAAACTACCGAAAGTTGTCCGGGCCTACAACATGACTTGGAAGTCAACCATTGGCTAATGCCCCTATGAGTTAGTCTTTGGGAAGAAGCCCCTCTTTCCCATTGAATTCAAGATCCAAACTCTTAAGATGGCGATGGAATTGGGCATGGATCTTAAACGAGCTCAAATTGAGCAAGTATTATAGCTTAGTGAACTAGATGAACTCCATCAGGATTTCGTCCATCAAACTGAACTGGTCCAACAATAATGTAAGGTCTGGCATGACAAACATATCAAAGAAAAAGAATTCCATAACAGGGATTGGGAATTATTGTTCGTGTTGGATGTTGTGGATGTGTTACTGATATGTGGTTGTCATTGATGTCAACACTATTAGCATTTGGTGTATTATAGGCTGTATATGTTGAGGATATTGAGAAAATTGTAAAAGAAAGTGTTCCAGGTTCCTAGTGGAACTGTGCATGTCATGAAGGTGTCTTGTTCTATACATTGAAGATCAGATATTGTGGATTAAAGGGTTTTATGTTGAGTATATCTAGATCATCTACCAGAAGTTTCAAAGGTCTGCATATAGATTTGATAATGTTGTGGTCTGACAGTGTTTCTAGATGGTCTCTGTCAGTGTTCCTGAGTGAAGTTTGTGTGATTCTGGAAATCTCAGTTGCTACGAATGTTTCTCTATTGTTTTTTGGTGCTCTTGCATGTTTCTAAATCATACTATATCTTTGTGGTACATCCACAATGATTGGTGTGCTCGTGGTCGAAGATCTTTTCTTGCCTATTTTAAGTTTTTCTTGTTCTTGGCCGACATGTTGGTGGTAACGTGAGGTGGATCTTTGAGGATAAATTAATTGAAGTATTTCTGTGTTGGAGGCATCAATTTGGGTCTCCACTATGTTGTGGCCGACCTTGGTGGATTTGCATTGGAAATTTAATTGTAAATTTGGGCTGACATTGTAAATATGTTTTATTTTCCTAGCTGACTAAGTTGTTGATGAAATCTCATAAAGTGGATATATATGAGCTATTGTTTCATCGGTGTAGAGTGTGGAAAAGGTGCTTCGTGTGTTGGGTGTGCTCTTATGTGTGTATGTGTGAATATCATTTGATTGTAGAGTAGAGCGTGAAGAAGATCAAGTGAAGTGTGAAGCAGTTTGTAAAGGAGTTTCCTGTGCTTAATTGGAACTTTAATCCTGGGCTTGTGCAAAATCTAATTTTTTAGTTCATACCCTCTGGATTTTAATCCTATTCTATATTGTTGGGAAGTGAGCCCCTTCTATAATTGAGCAGTGAGCTCTAGGTAGTGTGCTTGAATGCATGTGCATTCCCCTTTATTGATTTAATTATACTTTTAATAGGGTATAATATTGTGGACTAACATCGACCGTGGTTTTTCCCCTAACACGATTTCCACGTAAAAAAATCTTGGTGTTCTTTATCTCTCTGATGTGTTAATTATTTTTGGTTAATTGCTTATTCATCAGATCTGAGATTAAGTGAAGTAAAGTTTGAAAATTTTATTGTTTTGTGACAACTAATTCACCTCCCCTCTCAGTTGTCTGTGCTTATTTTTCCAACAATTGGTGTCATAGCAGGTTCCTTTGAAGAAGTCTAAAAGCTTGAGGTGATCTGAGATGGCAACATTCAAGAAGGATAGTCCAAGATTTGATGGAACTAACTACTCACTATGGAAAGTCAGGATGCAATGTCACCTAAGGTGTATTGGTGAAGCCTACTGGAAGATTACAAAAGATCCATATGTTATTCCTCAGAATGGCCCCTCCACTGCTGATGAGATCAAAGATGTTGAAAACAATATTAGGGATATTGAAGCTTTGGTGAGTGCTCCGACAAATTCAGAGATGGCTAATGTGGTAGGACTATAGACAACTCATGAGATTTGGACAAAGTTGGAAACTTTGTATGAAGGAGATGCACAGGTGAAGATGGCTAAGCTACAGAGTTTAAAAGAAAAGTATGAGAATTTGAAGATGGGTGAAAATGAAAATATCACTTCTTTTATGCAAAGAGTAAATGAAATAGTGATGGGTATTACATGTGCCAGTGGTTCTCTAGATGAGGATGAAATTGTGGCTAAGATACTCAAATCCTTGCCTCCCTCCTATAAAGTGAAGGCTCACTCCATTGAAGAGCTCAGATCAATAACAATGATGTCAAGAGACATGCTGGTTGGTAAGCTTGCTGCTTTTGAATTAAGTGAATTTGGTGAATCTGTTCTGAATACTGAATCTGCATTCAAGGCTACTATATCTAGAAGTAACAAGCAAAGATATGGTCCAGGAGAATGTTCTAGAAAGATATCCAAGTATGATGAAGAATTGAAAAAACTTGAAGATAAAGAAAGAGAAGTAGAAGAATTGGAAGCACTAATTGTAAAGAAAGAAGGCAAAGGAAAAGGTGAGTATGAAGGAGTGTTACCTATTAAATTTTTTTCATGTAGTAAAATAGGTCATTTTACATCAAGATGTCTTGAAAGAGTTCCTAGATCTAAGCATAACAAGTCTAGATTCCAAAAGAAATGTTACTTTGTTGAAGGAGTGACTGATGATGAGTTTGATAAGGATACTGGAAATGAAGATGAATGGGTTTTCATTGCTACCATTGAAAATAGTCCTGTGGCTATTGAATCTACTAAAGATGAGAAAGCTCTTGTAGCCCGAGTTGTAGAAAAGGATGAGTGGGTTATTGATAGTGGATGCTCACATCATATGACTGGTGATAAAAACAAATTTGTAAGTCTAGAGAAGTATGAAGGTGGTGTTGTAAGATTTGGAGACAACAATGCTGGTGTGATTTGTGATAGAGGTGGTGAGTTCACCTCTAGGGAGTTTAACTCTTTTTGTGAAGAACATGGAATCAGAAGACAGTTATCTACTTCTTGAACCCCTCAATAGAATGGAGTTGTAGAAAGAAAGAATAGAATGATTTTGGATGCTTCTAGAGCAATGATGATAGAAGGAAATGTGCCCCAGATCTATTCAAGTGAAGTTGTAAGCACTATTGTGTATACTTTAAATCGAGTAAATGTTAATGGAAATTCTGGTAAGACCCCTTTTGAGCTATGGTTTGGTTACAAGCCTACTGTTAAATATTTCAAGATCTTTGGAAGCAAATGTTATATCAAGAGAGATGATGATATAGTCAAGTTTGATGCAAGAAGTGATGAAAGAATATTTTGAGGTTACTCTACTAAGAGCGAGGCCTACTGATGCTATAACAGAAGAACGAGAAAGGTGGTTAAGAGTGCAAATATCAGAGTTGATGAAGATTCTATCAAATCATCTAGATATTGTGGATATGATTCAGATGAGGACAACACAAACAAAGGGAAGAATGTTCAGACACAGAATCAACGTCAAATTGTGCCATATGTTCCAGTTGTTCCCGTGAATCAAGGTAGCCAAGAAGAAGAGACAAGTACAAGTGCAAATGGAAGATTAGAAGAATCAGAAGTTCAAGAAAATTCCAAAAGTCCAAGGTATGTAAAGCTAAATAATTTTGAAAGCAAATTATAGGAGATAAGAATAAAGGAGAGAAAACAAGAAGAAAGATTGCAGAAGAGTATTTCCTGACCTCCAAGATTGAACCTAAAAATGTCACTGAAGCTTGCCAATGAACACTGGATGGAAGATATGAAGGAAGAGCTAAAACAAATTGAAGAGAATGACACATGGATACTAGTTCCTAGACCTAAAGAAAAAAATGTGATTGGTACTAAATGGGTGTTTCAGAACAAGCTGAATGAACAAGGTTAAGTGGTCCGAAATAAAGCAAGACTGGTATGTAAAGGGTATTCTCAAATGGAAGGTATTGATTTTGAAGAACTTTTTCCCCTGTTGCCAGAATCGAAGCTGTTAGATTATTTCTTGCTTATGCTACATACAGGGACTATAAAGTCTATCAGATGGATGTGAAGTCAACATTTATGAATGGAGAACTAGAAGAAGTATACATTGAATAGGCAAATGGATTTCAGCTAACTGACAAGGAAGATATGGTTTTCTACTTGAAGAAAGCTCTATATGGAATTAAGCAAGCCCCCAAAGCCTAGTATGCTAGACTGGAAAAATACTTATTGAAGCTTGGATTCACTAAAGGTACGATTGATAGCAACTTATATTTCAAATTGGATCATGAGAAAGAGTTAGTTATAGAAGTATTTGTTGATGACATTATTTTTGGAGGAGATGACAATCTATGCATGAATTTTGCTGATGAGATGAAGGATGAATTTGAAATGAGTATGATTGGAGAGATGAAGTTCTTTCTAGGATTGCAAGTGACCCAGTTAGACATGAGGATATTCATATCTCAGTCCAAATATGTGAGAGAGCTACTAAAGAAATTTGGGATGGAAGAATCAAAGCCTATTGGTACTCCCATGGTGACTGGATGTAAGCTAACTCAGAATGATGATTCTCCTAAGGTGCATCAAACTAGATATAGGTCAATGATCGGTGGATTGCTTTATTTAACCTAGACTAGACTAGATATTATGAATGCTGTATGTATGGTTGCTAGATTTCAGGCTGATCCAAAAGAATCACATGTGACTTCTGTTAAGAGAATCTTTAGATATCTAAAAGGAACAGTTGACTTTGGACTTTGGTATCCAAAGGATGATGATCTCACTTTGTGTGCATATACTGACACAGATTGGGCTAGAGATGTGGATGATAGGAAAAGTACTAGTGGTGGTGCTTTCTTCCTAGGGAAGAAGTTGGTGTCCTGGTTGAGCAAGAAGCAAAATTCCATTTCTCTATCTACTGCTGAAGCAAAATATATTGCTATTGTAAACAATTGTACCCAAGTAATATGGATGAAACAAATATTAAAAGATATCAAGGTGATATATGAAGATCCTATTGCCATATACCATGACAACTCAAGTGCAATTAACATATGAAATAATCTGGTGCTGCACTCTAAGACTAAACATATATCAATCAAGTTTCAATTCTTTAGGGAGAAAGTGAATGAGAAAGAAGTCATATCGGAGTATGTGCCTACCAAAGAACAGATTGCAGACATATTTACTAAGTCGGTGCCGAAGGATACTTTTGAGTATCTTAGAGGGATGCTAGGGGTAATTACCCCTCTTGATAAGAACTAAGAGTTGCATTTACTTGCATCAATCCATGAGCTACATTGCTATATTCTGATCCGGATTGATGTTTTCGTGGTTGCTACTAAGGGGGAGTAGTCAGATGTGAAGATATGTAGTTCAGAGCTTGTATGTGGGAAGATAATGCTTATCTTTTCCATTGATGTCAAAGGGGGAGAAGAGTCATTCAAAAAACTGCTTGTGGGGAGACGTTCATGCAGAAGAAGTCAAGGATGAAGAGTCAAAATCTAAGTGTTGATTGAGAGTTGGGTTGATGGTGTTTTTCACATTATGTGTTGCCATCAATGCCAAAGGGGGAGATTGTTGGATGTTGTGGATGTGTTGTTGATATGTGGTCATTGATGTCAACACTATTAGCATTTGGTATATTAGAGGCTGTATATGTTGAGGACATTGAGAAAATTGTAAAAGAAAGTGTTCTAGGTTCCCAATGGAACTGTGTAGGTCATGAAGGCGTCTTGTTCTGTATGTTGAAGATCAACTGTTATGGATTAAAGGGTTTTATGTTGAGTATATCTAGATCATCTACTAGAATTTTTAGAGTTCTGTGTATAGATTTGATCATGTTGTGGTTTGACAGTGTTTCTGTGGTCTCTGTCAGTGTTCCTGAGTGAAATTTGTGTGATTTTGGAAATCTCAGTTGATACGGATGTTTCTCTATTTTGCTTGGTGCTCTTGGATGTTTCTAGATCATGCTCTATCTTTGTGGTACATCCACAATGATCGGTGTGCTTGTGGTCAAAGATCTTTTCTTGCCTATTTTCGATTTTTGTTGTTCTTGGCCAACATGTTGGTGGTAACGCATGGTGGATCTTCGAGGAGAAATTAATTGAAGTATTTTTGTGTTGGAGGTATCAATTTGGGTCTCCACTATGTTGTGTTTGAAGTTGGTGGATTCACATTGAAAATTTAATTGTAAATTTGGGCCGACATTGTAAATATGTTTTATTTTCCTGGCCGACTAAGTTGTTGATGAAATATCATAAAGTGGATATATATGAGCGATTGTTTCATCGATGTAGAGTGTGGAAAAGGTACTTCATGTGTTGGGTGTTCTCTTATGTGTGTATGTGTGAATATCATTCGATTGTAGAGCAGAGTGTGAAGAAGATCGAGCAAAGTGTGAAGCAGTTTGTGAAGGAGTTTTTGATGCTTAATTGGAATTGTAATCAAGCTTGTGCAAAAGCTAATTTTTTAGTTCATACCCTTTGGATTTTAATCCTATTATGTATTGTTGAGTAGTGATCCCCTTCTGTAATTGAGCAGTGAGCTCTAGGTAGTGTGCCTGAATGCATGTGCATCCCCCTTTATTGATTTCATTATACTTTTAATAGGGTATAATCTTGTGGATTAACATCCACCGTGGTTTTTCCCCTAACAGGGTTTCCACGTAAAAAATATTGGTGTTCTTTATCTCTTTGAGGTGTTAATTATTTTTGGTTAAATGCTTATTCATCAAATCTGAGATTAAGTGAAGTAAAGTTTGAAAAGTTTATTGTTTTGTGACAACTGATTCACCCCCCCTCTCAATTGTCTATCCTTGTTTTGCCAATAGTTTGATCCCAAATACAAGGATCATCAAGGGAAACTTAGGACACACTGGCTTGGACCATACGAGATTTATGAAGTGTTTTCTAACAGTTCGGTCCAGTTAAAACCAATTGATGGTGATACCCAAACTCTTCTGGTCAACAGGCATCGATTACACATCTTCTATAAACCCGTTAACAAAGTGGAGTTTACAAAAATGGTAGAAGCGCATGGAGAAATCCACTACATTGACTCTGCAATGGCAGGGTCAATATAGTTGTTAAACGAATAAATAAATAAATAAATAAAAATAGAAAAAATAATAATAATAATAATAATTAAAATTAATAAAAATCATTTCATTTCTAAAAATTTCTTCAATTTCTTCATCAAATCCACCATTTGGACTTGGCTAAAGTTTTCTTTATATTTTCTAGGACTTCATCTTTTGGCAAACCTAAATCTGACACACATTATTGGGATGCTCCAAAATTGCTACTTTGATGCTCTGGACTTGTTGCTGCAATGTTCTAGAATCTACTAACCAGATTGGTTCCATGACCCTTCCTAATCCTACATTTTGACGCATCACTCAATGGTGCTTTAGAAAGTCAAGGCCAAATTATCACAATTTTCTTCCTTCTGGCTACATCTTTTCAGTAATGCTCCAGAATTATGTTGTTTCTTCCTTTTGGCTACATCTTTTCAGTGATGCTCCAAAATTCTACTATTTCTTCCTTTTGGTTGCATCTTTTCAACGATTCTCCAAAATTCTGCTGTTTCTTCCTTTCGGCTGCATCTTTTCAGCGATGCTCCAGAATTCTGCTCAAATGCTCCAAAATTCAGTTTGGATGCTCCAAAAATTTTGGTTGCTGCTTTGGCTACATCTTTCGACGATGTTTTAGAAATTTTGGTTGCTGATCTGGCCACATCTGTCAGCAATGCCCCAAAATCCTCAATTTGGCTACTTTGTTCTGATGACATATTTCTATAATAATTCCAAAACTCTCTTCTCTTCTTCAGTTGCATTACTCAATAATGCCCTGAATTTTTGTGTACATTTTGTCTTTCTAGTTTTTGTGATTTTTCCGAAGTTGCGTGCATGCCCATTCTTTAATGCCACTTCGAGATCTACCCCTTTATGATTATTCTCCCACACCACATCAAATCTTTCCATAATAAATAAGATTATTATGACACCTTTTTGTCATAATAACAATCTCTCCCATCACTCCAACTATGCCATCCATGCCATTATTATCCATTGCCACCTTCGCCAACCATGCAACTATCCAATTACGTTAGCACAGGTAAGTGACATTTGATGCAATGAAAAGACCTAAGGTATGTGCGAACTTATTTATTAAAAAAGGGTTAATATTTATTTTGAATAAAGGATAATTAATTAGCATGATCTGTTCCCTTGGTAACTTTGAAACTTGTGCCCTTTACACAATTGGTAAGAGTACCACAATAGTTGTAATTCCCCATGGAAGGTAGTCATCATTATCCTTCGTCGAGCATATCGACGCAAAACTCTTTTTCCATCTGTAATTCAGAGAAGCAAGCATTCCGGAGTTCTATAAAATTCTACCAGGAAACAAAGGAAATGGGAGGCGCTAAGAAAAAGTCAGAGCCAACTTCTGCAGTGCCATTGCTAGCATTGAGCAATATAGTAGCTTTTTTTTAAAGGGTTGGATGGATCAACTTCATCAAACAATTTGAAGGGCACACAGAGCAATTGGTGAAGGAATTTGTTGAGAATTTTATGGATGGGAAGACTGCGGTGCACAGAAAACCATTTTGGGTAAGTACAAAAGTCCTTGCTTGTCTTTCTGGTCTTGAGAATAAGTGAATTCATTTAAATGAAAATACCCATGTCCCTTATAAAAAATTAATAGAATTTTTCAATAGAGAAGGGGAACCCCAGCCTATAATGAAAATAAACACCCGAGGGAAAAATAAGGGGATTCATAGAATGTCTATTCCAGAACCCTGGAGGTCTGATGTAGCTTGGATTATTAAATATTTCACTTGTGAGGGCCAAATGACTACAATAGTGGGACCCCCTTTCCACCTGCTGACTCACCTTCACCACGACATTGAGGACCCTATTCTTAGGGTAAATTTACTAGCTTTTCTCTGCCATTTATTCACCTCTATGATAGAAAAGTATAAAATTGGGATGGGGCCCCTTAAACATCATGGTCTGATACAGTTAATATGTAAATACCATTTCCACCATAAGCCAAAGAAAAAGTGGCATAGGTTTCTACAAAAAATTGAGAATGAAGAGCCATGGAGGCCACTTGAGGAAGGAGAATCCTCTAAACAAAAGGAACAGTCTGTAGAATAACCCTCCTCGGAGGCATTACACGCCCCAGAATCCCAATATGCCTCCATGACTCCCAGTGGTGATGCATCAAAAACCTTTCTAGATGAATTACAAACCCCAGGACAGGAAGGGGAGGTGGGAATTGTACACTCCAGAGAAGAGGAAGAAACCCCTCAGAAGAAAAAGAGGCGAAGTAAAATTATTTTTCAAACAACTCTTCCTTTACGAAGGAGTAAACAATTATCTTTAGGGGCTAGTGAAATTGAACCCCACGATATAGGCAATAGTTCAAAAAGGAGAAAGGCCAGGACTCCAATTAAGGTGGTGGAAATTAATAGCCCACCTGATAATGAGGAAATGGATGAAGCAGAAGAGAAAAAGGATGAACTTTCTAGGGAAAAGAACAAAGAAACCTATCGCCCGAGGAACAGGAAAAAGAAAGAATACAATCGCCACACTTAGAATAGAATGAAGATGAACCTGTGGGAGGATTATCCCCTTTCCTTGACAGTTTGGGAAGTATACTTGAATTTGTGGAAAAAGAGCCTTAGGAAACTCCTCATGCATCCTACTCTATGGGTGCTGATAAAGAAGAAGAAATGCCTCATATCGATAAAGAAATTCCTTGTTCCTCTTTTCCTAAAGAAACTAAAGAAAGAAGTGTTCCTCATACTGAGAAAACCCAAGAAATAGAGGAAGAGCTTCCTAAGAATACCGAGGTAGGAAATGCACCCCATGTTGATGAAAAAGTAGAAGTGCTTTACTCATCCCTTCCTGAGAACACTAAAGAGGGAAATGTGCCTCATCTTGATGAAGAAATTCCTCATGCATCCTTCTTTATGGACATAGGGGATGAAGAGTCTAGTAAAAAAGATGAGGAATTAGAGAAATTAAAGGAATAAATTGAAAGGCTAAAAGCCAAGTTACAGGATGATGAAGCACAAATCAATCAGAAACAAGAAGAAATTGAAGTGCAAACTACCATTGTACATAAGAGGGACCAGGAAATTTCCAAATTGACTATACAGATGGAAGAGAAAGACAAACTTATTGAGCAACTGCAATACCGGATCCAACAATGGAATTAATAGGGTAAGAAAAATCATGATGCTCTGGGTGAAAAAGAAAAATGTATTCAAAATTTGAAAAATAATTTTATGCAACCATTCAGTGTTTTTGAAGAAGAAAATAATCAACAAGAAATTGAGTTAAATGCCTCTATGAGTAGAATTGTGGAGCTAGAATAGAGTTTGTAGGAGAGTGACATTCAACCAATCATGGAATCAAAGGGGACACAAATGGAACCCATTGTTATAGACTGGTTCCAGGTATGTATTCCCCCAATGCTAATGAAATAGATAGAGCATTCTTACCTCTTGAAAGATGTAGAATTTGAAAACAATAGGTTAAAGAGGGAGTTAGTCATGTTAAGAGAATATTTCCATCAAGCATATAGGGGTATGTAGGATGCCTGCGAAATTGGTGAATTTCTATTAGCCTGTAGCAGACCATCTAGGCTATACTCCATGTTTCTTAATGAGTAGCTTTTACGATGGAAATTGCAAAGAATTCGCCAAAACTAGCCACATGACCCTAATGGCAAGGAATTTGTAAAATTATTTGTTGAGTCACTACCTGACCAAAAAAATTTGTTGTGTGAGTTCTTTGTTCACAATCTGATCTTAGAAAGGCATACAGATTTCTTTGTTAACTTCTTTATGGGAAAAGTAGAGTTAAGATCATTCCTGTCCACTATGAAAAATCAACTTCACTGGCAAGACAGATCCAGAGAGTATGCTTAGGCAGAAAATACTGTAGGGTTACAAATGAGGTACCCTCATAGGAAGCCCTTTTCTTTCAAGAAACAATTTCTGGGTATCAAAACTAAACAAGAAGTACAGATAAAATACAATAACAATCTCAAGTTGTGTCATGATCACTTTCAAGTACAGGGGCCATAATTAATAGGACCAACATGGCATGCATGTGAAGAGAGGTATACCCCTCTTCCTATGCATCTCAAGAAGAGGGAAATAATTTCACCTCTTAATATTAGATGGTCCTACGGAAGAGCAGTAGCTTTGGTCAATATTCTAGAATATTTAAAAACTAACTGGATTGGTATGAGGTATAGAACTCCCCTGCTTGTTGCACCACCTCCTTCAATGTATAAAAATCTAGAACAAAGTGAAGAGAACTTTACAAGGTGGAAATAAAGAATCACTTTTCACCAGGGATTCTCCAGGAACCCAGATATATTGGACACATAAGCAGATGATGAGTATGATCTCAGTACTAAGTATGAAGAAATAAATAGAAGAAATGATGAACACAAGGAATATCAAAGAGCAGGAGGACCTGCTCAGAATTAGGAAGGGGAGGAAATGATGAGGTAAAAATAACCTCATCAACATAATGGCCTCAATATAAAAATATAGACCTTCCAACCCAAGTTACTCTGCCAATTGATTACCTTTAGGAAGAATAATTGCTTTCCTTTTTATGAATAGGCGTACAAACTTTATTTCTTGGAGTTGATCGAATTAAACTAACTTATGCTGATTTAATGGTTTAGTCTTGAGTATTCCGTAGGTCAATTCCACTTCTAGCCATCACTCAAGGGAAAATGAATGCGAATCTTCATACTTTTGAAAATGAGTGAGCGGGCCCTGCGCCAGAATTCCAGGAGCACATGTTTTGGCCATGTTTTTATAATTATGTTATCTTTCAATTTTAAAAATTTTAATGGTTAATGCAATCCTCTTTAATATTGTATATCATGGGCTTTAAAGTTCTTTTGCTATTGGAAAAGACTCTATCGACTGGAAAATAGGATTTTGGTTAATCGTTTTTATATAAATATGTAACTGTTACACATGATGAATAACAAGAGAAGAAGATTAGCATTATACTGTCAAATTGTCTTCGAGTAAAAAATTCCATATGAATATGAGTTTTCCCACCACTCTTTAAATTACTGTGTAATATGGATGCATTTGTAGAAAGAAGTAACTGAAGGATTTTTCCAGTGCATGTGATTTGAAGTAACTGTAGTCGCACCCTAGAGTTGGCCACTCGAGGGTTATAGATAGATAGATAGATAAGTATTCTGTTCCTCTTCTGTATTTTCTTTTAGTAGATAATAGTTGAATTTGCATTTCAATTTTCATGAGTCTATGTCATACTGTTAGTGTCAAACCTCTAGGTTGTAATTGAGTCTATAGTTTCTGAGTTTCCAGAGCACCTTTCTTTAGTAGATTCTGATTAATTGTTTATGATTAGCAGTTGGCCTGTTATCTTTTGTGTTAGACAAATTTTTCCTAATTTCTTTACATGCTTTACTTCTTAAACAATTTATGTATTCTTTAGATTAATCATTTCCATGCTTTCTAGTTTAATGGTGATGCTTTTCAGATTCCTAGTTTTCTATTTTCTGATTTAAGTTAGTTTCCTGCTTTCTAGATAGATGAGTTATTGCTTTCAAGATTAGAAACCCCTTAGCTTAGAACTTTTATTCAGTTGATTAGTTCTTAAGAGAGAAGTTGAGATATCCTCTATTGCATACAACCATTAGACACTTCCTGGTCGATATATTGATGTGTTTATTCACTAAAGTGTTAGGACCTAACGACAACCTATCAACAACCATCCATCTAAAAAAAAACATGCACCATTTGGAATATATAGTGTATATAAATCTATAAATCATCTCCCAAAATTATAGAGTCAGATTCTAAATATCAGAGGAATGCAGACCAAAAAACTCATACCCATTTACATTGTATAAAGCCAAAAAATTGTATGTCAAACTTTTGTTACTTGAAACTTTCAGCCTATTCACCCAAAATTGCTGAAATCTTGATCATAGATGTATTTATTAGTCCTAAATGACATACTGTAACCTCATAAGTTGATCTTATAACATGAGCAATTTTGGACCAAATTACCGGATCAAGATGTCACCAAAACTATTTGCCAAATTAGACAAAAATGTCAACAATCAATGTTGGCATCAATGAAAACATATCAAAGGGTTTCTTCTTCATTCTTTCAACAAATAAAAATACAATAATGATAAAATGACTTAATTAGGAGTTAAGATAGCCACAAGATAAGTATTCATAACTCGATGTACTCTAATATTAAGGGTGTAGCGTGCCCCCTCTTTAGATAAGCATTGTCCTTAATGCTAGGAATTTTTTGATGCTTTTGAATGAACTCCTCATCCTCCCATGTGGCATCTTCAATTGGTAAATTATTCCATTGGATGAGATACTGAGTGATTGTTTTAGTCCTTAGCTTCCTTATGTGTTTATGAAGAATACATTCTAGGTCCAATATGATTCTTCTTTCATCATCAAGCTTTGATAATATTGTCCAAGTAGGGATATTATTCCCAATTACCTTCTTCAAATAAGAAACATGAAAAACTAGATGTACAATCTTTGTTGTTGATGGCAATTCAATCTTGTAGGAAACACTACCTATCTTCTGCATGATTTGATATGGGCCATAATATTTTGGAGACAACTTGTTATTCTTTGACTATTGCTTCAGTGACATTTGAATGTAAGGTTGCAATATCAAGAAAACCCAATCCCCAACCTCAAAAATTATTTCACTATGATGCTGATCTGCCTACTATTTCATTCAATTTTGTGCCATAGATAGATTCTCTTTAATCCTTTAAAGTACTTGTTTTTGATGAATCATGTGGTCCTCTACAATGTGAACTCTTGGTGACACCTTCAATGATGATGTGACGGAAGGAGGATGATTTCCATACAATGCCATAAATGGAGATATTTTTGATGAACTATTGAAGGAAGTGTTATACCATCATTCTACTAGTGGTAGCCAATCTACCCATTGAGATTGTTTATCTAAAGTGAAACAATGCATATATCCTTCCAAACACTTATTAACCGCCTCTATTTTTTCCCATCAGATTGCAGATGGGATGAAGAACTATGATCTAATTGAGTACCCAAATATTTGAATAAATATGTCCAAAAGTTAATAGTAAAGATAGGATCATGGTCACCAACAATAACCTTAGGTATACCATGTAGCTTTTGAATATTCTCCAAAAAATAGTTTTCCACTGTACTTGTAAAAGGATGTGATAATGCAATACAATGTGGATATTTAGTGAGGCAATCCACAACTGCCATGATGAAATTCTTACCATTAGATCTTGGAAGCCTTGTGATGAAGCCCATGTAGACCTCTTCCCAATGTTGGCTAGGAATAAATAAGGGTTGCAATAAACTAGGTGTCTTAATTGTCTCCCCTTTATTTCATTGACAAATCAAACATTCTATAACAAATTTTTGAACATCCCCTTTTAGCCCTTCCCAAAAGAAGTCTTTCTTGACCCAATGCTATGTCTTCAAAAATCCTAAATGACCACCTACTGGAGACTCATGTAGCTCTATGAGAATCTTTTTTTTGTGATAGGAATTCTTGCAAAGATGCAATCGCTCTTTATACCAAAAAAGTATCTCCCTTCCAACAAAATTTATCTAACCTACTAGGATCACTCTATAATTGTTGAATGAGATTACTAGTAGCCACATCATTTTTCCACTCTTCTTTAGCTGCTTCTACCCAATCTTCTTGTAAAGTTAAAAGAGCACACAATAAAACTTCATCCTTCTCATCCTTCCGCAATAATGCATCTTCCACAACATTTTCGTTCCCTTTCTTATATACAATCTCAAATTCATATCCCAACATCTTAGTAACCCATTTTTGTTGTTCTTCAGAAGATAATCTTTGTTCCAAAAAATATTTTAGGCTATCATGATTTGTCTTAACCTTGAAGTGTCTACCCATTAGATAAGACCTCCATTTTTTTACTACATGAGAATAGCTAGAATTTCCTTCTCATAAATATGTTTGAGTTGATTCTTACCCTTTAATTGATGACTCTCAAAAGCAATGCGCCGAGCCTCCTACATAAGAATTACACCTATAGCATTTCTAGAAGGATCATATTCCACATTAAAATCCTTTATGAAGTTAGGAGTGACAATTACTGGAGTTGTGCACATAGCATCCTTTAACATTTCAAATGTTGAATTAGCAGATTCACTCCAATGAAAAGAATCCTTCTTCAATAAACCTATGAGGGGTGCTGCTATACGACCACAATTTGTCACAAACCTTTGATAGTATCCAGTCAATCCTAAGAAACCCCTCAATTTCTTAATGGTTTTGGGAATAGATCATTCCATGATAGCTTTAATTTTGTTAGAATCCACCTTTACTCCTTCATGTGAAACTATGCATCCCAAGTACTCCACCTCATTAAGACCAAAAGAACACTTGGATGGCTTAGCATAGATTTGATGCTCTTCGAGAACTTGTAATACTTAATCTAAATGTTGCAAGTGTTCTTCCCATGTCTTTCTATAATCAATATATCATCAAAAAACACTAATACAAACTTCTTCAATTGTTTTTAAAGATGGAATTCATAAAACTTTGAAATGTAGATGGAGCATTGGTAAGACCAAATTGCATCACCAAAAACTCATAATGAACCTTATGAGTCCTAAATGTTGTCTTACAAATATCTTCTTTCTTAATTCAAATTTGGTGATAACCAAATCTAAGATCTAACTTTGTAAAATGCATAGCTCCATTTAATTCATCTAGAAAATCATCAATGATTGGAATAGGAAACTTATCTTTGATGGTGTACATGTTGAGCACTCTATAGTCCAGAAACATGTGCCAAGTTTCATCCTTCTTTCGTACCATCACCATAGGTGAGGAGTAAGAACTTTGGCTATGTTTGATAATTCGTACCTCTAACATCTCCTCAACAACCTTTTCTATCTCACTTTTTTGTATATGTGGGTACTAGTAAGGATTGATGTTGGGAGGTTGGCTCCCTAGAACTAGTTGTATTGCATGATCATGATCCCTCATAGGAGGAAGTCCTTTAGGTATATCTATGTTAACCAAGTGTTAAAACTTGCCAAATTTTAAACTTTTGAGTCAAAATCCTTAAGAGCGGTGATGCAGTCCGCCAAATTTGTGAAAACAATTAAATTTCAAAAATCATGAAGTCTTATGCAAAACTGTTCAAGGAGGATGTTCTTGAGCAAAACTGTTCAAGGAGGATGTTCTTGAGCATATTCCAAGCAATGTAGAAAATTTTCACAGTGACCTAGACTCTAGATTGAGGGAAATTAAAGTTTTAAGTTTTTCAACAAAATGTCAGAAATTATTAAAATTTAAAAATTGTTTAATTAGATTGAAATTATTTTTCTCGGTTTTTTTTGTCATGATGTTTAGATTCTCTTGACAAAATTTCAAGGCAAAAGGAGTTTTTAGTTGAAAGTTATACGGGTTTCAGTGTTGCAGCAATAAGGAATCATGAAAAGGTTATTGAAAAATATAAATAATTATTTTTAAAAATTTCTAAAGGTTTTAAATAATTATTAAATGAGGGTTTTCCAGCTTTTAAATGTTTAATTTGAGGTGAATTGAGTGTGCTTAGGCTTATTTCTCAACTTTTCTCATTTTCTAAACTAATTTCTCAACTTTTTCCAAATCCTAACCTTCATTTGCTCGCATTTCACCAAATTTTAACCTCAATTTGCTTGCATTTGAGTGAATTTTAACCTTGCTCAAGTTTTTTCAAATTCTAATCTCCATGCTCAAAATTTTCAAATTTCTACCTTATGTGCTCACATTTGAATAAATTTGAACTTCATTTTGCTCACATTTGGCTGCATTTTAACCTCAATGCTCAAATTTTCAGAAATCCTAACCTACATTGCTTACATTTCAGCAAATTTTAACCGCATTTACTTGCATTTTGATGAATTTGAACCTTGTTCAATTTTTTTTAGGATTTCTAACTTTTGAGCATTTAAAAGAGGAAATCATAAGCTAGTTGCCATAACTGTCTAGAAGTATGAGTTTTGAAAGAAATGCGGTCTTATGCACTATTGTGATTGCATGCATCAGATGGAAATGTTTAAGCAGAGACAAGGTACATGAACTATATGCCAAAATACATCGAAAAAATATGATCTCATGGGTTGAAATTGTTGCAGATTATGAAATGGTTATTGTGTGACTGGTGGTGTGAAAGGAAAATGGCATCAGTTTTTTATTTAAATTCCTTAAACAACAATCGGATCAAGGTTCGTAATAATTTCTCTGTTACACTAATGGGCGAGGCGGAATGAAAGGCATGCAAAATGTCTGCTAAATTTTCTTTCAAATACATGCGATGCAACGAGAAGGAACTGTTTAATATTGTGACTCAAAATAGATGTAATTTCATGGGATTCACGAAATGATTTTGTTAAAATGGCTTGGGTAGTTTGCAAAAAAGTACATTTTCCAGGACTAATACCTCTACACATCCACTAGAAAGTTTCATGCACAAGATGTTCGTGACATGGTCTTCCAGCTCAATTCTTCTAATCTTCCCTGTCACATCAGACTACCTACTCCATCTACCACATTTATTTTCTATCTTATTCTTCCTTCTATTTCCCTCTATGATGTATCTAGACAATTCTATTTTGGCGCATATTCTGGAAGCTTCCCTATTACTAAGTGAAGAACTCTGTTTTGAAAATACATTAGGGAAAGTTACTCTATCTTTGATATGGATGAAGGCATGACTATAAAATTGAATTGGTAGCTCTGTATTAACAAAAATGACATTAATACAAATCTAATCTATTTTTAAAATTCTTCCCATATGTTGTTATTGTGTTTCCTCTCCTTTCTTTTCTATAGCTATTCATAGTTTTGCTTGTTTCATTTCCTACAATTGGTATCAGAGCAGGAGATCAGGGCAGAGTTGAATTTTCCAAATGAAAGATGACAAGTTGTGGGATCTGAATGGAATTTGTATGGAAGATTGTTGGGTGCTGAATGAGGAGAAGAAATCGATGATATCTGCTAAGGAGATAAGGGTTGACTAGTTTCAAGTAAAGCTGCTTGCAATCAAGAGTTTGAGCCAATGTGAAAAGGAATTGAAGAAAGCTGAATGAACTAGTGCAGAAGTCACTAGAAAGGAGATCACAACTGGTAGCTGTTTGAAAGAAGAAAATATAGATTGCTGAAAAGGAGTTTGATGTTTTTAAGAGGATGTTGCCTGGCTCTGTTTGTGATCACCAAAAAAAGAGAATGTGAAAGAGAGAGGGAGTGTTGTGGTTTGAAGAATGCAAGTAAAGTGTTTGAAAATAAAGGCCATTATGCAGTAGCACATACAATTTATAAAGCCCAGACACCAATGATTGAAAGGTTGATTTGGAAAGGAGATTGCAATTTTGAAGAAACTGGGTAAGGGTAAGAGTTCCAAGATCTCAGAATTGAAGAAAATCAACATATTGCATAAAGAAAAAGTGTTGAAGCATTTTTATGAGAAAATAAGAGATTGCTGGAAGGAGGCCATCACAAGGTTATTGCAGAGTTTGAATGAATTGATGCTAAGGGGGAGCACAAGATAAGATAATTATTGATGTGAAGTTAGTGTTAAGGAGAAAGATACAGTCGCAGTTGTTAAAGGACTGATCAGTGTAGTAGCAACGAAATCAAGCAAGTTGGAGAAAAGAAAGAACAAAGCCAGTCGCAGAATAGGGGAAAACAAAGACTGTAGAAGATTAAAGGCACACAAAGCTACTAAATCCCCGTAACACAATCAAGTAAGGTAAGCTGAAATTGTCTATTATAGATGGGGAAAGTAGGCAAAGAGTTAGAAAGGAGAATGTAAATTTAGTGGTTGAAAATAATTTCTTGGAAGAAGAATTAATAAGACTTAAAGATGAATTGGACATTATTGAAAAGGATAACAGATGCTATATTGAAAAAACTAAAGAGATGGAGAAATAGATGTGTAAAATATTAGATGAAAATTATGATCTTGAGAAAGAATTGGGAAAAGTCAAAGATAAAAAATAGAGAGCTAGAAGAAAAGCTAAAGTTGTTTGATGAAGTTAAGAAAAAGAATGAATACTCTGGAAGAAAAATTAAAGAGATTAGAAGAAGAAAATAGTTTGCCAAAGGAAGAACTATCAAAACTGAAAAAAGAAAATAAATTTTTGAAATCAAAACCATTGGCGTATGATGTATCATGTGGCACAAAATTTTTATCAAATGGATTTTGTAACTTTTCTAAAGTAATTTGTGATATAGAATATATAAGCATGAAGATAATGTGTGTGAATCTACAAATCTTGTTAAATCTGACAAGAATGAGAAAAGTTGTAATGAAAACAATGCTGGATTAAAAATAATGAAAAGAATGGGCTATGAAGGTAAATGATTTGGAAATAATGAGAAAGGAATGAAAGATCCAATAGAACAAGTTATGAGGCCAAAACATGAAGGAATTGGGTATGTAATAGGCAAAGGAAATAATATAGGCTCAAGTAAATTTGTTCGAGAAACACAATGTATTCAATGTTCTCATTGTAGTAGGAAAGGTCATACGAAGGATAGATGTTGGGACTTACACCCTTGTAGTGTGTGTGGTTTGAAAAATCATTGTGAAAAGAAATGTTGGAATAATGCATCAAAGAAAGATTCTATGGTAGGTTGTATGAAAATGGATTGTGAATGGACTTATGGATCGAGTTAGCAGAAAATTATAGGTATGATTAAAATTTTGTTTAAGTACAAATGTTCAAGTGTGACAAATGATAGTAATTTTGCAAGGTTTGAATCTTCAAGAAGAATAGAAAATGGTTGAGTAAAAAAGAATCTTTGTCTAGAAAGACATCTATAGAAAGCGAGTTTGCAAAAAGTTTGTGTTTTCTATTTTGAAGAGTTAAAAGCCAAAGATTCAAGAAACTGCCCAAGCAGTTGGACGAAGACATGAGAGAGAAGAATCATTGGATTTGAAGATGGTTTGAATGTATCAAGCAAGCAAAATAATTTGTAAATTCAACAAACTTGGTTATGGACATCAACAAGAGATAAAAGAAGACAATAGTCAATGGCAAATGAAGAGCAAAGGAATTGGAATAGTAGACATATATGGCAGTGAGGATTAAGGGGGAGTGTTGGTGACATGGTCTTCTAGCTTAGCTCTTCTAATCTTCCCTGTCACATCAGACTACCTACTCCATCTACCGCATTTATTTTCTATCTTCTTCTTCCTTCTATTTCCCTTTATGATATATCTAGACAATTCTATTTTGGCACGTATTCTAGAAGCTTCCCTATTGCTAAGCGAAGAACTCTGTGTTGAAAATATATTAGGACAAGTTACTCTGTCATTGATATGGACGAAGGGATGACTGTAAAAGAGCACTGGCAGCTCTGTATTAACAAAAATGGCACTAATATAAATCTGATCTATTTTTAATATTCTTCCATATGTTGTTATTGTGTTTTCTCTCCTTTCTTTTCTTTAGCTATTCGCAATTTTGCTTGTTTCATTTCCTACACAAGGAAAGGTGTGTTTTGGACACAAGATGAATTTTTTATGCAAAACTGTTCAAGGGGGATGTTCTTGAGCATATTCCAAGCAATGTACAAAATTTTCATGGTGACCTAGACTCTAGATTGAGGGAAATTAAAGTTTTAAGTTTTTCAACAAAATGTCAAAAAATATTAAAATTTAAAAATTGTTTGCTTAGATTGAAATTATTTTTCTGGGTTTTGTTTGTTATGACGTTTAGATTCTCTTGACAAAATTTCAAGGCAAAAAGAATTTTTTAGTTGAAAGTTATGCAGGTTTTAGTGTTGCAGCAATAAGGAATCATGAAAGGGTTATTCAAAAATATAAATAATTATTTTAAATTTTTTCTAAAGGTTTTAAATAATTATTAAATGAGGGTTTCCCAGCTTTTAAATGTTTAATTTGAGGCACATTGAGTGTTCTTAGGCTTATTGCTCAACTTTTCTCATTTTCTAATCTCATTGCTCAACTTTTTCCATATCCTAACCTTCATTTGCTCGCATTTCACTAAATTTTAACCTCAATTTGCTTGCATTTGAGTGAATTTTAACCTCTATGCTCAAGCTTTTGCAAATTCTAATCTCCATGCTCAATTTTTTCAAATTTCTACCCTATGTGCTCACATTTGAATAAATTTGAAATTCATTTTTCTCACATTTGGCTGCATTTTAACCTCAATGCTCAAATTTTCAGAAATCCTAATATACATTGCTCACATTTCAGCAAATTTTAATCGCATTTACTTGCATTTTTATGAATTTGAACCTTATTCAATTTTTTTTGAGGATTTCTAACTTTTGAACATTTAAAAGAGGAAATCATAAGCCGGTTGCCATAATTGTCTGGAAGTATGAGTTTTGAAAGAAATGTAGTCTTATGCACTGTTGTGATTGCATGCACTAGATGGAAATGTTTAAGCAGAGACAAGGTACATGAACTATATGCAAAAATACATCAAAGAAATATGATCTCATGGGTTGAAATTGTTGTAGATTATGGAATGGTTATTGTGTGAGTGGTGGTGTGAAAGGAAAATGGCATGAGTTGTTTTATTTAAATGCCTAAACAACTATCAAATTAAGGTTCGTAATAATTGCTCTGTTACACTAATGGGCAAGGTGGAAATGAAAGGCATGCAAAATGTCTACTAATTTTTTTTTCAAATACATGTGATGCAACAAGAAGGAACTGTTTAATATTTTGACTCAAAATAGAAGTAATTTCATGGGCTTCACAAAATGATTTTGTTAAAATGGCTTGGGAAGTTTGCAAACAAGTACATTTTCTAGGACTAATACCTCTACACATCCACTAGAAAGTTTCATACACAAGATGTTGGTGACATGGTCTTCCAGCTCAGCTCTTCTAATCTTCCCTATCACATCAGACTACCTACTCCATCTACCATATTTATTTTCTATCTTATTCTTCCTTTTATTTCCCTCTACGATGTATCTAAACAATTCTATTTTGGCGTGTATTCTGGAAGCTTCCATTTTACTAAGTGAAGAACTCTGTTTTGAAAATACATTAGGGAAAGTTACTCTGTCTTTGATATGGATGAAGGCATGAATGTACAAATGAACTGGAAGCTCTGTATTAACAAAAATGACATTAATACAAATCTGATCTATTTTTAAAATTCTTCCCATATGTTATTGTGTTTCCTCTCCTTTCTTTTCTGTAGCTATTTACAGTTTTGCTTGTTTCATTTCCTACAATTGGTATCAGAGTAAGAGATCAGGGCAGAGTTGAAGTTTCCAAATGAAAGATGACAAGTTGTGGGATCTGAATGGAATTTGTATGGAAGATTGTTAGGTGCTGAATGAGGAGAAGAAATCAATGATATCTACTAAGGAGATAAGGGTTGATCAATTTCAAGTAAAGTTGCTTGCAATCAAGAGTTTGAGCCAATGTGAAAAGGAATTGAACAAAGCTGAATGAACTAGAGCAGAAGTCACTAGAAAGGAGATCACAACTGGTAGCTTTTTGAAAGAAGAAAATACAAATCTTGTAAAAGGAGTTTGACATGTTTTTAAGAGGATGTTGCTTAGATCTGTTTGTGATCACCAAAAAAGAGAACGTGAAAGAGAGAGAGAGTGTTGTGGTTTGAAGAATGCAAGTAAAGTGTTTGAAAGAAAACCCATTATGTAGTAGCACATACAATTTCTAAAGCCCAGACACCAATGATTGAAAGGTTGATTTGAAAAGGATATTGCAATTTTGAAGAAACTGGGTAAGGGTAAGAGTTCCAAGATCTCATAATTGAAGAAAATCTATAGATTGTGTAAAGAAAAAGTGTTGAATCATTTTTATGATAAAAGAAGAGATTGTTGGAAGGAGGCCATCACAAGGTTATTACAGAGTTTGAATGAATTTTTGCTAAGGGGGAGCACAAGATAAGATAATTATTGATGCGAAGTTAGTGTTGAGGAGAAAGATACAGTCGTAGTTGTTAAAGGACTGATCAGTGTAGTAGAAATGAAATCAAGCAAGTTGGAGAAAAGAAAGAATAGAGCCAGTCGCCGAATAAAGGAAAAAAAAGACTATAGAAGATTGAAGGCACACGAAGCTAATAAAACCCCATAACACAATCAAGTTTAAGGTAAGCTGAAATTGTCTATTATAGATGGGGAAAGTAGGCAAAAGAGTTAGAAAGGAGAATGTAAATTTAGTGGTTGAAAATAATTTCTTGGAAGAAGAATTAATAAGACTTAAAGATGAATTGGACATTGTTAAAAAGGATAATAGATGCTATATTGAAAAAACAAAAGAGAGGCAGAAAGAGATGTGTAAACTATTAGATGAAAATTATGATCTTGAGAAAGAATTAGGCAAAGTCAAAGATAAAAAAAATAGAGAGCTAGAAGAAAAGCTAAAGTTGTTTGATGAAGTTAAGAAAAAGAATGAAGACTTGGAAGAAAAATTAAAGAGATTAGAAGAAGAAAATAGTTTGCAAAAGGAAGAAATATCAAAACTGAAAGAAGAAAATAAATGTTTGAAATCAAAACCATTGGTGTATGATGTATCATGTGGCACAAAAAATTTATCAAATGGATTGTGTAATTTTTTTGAAGATAATATAAGCATGAAGATAATGTGTGTGAATCTACAAATCTTGTTAAATCTAACGAGAATGAGAAAAGTTGTAATGAAAACAATGTCAAGGATTAAAAATAATGAAAAGAATGGGTTATGAAAGTAAAGGATTAGGAAAGAATGGGAAAGGAATGAAAGAGCCAATAGAACAAGTTATGAGGCCAAAACATGAAGGAATTGGGTATGTAATTTAGGCAAAGGAAATAATATAGGCTCAAGTAAATTTTTTCGAGAAACACAATGTATTCAATGTTCTTATTGTAGTAGGAAAGGTCATACAAAGGACAAATGTTGGGACTTACACCCTTGTAGTGTGTGTGGTTTGAAAAATCATTGTGAAAAGAAATGTTGGAATAATGCATCAAATAAAGAGTTTATGGTAGGTTGTATGAAAATGGATTGTGAATGGACTTATGGATCGAGTTGGCAGAAAATTACAGGTATGATTAAAAATTTGTTTTAGTACAAATGTTCAAGTGTGAGAAATGATAGTAATTTTGCAAGGTTTGAATCTTCAAGAAGGATAAAAAATGGTTGAGTAAAACAAAATATTTTTCTAGAAAGACATCTATAGAAAGTGAGTTTGCAGAAAGTTTGTGTTTTCTATTTTGAAGAGTTAAAAGCCAAAGATTCAAGAAACTACCCTAGCAGTTGGACGAAGACATGAGAGAGAGGAATCATTGGATTTGAAGATGGTTTGAATATATCAAGCAAGCAAAATAATTTGCAAAGTCAACAAACTTGGTTATGGACATCAACAAGAGATAAAAGAAGACAACAATCAATGGCAAATGAAGAGAAAAGGAATTGGAAGAGTAGACATATATGGCAATGAAGATTAAGGGGGAGTGTTGGTGACATGGTATTCTAGCTCAACTCTTCTAATCTTCCCTGCCACATCAGACTACCTACTCCATCTACCACATTTATTTTCTATCTTCTTCTTCCTTCTATTTCCCTCTATGATATATCTAGACAATTCTGTTTTGGCGCGTATTCTGGAAGCTTCCCTGTTCCTAAGTGAAGAACTCTGTTTTGAAAATATATTAGGACAAGTTACTCTATCTTTGATATTGACGAAGGCATGATCGTAAAAGAGAACTGACAACTTTGTATTAACAAAAATGGCACTAATACAAATCTGATCTATTTTTA
This sequence comes from Sequoia sempervirens, assembly GCA_007258455.2. NCBI lineage: Eukaryota > Viridiplantae > Streptophyta > Pinopsida > Cupressales > Cupressaceae > Sequoia > Sequoia sempervirens. The sequence continues at coordinate 669,412,829 of VDFB02270651.1, forward strand.
ATAGTCTTCCATATGTTGTTATTGTGTTTTCTCTCCTTTCTTTTCTTTAGCTATTCACATTTTTTATTGTTTCATTTCCTACATAAGGAAAGGTGTGGTTTATACACAAGATGCATTTTTTGGGAAGGTTTTAGAAACTCTCACACATATTCAATTGGCAAGGTACAAATTCAAATTCCATAAATTTTGCAAGCATCCTACCTGCCTGCGACAAATAAGAATTCTGGATTAGAGAGGAAGTGTGTGAAATGTATGACAGAATGCCTAAAATAAATGTGGTCTTTTGAATTGCAATAAAGGCATGATATGCATTTATTCAAAAGACTTTAGAAATTAAAGTGAAGGAAATGGCTACAAGTTGTTTGGAAAAATGTGTCAAATAAATGTGGTCTCATTTGCACTATTACAAAATGTCCACAAAATGTCCACAAAATGGATACATTGAAAAGGCCTCAGAAGGTTTTAGGTAAATACAATTATAGGTGTAAAACCAAATCCACGTCTATTTCCAGCATCCTCATCGCTTGTGCCAAAATGAGAGTTATGGGATAGCAAGTGGACATCAATCAAATAAATAAAATATAGCTCAAGAATTTTGTTTGAAGTTGTAGGTGTAGGAGGGGCGGTGGGCCTAGTTCGTATGGCTAAAGCATCTTGTTGCAGGAAAGAGGTCACGAGCTCTAGTCTCCCCACCGTCCTTGTGGTGCTGGAGAGCATTCCGCGACAACGTCACCGGTCATGTGAAATTTTTTTACCAGGCACACTACAATTTATAGGGAGACGGATACCTAACCAATTCCTCCAGTCTAAAAAACAAATGTAACTGTAGACTGCGGTTATAGAAGGCATGCGAACTATTTTTTTAAATGCCTCAATGAGATGTGATTCCATCAAACACATGATTGTAGAATATGCACAACATGGATTTTTTGATATCACTTTAGAAATTATCAAGCCAATACATGAAGCTGAAATTCCATAAAGTATTTGAAATGCAATGATTGAAATAAATTGGGAATAAAGCTGAAACCAATGCTTTATCTTTGGAAACAAATGGGTTTACATCATGGTTTAGATATTTGGACAAGTACATGATGGGATCAATGTGTGTCAAGAATAGTTTTGATGATTAGTAGTAGTGTGGCATTTCGGGGTGAATATGGAAAAATGGATAGAAGTTGCAAGTCTTTGAGAAAATAGAGAACAAATTAGATGTTGCTAAAGAGCTGAAAATAGAGTGCAAATAAATATTTGGAGGATACAGGTGATATTCCACTTTTGATCGGTGCATTTGCAACATTTTCAAATGAGTGTCCACATGAATAATCTACACAAGCCTTGTAAGAAGATGCCATGAGAGCATATTAGGTAGCATGTCCTTCGTAGTTTGGAATGTGAGAGAAAGTATCAAAGGTTGCAATAATGGTATTCAAGTTGTTGAAATCATTGGTGCTTTGGTTTATGTATTGATAACGTTTATTGATCCAAATTCAAAGGATTCCATTATTATGATTATATTAGAAGGCCTACTATCACACAACTTAAACCATTCATGGCAAGGCTTACGTAAAAGTTTGCAATTGGATCCTTGGCTGGTTTGTATGAAGACATAATGTAGCATTGGATCATCTTCTATGAGAGGTATCTGCGGAAGCACCTAACTACTTGGAACTAGTTTGAGAGAGGTTTTTATTTATGAATTCCATTCATTATGTTGTTTTTGATTTAAATATCATATATGTGCTAGTCCTATTTTGGATATCAAGTGGCATAAGACCTTAAATTCTACTAGATAGAAAATGATCTTTCCTGATAATCAATTGGTAAATATTTGGAAGCAAGGGGTCAAAAAGATGGAAATTACCTCAGCCCAATTGATGATGTGGCCTTTCTTTGATGTTACAAGTTTCAAGTTAAATTTTGGGAAAAGTGACTTATGTCACTAATGGCAATTGAACCTTATTTGTAAAAGAATAAAAAGTTATGTAAAACCTAATCAAATAAGGTTATTATTTTCAAACCCAATGTATTTCAAAAAAAGGTAGTTATTGAAGAGAAGCCTATATATACAAGGTCATTTGTAATGTAAAGGGGGGGACCTTTTACAAAGGGGAAACTTTAGAGAAATTTTGATAGGAACTTTTGATGACTTTTGGTTGGACATTTTGTACTTAAGAGGTTTTGTAATTGTATAATTGAAAAAATATAATGAAGAATGCATTTGGTTTGTATGTCTTAAATGTGTTTTGAGTTATTATTGCTGATTTCTCATATGCTAAATTGGCAATCCATTTTTGTAGTTGTGGAATCCATTAGTAATTTCTATGTAATTGATGAAGCGTAATCATATCTTGGTATCTTGGTTTGAATGTGTTGAAGCAATTTATCTCATCGTATGTTGAGATTTGTTATCCTTCTTTCTGTTGCAAGTATGAGCTAGTTTGGTGGTGTTGTCATTAATGTTGTCATTGATGTCAACACTATTCAATATGTTGCAGATTTTACATGTATGGTTGAGATGTTGTTGAGATGTTGTGAGTACATGGATCCATCCTTATGGTGATTCAGATGAGTTGTGTTGATGAGTTTCCAAGTGCTTTTAAGAAAATTAATAAAGAAGAGAAGTCAGAGTGTTGAGTGTGTTGAGTGTGTGCTCCGGTATGTGCTCAGTTTCTCTCCTATGTTGATCCTATGCCTATGAAGATCTGAAGGCATGTTGATGGTGATCTGATGATGATACAGTATGAGTTTCATTTTCTAGTGAGATGGTACATAGAAGTTGTGTCCACCAATATATGTGAACTTACCGACAGAGTCAGTGTTCTGCAGACTGGGAGAAATATGTTTGCTCTGCAGTTCTCCACTGTTTTGTTTCAGACCATGCAGATCTGGTAGATGTCTTGTGAAGGTATTTCCTATGCTTTGTCAAAGAGGTTTGGAGTTTGGTGATCCAGAAATCATGTTTCAGTATTTTTGTGTGTGTGTGCAAAACTCAGATTGTCTGGTGAAAGATATTCAGTGTTTGAAGGCTGTTGTTTTTATTTTCAAATGTATCTGGAAGATTCTGAGATGTATTCCCATGAATAATGAAGCATGTTGTGGCGTTTGCATGCCATCTTCTTGTTGGGAAGCATGTGCATCATTGATAACTTATGTTCTCATTAGGTTTGGTCGACCTAGTGTTTACACTTTATTCAAAGAATAAAATTTAAATTGAGGAAGCATGTAGAAGATTCAAGAATATTATTTTTTATGTTTTTATTGGTCCACTCTTATTCCTTTCCACCATGGGAATTTAGAGTTTCAGACCTAATTTGAATTTATGAAATGATGTATTGTGGCCGACCTTGGTAAATTTTGCTAAGGTTGAGAATGGTATAAAAGAAAGGTGAGTTGTGAAGAATTGTATGACAGTGTGATGAAAAGTGACAAAAGTGTGCCACAAATCATAAGAGAAAAAGTGTATGTGAGTGAGTTGTGATAACAGTTTTTTAGTGTGCTAAAGGCAATGCATTGAAGGTTTCTGTAATCCTGCAAATGTGCTTTAATTGCTGTGGTAGATCTTTTGTTCTCTTTTGTATTTGTAGGCAGTGAGCCTCCCTGTTGGACAGTGAGTCCTATGTAGGTAGTGAGCCTTTGTACTTGGACAATGAGCCCTCTTTTGGGTAGTGAGCCTTTGAATTCAGTTTATAATCTTTATATTGTGAGTTAATCCTCACCGTGGTTTTTCCCTTATTGGGTTTTCCATGTAAAAATCCAGTGTTCATTGTGTTGATTTACTGTTTTTTAATTATGTTTCATGCTCATATCTAATAACAAAATAGTGCAGTTGAAGATTTGATAAGTGATAAATTTTTAAGTTTGAATTTATGTGACAATTGATTCACCCCCCTCTCAGTTGTCCTACATGTGTTTAACAATTGGTATTAGAGCCCTAGTTCCTTGTTGTAGGGCTTAACCGCTTAAGGAAGATCTGATGGCACACAAGCTGCCGATCCCTATGTTTGATGGAACTGACTACAAAGATTGGAAGGGATAGATGAGAGGATATATTCTCTCTATTGGTTTCAAGACCTGAAAGGCTATTGAGAATAAGTATACACTTCCATCTAGTGGTGGTAATACTGCAGATGAGATCTCTTCTTATGAAGAAAATGAGAGGGCGAAGTATGTGATTTACAGTGGTTTATCTAAAAATGAGCGAATCAAGGTTAATTCTTTGGACACTAAATATGATGTTTGGAAGAAATTGGAAGACATGTATGAAGATAATGAAAAGGTGAAACTGAAAAAGAGACTAGCGATAAAGCATAGATTTGTGAACCTTAAAATGGAAGATGGTGAAGAATTTACAAGTCTCTTTCACAGGGATGAACATACTGCAAATGAGGTTAGAAATCAATGAGGAAAGCTAGTAGATGAAGACATAATAGAGAAGATCCTGATCACCCTACCGAACTACTATAGCGATAAGATCTTGGTGATTGAAGAAATGTATGACCCTAAGAAGTACACCTTGGAACACTTGTTCGACACCCTAGAAGCATTTGAATTGAGAAAGTTCTGGAAAGATGACAAGATAGAAGAAAAGACAGAAATGACATTTAAGGAAATGAAGATTGAGGAGGAACTAGATAGCGATGATGTTGATGAGTTGGAAGCTAACTTCACCAGGAAGTTTAAGAAAGGTACCGAAAAGTATAAAGGTATGTTACCCTTTAAATGCTTTAGTTGTGGTAATATTGGTCATTATGCTTCAAGATGTTCGAATAGGGCTACACATAAAAAGAACAAGGATTGTAAGGATAAGGATAGGAAGGATAAGAAGTATAAGAAGATGTACTATGTTAAGGAAGAGGCAGGTATTTCTGATGATGAATCTGAAAATGAGGTTGATGATAGTGAATGCTTATCCTTAGCTTTGGAAAATAAATCTATATCCACTAACCCTAGAAAGTGTGTAAGCAAAAGAGCTCCGAAAGTTAAGAAGAATAGGATGGAAGGTACTTTGGTTACCACATTTCATGCAAGATAGGATGAAGACTACTAGGTAATTGACAGTGGATGTTCAAATCACATGACCGGAGATAAGAGTAAGTTCACTCAACTTGAAAAATATGATGGTGGTCTAGTCATGTTCGATGATGATTCAGGAGCTAAGATCTGTGGTAAAGGTTTAATTAGTTTTGATGGAGTGCATAGTAATGATGATGTACATTATGTGAAGGGTTTGAGGAATAATCTTTTGAGTGTTGGGAAGATGTGTAGCAATGGATTTAAGCTTGTGTTTCAAAACAGTACCTGTGAAATCAGAAAAGGATCTGGAAATGGAGATATGATTGCTGCTAGAAGAAGAAAACATGGAAACATCTATTAGTTGAAAGGAGTTGATGGTCATTGTCTTGTATCTCAGATTAGTGAAAGTTGGTTATGGCACCGAAGAATGGGACATGTGAATTTTGATAATTTGGTCAAGATCTGTAAAAAGGAGATTGTTCAAGGACTACCTAGAATCACAAGACCTGCTAATGCTATTTGCAGAAGTTGTCAACTGGGGAAGCATACAAGGTATAGATTTAAAGGAAAAGAGTATTCTACTACCAGTATGTTGGAGTTGGTACATACTGATCTAGGTGGTACGACTAAGACTGGAAGCTTGAATGGTGATAGATATTTCATGTTGCTTATTGATGATTACACTCGAATGACATGATTTTCTTTTCTCAGAGAAAATAATCATGCCCTAGATAGGTTTAAGGTATTCAAAGAAAGAGTGGAGAATGAAGTAAATCTGAAAATCAAATGTTTAAGATCAGATAGAGATGGTGAATTCACTTCTGGTGAATTTAATACATTCTATGAGATGCATGGCATAAAAAGACAATATTCTACTTTGAGAACCCCACAACCAAATGGGGTAGTTGAAAGGAAAAACAAGACAGTACAGGAAGCTGCTAGAACTATGATGAAATAATCTAATGTACCAGATGTATATTGGAGAGAAGTGATACATAATGCTATTTATGTTCTTAATAGAGTTCAAATCAGACACAACAACACAAAGACACCTTTTGAATTATGGACTAGTTAGATTCCTACTGTGAAATATTTCAAGGTATTTGGAAGCAGATGCTATATTAAAAGAGATGATGAAAATCTTGGAAAGTTTGATGCTAGATGTGATGAAGGAATATTTCTTGGATACTCTACGACTAGCAAGGAATACAAATGCTTTAACAAAAGATTAAGGAAGATTATTGAAAGTGCTAATGTGAAAGTTGATGAAGACATACACAGACCTATTGAGATAAGTGAAGTTGAACCTGATGATCCTATCTGCAGACATATACCTGAAGAAAATAAGGAGAAAGAAGAAGAAGAATAAAAAGAAGAAGAAGAACAAGTAGAAGAAGAAGAAGAAAATGAACCAGAACCTATTGCTAGGACTCCTAAATATGTATGGAAGAATCATCCAGAAGATCAGATAATTGGATACAAGAGTGAAGGTGCAAAGACAAGAAGCAAAGTTCTAGCTGAGGTAAATTTATGTTTACTTTCTAAAATAGAACCTAAATCTGTAAAAGAAGCATGTGAAGATGAAAGTTGGATGAGAGCTATGAAAGAGGAATTGCAGCAAATAGAGAAGAATTAGTCATTAGAACTAGTCCCTAGACCTGTGGAAAAAAATGTGATTGGCTCAAAATGGGTGTTTTGAAACAAACTGAACGAAAATGGAGTAGTAAGGAATAAGGAAAGATTGGTGTGCAAAGGGTATTCACAAGTTGAAGGCATAGATTTTGAGGACACATTTTCCCCTGTGGCCAAAATGGAAGCTATTAGAATTTTTTTGGCATTTTCTGCACATAAGGACTTCAAAGTATATCAAATGGATGTTAAGTCAGCCTTTTTGAATGGTGAGTTGGAGGAAGAAGTATACATGGAGCAACTTGAAGGGTTTCAACTGTCTGACAAGCCAGACATGGTTTGTAAGTTGAGGAAGGCATTGTATGGACTAAAGCAAGCTCCCAGAGCTTGGTATGCAAGACTGGATAGATATCTGACAAAGCAAGGATTCAACAAAAGTTCTGTTGACAACAACCTCTACTTCAAAGTGCAAGGTAATAAGATATTGATTGTAGTAGTTTATGTTGATGACATCATTTTTGGAGGAAATGAAGGCACATGTAAAAAGTTTTCTGAAGAAATGCATAAAGAATTTGAGATATCTATGATTGGTGAATTGAATTTATTTCTTGGTCTACAAGTGAATCAAACTAACAAAGGGATATTTATTTCACAATCTAAGTATGTAAAAGAGTTGTTGATTTTTTTTTGGGATGGAGGATTCTAAACCAGTTTGTACTCCTATGGTAACTGAACGTAAACTGAGCAAGGATGATGAATCTGCTTAGAATAATCAGAGCAAATACATATCCATGATTGGAGGACTGTTGTATCTCACTACTACCAAACCAGATATTATGCATGTAGTGTGTTAGTTGATAGATTCCAAGCAGATCCTAGAGAAGCACATCTTATGGTTGTAAAAGGAATATTTAGATATCTTAAAGGCACACTAGATTATGGACTATGGTACCCTAAGAGTAATGATTTCACCCTGAGTGCTTATACAAATGTTGATTGGGTTGGAAGTGTAGATGATCGAAAGAGTACCAGTGGTGGTGCTTTCTTTCTTGGCGGAAGACTAGTTTCATGGCTGAGTAAAAAGCAAGACTCAATTTCTTTATCCACTGTAGAGGTTGAATATATTGATGTGACATCCTGCTGTACACAAGTTTTGTGGATGAAGAAAACTATGAAAGAAATTGGTGTGATATGTGATGAGCCTATTTCTATTTTCTGTGATAATACAAGTGCAATAAACATTTTGAAGAATCTGGTTATGCATTCAAGAATGAAGCACATATCTATCAAGTATCATTTTCTGAGAGAGAAAGTGCTAGAGAATGAGGTTAGATTGGAGTATGTAACTACAAATGAACAAATTATAGACATATTTACTAAGGATCTTCTGAAGGATACTTTCGAGCATCTTAGGGAGAGGTTGGGGGTCATTGGCCCTCCTCACTAGGTGCACATGAAGGTGTGCCAATCTAGTGAATTCACAGATTCTTCATTTACCTGGATTGATTGATGGGTCTACTCCACAGGGGGAGTAATTAGAGCAGTTGTTCTTTTCCATTGATGTCAAAGTGAGAGAAAAGGTTATGCATTTCCATCAATGACAAAGGGGAAGATTGTTGCAAGTATGAGCTAGTTTGGAGTTGTCATTAATGTTGTCATTGATGTCAACATTGTTCAGTATGTTGTAGATTGTACATGTATGACTGAGATGTTGTTGAGATGTTGTGAGTACGTGGAGCCATCCTTATGGCAATTCAGATGAGTTGTGTTGATGAGTTTCCAAGTGCTTTTGAGAAAATTAATAAAGAAGAGAAGTCAGAGTGTTGAGTGTGTTCAGTGTGTGCTCCGGTATGTGCTCAGTTTTTATCCTGTATTGATCATATGCCTATGTAGATCTAAAGGAATGTTGATGGTGATTTGATGATGATACAGTCTAAGTTTCAATTTCTGGTGAGATGAGACGTAGAAGTTGTGTCCACCGGTATATGTGTTTTACCGGTAGAGTCAAAGTTTTGTGGACTGGGAGAAATATGTTTTCTCCACAGTTCTCCATTTTTTTGTTTCAGATTGTGCAGATTTGGTAGATGTCTCGTGAAGGTATTTCCTATGCTCTGAAGAAGAGGTTTGGAGTTTGGTGATCCAAAAATCATGTTTCAATATTTTTGTGTGTGTCTACACAATCCAGATTGTTTGGTGAAAGATATTTAGTGTTTGAAGCATGTTGTTTTTGCTGCAAATGCATTTGGAAGATTTTGAGATGTATTCCTATGTATAATGAAGCGTGTTGTGGCATCCATGTGTCATCTTCTTGTTGGGAAGCATGCGCATAAGTGATAATTTGTGTTTTCATTAGGTATGGCCGACCTAGTGTTTACACTTTATTCAAAGAATAAAATTTAAATTGAGGAAGCATGTAGAAGATTCAAGAGTATTATTTTTATTTTTTTATTGGTCCACTCTTATTCCTTTCCACTACATGAATTTAGAGTTTCCGACCTAATTTGAATTTATGAAACAACGTATTATGGCTGACCTTGGTAAATGTTGCTAAGGTTGAGAAGGTATAAAAGCAAGGTGAGTTGTGAAGAATTGTATGACAATGTGATGCAAAGTGACAAAAGTGTGCCACAAATCATAAGAGCAGAAGTGTGTTTGAGTGAGTTGTGATAGCAATTTTTTAGTTTGTTGAAGGCAATGAATAGAAGGTTTATGTAATCCTGCGAATGTGCTTTAATTGTTGTGGTGGATCTTTTGTTCTCTTTTGTATTTGTAGGCAGTGAGCCTCCCTGTTGGACAATGAGTCCTTTGTAGGTAGTGAGCCTTTATACTTGGACAGTGAGCCTTTGTATTCAGTTTATAATCTTTATATTGTAAGTTAACCCTCACCATGGTTTTTCCCTTATTGGGTTTTCCATGTGAAAATATGGTGTTCATTGTGTTGATTTACTTTCTATTATTTTTGTTTCATGCTCATATCTAATAACAAAATAGTTTGGTTGAAGATTTGATAAGTGATAAAGTTTTAATTTTGAATTTGTGTGACAACTGATTCAGCCCCCCTCTTAGTTGTCTTGTGCTTGTTTAACACTTTCATCATCACTGTATATTGAAAACATATTTTATGGTTAACCCCCTTTGTAATCTATTATCAATTATGAAATATTAGTTGGTGTTCATATGTCTACCATTGGGTTTTTGTTATTCATCTTCCTTTAGTTTTGTATTACCTCCTTTATGTACTTTTAGGTTAAAAGTACACAAAAAATCCTAAAAACCCCTATCATATGAGAGAGCTGCCCCTCTCAAATGTAGAGGAAGATTATTGTTTCACAAGCAATCTCTCCAACTGTTGGTGTGTCATTGTCACTTTCTATTGGCCGAGTCAAGTATTATTTGAAGTGCCAATTCGCTTACAAAAAATCTCCAAAAACCACTGAGTGATGCTCAATTATTGCTTTTAAATTTGTATGGGTGCGAGCATTAGATTGAGAGACTTCTAATGAACATAACTGGGCCAAAAATCCATCAAATCCTTTCTTAAGCAACTTCTGCATTTGATTAGAGATAACTATTAGTGGTGACTTTTCCTTCAACCCTCTTAGGTCTATTGTCTTTCCTTTTGATTGGAATCTCATGAACAATTCTTGGAAGTTCATCTCAATTGTTCCCAAAGTAGTAAGCCATTGTACTCCCAAAACAATATCTTGTACACCCATGGAGATAATACATTGGGCTATCAAGGTGATAATTTCGCATGGATAATTTAATGCTATGAGACATTCCAAAACAATTGACATTACCACCATCTGCAATCAAGATCTAAAATTCTAGAGTTGGATATATAAAACAATTTAGACTAGTAGCTAGCTTTTGTTGATGAAAGTATGAGTACTACTTGAGTCATTCAACACATTTATATTTTGCTTCTTTAAGAATCCAACTACCTTGAGAGTTTGAGGGGCACTAAGACTAGAGAGTGCATGAAAAGAAATGATTGGTTGGGAATCATATGATTCATCATCTAAACCTTGATCACCCTCTAATATTGGTTCCTCCTCTTCTTCCTCACTTGGTCCTTCAATAAAAAAACAATTTCTTTTCACTACATCTATGGTCATGACTATATTTTTTGTCACAATTGAAACATAACCATTTTGCTCTTTTATCAATTTTTTGTGGAGTCAACCTAGTAGGTTGTGGTAGTGAATGTGTAGGAGATCTCCTTTCACTAAAATTTATATTACCTCATCTCTTACTAGCCAAAAAAATCTCCTCCACTTGTCTTGCCATTACTATTGCTTGTGATAAGGATTTTGGTTGGAACAATCGTACTTCATGTTTTATGTGATCCTTTAAATCACCTAGAAATAGTTCCTTCATATTTTTTTTGCCACATTCTCTACTCTTAGAGAAAGGGTTTGAAATTGCTGAATATAATCCTTGACAATGCCTATTTTCTTTAATTTGGCGAGTTGAAAGAAGTAGCCATCCATAAAGTTATCTCCATAATAAGTAGCAAGTTCCTCTTGAAAAATTGACCATGTGACCAGACAACCCTTTTTTCTCTTCTCATCACATAACCAACGATACCAAATAAATTTATATGGTTCTAGGTATAATGATGCCATAGCCATCTTTTGTTGACTAGCAATATGATGAATATCAAATAACTACTCCATTTGGCATAGCCAATTGGTTGGATCCTTGCCATCAAACTTTCACATATCCAACTAAGGTATGAATTTCCTTGGCATATGATTACTAAAGGAAGGATCCTTCTTGAAATCAAAGTCAAATCCAAGGAATTCACATGCAACAAAAGTATTATCTTCCACTTTACGAGGTGAATCTTCACCCTTAAACTTCATACCTTGAATAAGTGAATTTAATTCACCCATTTCTTCTATAATCTTCTTCTCTAATGATGAAATATCAACCTTGAATTTTTTAATTTCATCCTTAGGGTTAAAGTCTTCATTTTTTACCCCCTCATTCGAGCTGAAAATTTCCACGATGTGGTAGCATTCTTTTTGCCTCTTGTTGTAGGCCCTATCATGATGGTAGAAAATAATTTTGTAATAAATCACACAAATAAAATCAAAACAATTTGAAAATTTCACTATGACTTACTAGGGCCTAGGTCACACTCCAATAGAAAAATCTCCCAAAAATTAGGTGATTGCAACCTTGAGAGTGATTTTCTTGAAAAACCTAATTTCCTAATAAATCGATTATTTCTACTTCAATTGATCTGAAACTTTGAATTTAAATTCATCTAATATTTTTCAAGAAATCCACAAAAATAAAAAACCAATTCATCAATATGTGGGAGATATGTGTTTTCCAAATAAAATGGCTAGAAACCCTAATTTTACAATAACTCACTCAATTTTTCTCCAATTCTTCTAAAATCTAGACTATAGCTTCTTGAAAATTTCCTTAAAAAACTTTTTAAAATTCACACAAAAATTCACTATAATATGAGAGATATGCTTTTCACAAAATGACCTCCTAAATTGAAAAAATGCCTTGTTGCAACAGTGCCAAGATCATGCTATGATACCACTTGTAATGAAATAAGTTGCACAATAGAAGGATATGATAGAAAATATGCTAAGAATACTTAATAATAACTAAGAAAAACAAGCCACTTCGAGCGGGAAAACCTCCAAATATCTCCAATGAGAATGTACAATTCACAATATGATGATGAAATAAGACTCACAACCTCCTATATATACCTATCTATGCCTAGGATATCACCCAGGTTTACTTAGATAACCATATATAAGCTCTAGGATGACCTAATCAACTAAATAACAATACAATAATGATAATATGACTTAATTAGGAGTTAAGATAGCCACAAGCCAACTATTCATAATTTGGTGTACTCTAATATTAAAGGTGTAGCAACATCTACCTATGCTCTCACATATCTACCCCTTGGGTGAACCCAACTTTCCTACCCATTTTCCCTTCTATTTGTGGATTTTCCTTTTGGTAGATCCGCATATCCTCTAACAAATTCACCTATTCTAGGTGCATCCACCCATCCCCAACGGATCTTCCCTTTGGTAGATCTGCCCCTTCACTAGAAGATCCACCTCTTCTAAGCAATTCCAAAATCCTCTATCGTAACTACCTTTTGGCATGTCTGCCTAAGTGTGAGAAGATTTACTTGTCTAAGGTGAATTTTTCTTCCTCCTACTTGGTGATCTACTCTGCCGTGATGGGCATATCTGCTGACCATTGACTTTGACCTATCATAAATGTGACTAAATGAAAAATACAAGGTAAATTCAAGAGAGGTACCTAGCCAACGTACTCTCGTCTATGCTTTCATGCCCTCATGATGTCCATTCAGTGTGGAATAGCTAGATCCCATATGCCATTATGCTCTTTGTGATCTCTTGAATGCTTAGGGTTAAAATGGATAGTAATTTTCCCTAATTACTATTTATAGAAACCCTAATTAACCCTAATTCTTCATTTCACTCCCATTTCCTTCCCATAATTCAATTTTTCTCCATTCCTTCATCATTCTTCCTCATTTTGTGTCATGGATCTGCTACTATTCCCCTTTTCCATATTTCGAGAGGCCTTCCAAGCCCCTTTTTCACATCCACCCTCTTGAGGGGTATCACTCCATATCCATTTTCTTTCTACATCGTCCTTTTCCCTTCATGCTAGGGCACCTCTCCATCTACTTCTATCAAGTTGGCTATATTTTAATCTTCTTTCAAACATCGTTATTCCAACGCTATTTTAAAGAGGGGAAAAATGTAAACACGTAAAATTGACTACTTGCATTTGATCAATTTTAGCTTGTCATCTCATCTAAATCCCCTCCTATTCACATTAATTAAATAATATTGCATTATTTAATTAATACCATTGACTTTCCCTAAGTCATCTAAAGCCCTAAGGTAATTAATTAATTGATTGATTGATTACATTTCCTTTATCGCATTTCCTCTTTAAATTAAATAAATATTTATTTGTTTAATTTAATCATTTTATCCCCACACTCTCTCCTTATCACATCTCGTTTTATCTCCCATTAACCCTTGATCCTAATCCTAATCCCTCCATTAAGGATGTGCACACACTTAATCCATAATTAAGAGGTGTCACATCCTCTAACTTTTTCCACTTACCTCCTAATCATTTCTCCATTGGCCTAATCTCCATCTAATCCCCCCTTATCCACTTGTACATTCTTAATCCCTTGATTAAGAAAGTGATAATCCTCTTTCCATTTATTTCCCTCTACCATGTCCAATTAGCCTTAAAGGCTTTCCTTTTTTGGAGAAGTAACCCCACATGGGTCACCTCTCCAAAGTAACTTTAAGGAATTTTAAATTCCTTTTATTCTTCTCAATCCAATCATTTTGGAATATTGGACAATAAATGCCTTATGAGGTAGATCTTGTCCATCTCCCAAGGTATTTTCAAAGTACCCATCTCCCTCTCAAGCCTCCACATGGTGACACTTGTCACCATCCTAGGATTTGAGAGGTCAACTCTCCTTCTCTTCCTCCCATGATGCCACTTATCATCACCACATGAGTTGAGATGTCTCAACTCATCTCAACCCTTGATCCAATTCATCCCTCCATCAAAGACAAAAACATAGCCATTTTCACAATCCACAATCCTTGAACAATTTCATATTATTATGTTGCTGAAATTACTTTGAGCACACATCAAAATCGTTCATACCGGAGCAATCTCCACATCGAGCTCATCAACATACTTGGATTTTGTCAATTTTCGAGTAGGTATGAGTTCTCAATCCCTAATCTTGATTGTTGTATGTTTTATGCATTTTGTTGGGTTTTTTTAGTACTTCCTAGCACTTAGGAATACATTTTTCACTACACACAAGGGGAAAATACTTTTGATTGAATCAATAAAAAATATACTATTGTTTATTGGTCAAGTGTCAATTGAGTTTATCTATGTGTTTGTGTATTGATTACATGACTTGATAATCCTTAATTGAACTTGTTGACCATGGATAAATAATCAATCCCTTTTTCTAGAGTTGTGAAAAACAAAATCTATATTTGTTAAAGTAGATAAAATTCCCAACAAACTTGAACAATTGCTCTTCAAAGGGATTATATAGAAAGGATAAGCAAATAAATCCAACCCACATAGAGAACTTCAAAGATTGAAACTTAAAATGAACAAATTTTATAATCTAATCTAATGAAATCAAACAAGTTCTTCCATATTAATAAATTTGATATATGTTTATACAATGGATTACAACAATATGAGTAAGCATACATATAAATCAAAAGTCATTATTTATAGAAGATCATGTACATCAAAATCACCCAAATGTCAAACTTGACCTTCAAATGTGCCTTCAAAAATTTGAACCTTGGTGGATGACTTTTTATCACATACCATCATCCTCACCAATTATAATCAACCAATTGAACTCCAACCCTTTGACATATAATATTATTTAAAAAATAAAATTAAATAAAACTTTTCATTAAAAAAAAAAAAAGCTAAATGGGACGGTGGGTCTAGCTCGATTGGCTAAAGCACCTGTTGCAGGCAAGAAGTTACGAGGTCTAACCTAGCGTCATCTATCATGTAAAAAAAGTTAAAAAAAAAAAAAAACTAAATAAAATAACTAATAACAACAAATTTCTAAACCAAATACAAAATGTATCATAATTGAACTGTCAATTTAATACTTCTAACTCGTTAGAGATGGCAACATTCTATTGGAGGGTATTGCCCATCGTTTAAAATATGTGGCAAAAGTAAAAATGCTACCCTCCTATTATTGTGTATCCACAAGACCAGACAGAGTAGTGGGCGCTTTGAATAAGCTTCTGGTCATATATTCGCTAGCAGATTCCTGAAATACTCAATATATTTACAACAAATGCAGATTTCAGATGGCTAAACTAAGCACCTGTCAAAACTACTTGACAAATAGCATGTAGACAACTTGCAGAAGTTGTCTCAGCAAGGGACGCATAAGCATTAAGAAATTATGCCTACTGCACATCCTAAATTGAAACAAATCATACGTTAAAACATTTGATTTCCTGCACACACAAAACTCCATTTGTAGTTTCAAAAATAAGAGTTAAAACAAAGCTGCCCAACACGTTTCATTGAAGGAATGATAGAGAACCTTCTACTGAGTCTCCTCTACACCTGAAAATCATTATAAATACCTCTTAGCCATGCAAGCAAATCACCCACTTTTTTTTATACCAAAAATGGACGCCTTGCAGAAGTTGTTGGTGGCTCTGATTGCAGCCTACATTTGTTCTGCAACTACCACAAATGCCACAATCCGTAATACTCCTCCTCCAAAACCATACAAGTCTCCTCCTCCACCCACCAACCCGCCACCACAATTTTCCAAGACTCCTGTGGTACCAAAGTCACCCTCTCTGCATACGAAGCCCCCTCCAAAGCCTGTTTCTCCTCCTTACCAGGTTAATAAATGGCCACCTTCGCCTGTTTTTGAGATTTCTCCTCCAAAACCAATTACAATCAATCCTCTATTTCATCCTACACCACTCCACACTCCACCCAAAACTCCTACTCCTCCCCACCTTGAGCTGCCGTCTAAGCCACCAAGAGCCCCATTTTCCCCATTTTCCCCACCACCGAACTACAGACCTCCACCCCCACGTACGGTATTTAAGCCTCAACCTTTCCCTGAAGACCCACCTATAACTACGGTATTTAAGCCTCAACCTTTCCTTACAGACTCACCTCCACAGTCCAAATCCCCCGTCTTCACACCAACTGCTCATCTTTATAAGTCTCCCCCTTCATATTAGCTGAGCAGCAAGACACCATTACAAGGTACCTCATTAATTTCACATTTGATCTTCAATCATCCATGTTATTAGATGTTGTACATCGTAGTTTTTTCTTTGCTTTATGTTTACATGTTTTTGTATTGTATAACTACCAGTATTCCTTCGCTTTACTGTTTCTGTTTACTTATTGCAGGATGCCCGTTTGCAATCTGGAGGATGAAAAAGCTTGAGATAATAGATATACTTAGTAGGTCCAATAACACAGTTATAGATATTTAGCTTCAGTATTTTGTAATCTGTCTATTTCGTGCAACTCTTAGAGAACAATGTAAGTAGATCTGCTTGAGGGCTTTGGATCTTTATAGTACGATCTGGGAACCCTCAATTGTTATGCTACATACTATATAATAAAATATATGTGTTTGTTATATTCAGGCTTTTATTTTGGTTTGGAACCATACAGTACTGTAATATTCAGTTTCCTTAACTAAGTTTATTTTACAAGCGAAAAACCAATGTTTTCCCACAGTAATATTATAAAGCATCATCGGGTTCAACCCCCTGCTCTTGCGGTTGACCAGTGGGTCTATATGCGGGCTATGGCATCCACCCGCAGGGGTTAGTCTCGCCCCAGCTCGCCCAGGTACCTAAGGTATGGGCTGTTGGGCCGCTGGGCTGAGTCGCAGGGACACCCTACTGCATAAAAAAAATATTATAAAGCATCATGTAATATTATAAAGCATCATGAGGAATTTTAACTATTATGTTTTGCATACAAGACAAAATGATCTACCATATTCGAATGGATACTTTACATTCTTTCTAGAGTTGGTATTCCTAGAATATTTTTTATTTATATTTTTAAAAAGTTAAATATAATTTAAGAAGTTCATTATAGATCTATCACTTTTCAAAAACAAAGTAATCTATAAAATTAACAAAATATGATATTTTAATTAAAATAAAATCAGACTAGTCAAACCATCACTTGTAGAAAACAAAGTAATCCATAAAATTAACAAAACACAAAGATTGGATTAAAAAGGAATCGGAATAGTCAAGCTAAAGTTTTTTTTAAAGAGTTGTATAATATATGAAGATTGAACAAAAGACAAAGACTCCAATATGTAACATCCAACTACAATCAACATCATTACAATTTCTTGTATATTTACTACGGAAATAACAACTTATTATATGTTTTTATTATGGTGTTTTCTTAATAAAAAACTCATTTCATGCAGTAATATGATTGTCTATTCCAAAACAAGAGCATTTAAAATTCAAACATCATTTTGTGTATCTTTCCTTGAAAGCTTAGCACTGAATAATGTTTGATTGATCTTTGTTGTGCACATTAGTCATGGATGATCTGACACATATTTATAAGTCTTCTTAAATTTCAATTACTTTGGATGTTTTAAAGAGTAGTTCTATTATGGATTTTATTTTTATTTTTATTAGAGAATTACAAAATAAATATGGTATTTTTGTGTTTTAAAAAAAATATTATTATTTTATTTAAATATATACAATTTAAATATTTTAAAGATTTAAGACAATTTTGAAGGATTAGATGTTCGGATGATTAGAATTTAATTAAAGGAGAGTTTATATATATATGTTAATTTTTTTTAAGTTATGTTTTATATTTATTGTATAATACAATATTTATTTATATTATATTATGGAAATCTTGTGATGAAATAAATGTAATTTAAAAAAAAAAAAAAGAAGTAAGGAGATAATTTTTTAATCTTAATGATAATTCAATATGGTGTCTTATTATTTATTTCATTTTTATTTTGTTTTCTTAATTTATAAATTAACTTTTGAATTTTATGTTGAGAAATATAAAGACTTTCCATCTTTGAATGTTATTCTTTCCAAAACTTTTATCTAAGTCATTTTCCTTCCATTCATTATGCTATAGGGAAATTGAGTTTTCATAATTCTTTATTGTGTAACTAAGATTTTTTTTTTAATTCTTGAAAAGGTCAATATTTATTTAAAAAAAGGTTATGATCAACAAGAGTTATTATTATAATCAAAAGGATGAGAATTTAAGGAGGTTCATCATAGACCCATCATTTAAAACAACAAAGTAACTCATAAAATTAATGAAACAAAAGAATTTAATAAAAAAAATTAGAATAATCAAATTAAATAATTTTGAATGAGCTAAATAAGTTATGAAGATTGAGTTGGAGACAAAGGTTCTCAATTTAAAGTATTCCAGATACAATCAACATCATTATAATTTGTTTTATATTTACTAGAGATATAAAAACTTGTTATATATTTACAATGGATATAATTCATATGAATTACACTATTTATTGTGATGGATTTTCAATCAGAAATCTATTTCATGTATTAATTTATGACTGTCTATTCCAAAAAGAGACATTAAACATTCCAACATCATTTTGTGTATGTTTCCTTGAAAGCTTTGCACTAGTAATCTTCATAACAATTTGATTGATCTTTTTTGTGCACATCAGTCATAAATTATTAGTGGGATGACACATATATCTAGATCAAGATAAAATGAACCCTTCTTGAATTCCAAATATTGTTGGAGTTTGAAGGAGTGTCTCTATTAATTTCGTTGGAGAATTACAAAATAATGATGGATTTTTGTGTTTACAAAAAATAATATTATTTTACATAATTGATGTTATTTAAGTAATATATTTTATTTTTGTAAGATTTAAGTATTGTTGGAAATTTTTGATAAATTAGATTTTCAAATTATTAGAATTTAATTAAAGCAGACTATATATATTTTTATTGTTAAAAAAGTAAAATAAAATTAAAAAATTGATAGTCTACTTTATATTTGTTGTATGATAAATTATTTATTTATATTATATTATGAAAATCTTGTGATGAAATACATGCCAAATTTTAAAAATAAAAGAAAAGAGAGTAAAGAGATATATTTTTTATCTATATGACAAGCCAATATATATTAAAGATGGTTTCTTAGTATATATTTCATTTTTATTTATTTTCTTAATTTATTAAATTATAAATTTTAATTTTAAATTTTATGTTGAGAATTATAAAGGCCTTCCATATTTATGTGTTATTCTTTCCAAAACTCTTATCTAAGCCATTTTCCTTCCATTCATTATGTTATTGGGAAATGATTTTTCATAATCCTCTATTGTGTAACTAAATCATGGAATTAATAAAATTGCCAAAAGGTTTGCATGTCATGTCTCACTAAAATTAGTTAATAATAAAAATAAGTGAAAAAATTCTAAAACTGAAATTGTAACACTCACAAAATTTCAATCTTTCGATCATGTAGGTGTCTTCAATTATTTTGGTATATTGTTGTCACGTGGGACCCTCAACCCTCATCGGTACCCCTTAAGTCTCTTTGATGTCATCCTCACTAATAGCTTAGGCTTTTGGTGTAGTGGCAGTCAGTTTTTGTTAACAAAATTGGTGACTCTGCTGTGGAGGGTTCGACTCCCACTCTTGACACTCTTTTCATCTCATATTCGACTGTGTCTGTCGACCTCTCGACTAGGGGGGACAAACTTCCATTACACCAAAAGCTTAAGCTATTAGTGAGGGAAACATCAGAGAGGTTTAAGAGGTACCGACAAGGGTTGAGGGTCCCATGTGACAATAGTTTACTCCCTAGTCGAGAGGTCGATAAACACAATCGACTACGAGACGAAAAGAGTGTCAAGAGTGGGAGTTGAACCCTCCCCATCAGAGTCACCAATTTTGTTAACATAGACCGACTGCCACTACACCAAAAGCCTAAGCTATCAGTGAGGGCAACATCAGAGAGGTTTAAGGGGTACCAATGAGGGTTGAGGGTCCCACGTGAGAACAGGTATACCCCTAATAGTTAGTTAAATATTAATAATTATTTAGGATAGTTTTGGAGCATAGATAGTACTAATTATATTAGTCTTACTACCACTATTAAAGGTGTTGGTGTCAACCACCGAGCCCAAGATCACAACCTGCAAATAAATCTTCACAAAAAATGAGAGAAGCAAACATGATTATTTCACTAGAGAAACAAATATGAGATGAGATAAATTACACAATGTACAAAGGTTCCTTATAAAGGCATTACAAAGTGTGATGGGTGAGAAAACTACCCAGCATAGGAAAAAACCACCTGAATAATTAAATGCATAATTATGCCTAAGTAAACTTAAGCATCCTATTT
Source organism: Sequoia sempervirens (assembly GCA_007258455.2). NCBI lineage: Eukaryota > Viridiplantae > Streptophyta > Pinopsida > Cupressales > Cupressaceae > Sequoia > Sequoia sempervirens. The sequence continues at coordinate 669,433,490 of VDFB02270651.1, forward strand.
ACCCTAACACCCCTCTTAAGTGAAACTTAGGGAGATTATTATGAACAATGAAGATGCAATATGGGTATCAACTACACAACCATGTTAGGTACCCATTTACAATTGCAAAAAAGAAATCTCTCACAACTGGAAAAAGGATAAAAACCTTGTGGGAAAAAACCCCTCCAAAAGAGAGAAAATAAAATAAAAATGATGCATGGATGGAGGACTCAATCACACCCCCCAAGGACTACATACATCATGTATATACAAAAATTAATAGCCCCCCCATAAGAGGGAGAGAGAGAGACTATGTAGCCCCCCCACAATGTGTAGTCGCCTGCAAAAGTGGTAAGTGCCTGAAGGAAAAACATGATCCAATGTTGATAAACAACTTCTCTCCCTTTTGGAAGAAACAAAACCAAATACAAATGCAGGAATGCTCCTCATTCTAGATAGGAATTGAAAGAAAGAAGCATGAATATGTATGAAGATGTCTCTGAAATCTGCTCATGTGTCACCAAGACCTTGGAAGATGATGCCACAAACCAATCAGGAACATGCCCAATCACAATAGGAGGTGACAAAAAAGGTACCACTAGAAATTGATTTTGAACATTCTCTAGAGATTGAGATGGGGTGACAATAGTTGTACCACAACTATCATCAAATAGGAGGGATATACCCTCAAATGTGTCTTCCAAGTCAGAAATGTGATATTCTACAAATAATGAACCAATGTCTGGCAAATAAGAATCCCAATCAAGAAGACAATGATAATCTTATTGCTCAAGAATGATGGAAGTACTCAATGAAGGTGGATCAACTATCTCTGACAAAGAATCAAGAACCTCTAAAGCAACCACAACCTCATATGAAGTCTCAACAACCTCTGAAGGATCACAAACATGGTCTATCTTCTCTAAAGAACAAAGAGACACACTGGTATTGGAAGGAGGATCAGTGAGAGATGGAATAGTATCAGGATATCCATATGATTAGAACTCGAATGTAAGTCCAAAGAGTGTAAGGGCTCTCAAAATGACAAAGTGAATCCAAAAGGTCCTCATCATTTATATGCTAAAAATAACTCCATAGACTCTAGCCCTAAATCCTTTCCAAATTGTATACCTACTACATGTGTCTGGAATAGGAACTTCATTATATAGATATCGAAATAGATTCTCCTCACTAAGATGGGTGAGAAAAACATCACTCCATTTCCTAAATCATGTAGTAGTTCTTAGAAGGGTAGGGCCATCACCACTAATCTGGTTACCAGTTCTACAAATGCAACCTGACCTTGATTCAATAGTGGTCCCCTAAGTCAAAATGAATGAATGTGGTACGTCCCTCCCTAGCTATCCCAGGGTTCATCTAAGCACACATCCACATGAGTTAACTCTTCTTGTGCATGGGGATGGGATTTCGGGGGGTATAGTTCCTCTCAGTAACCCTTCAAAAGTGAGAGTCTTCATGTGGATGAACATAGAAGTAACTATCAAGGTTCGTTGGGTGTGACAGAATGTTATGTTTCTTCCCATCGGTCTCAGGCCTAGTGTTTTTGTTCATTTGTATCCCTGAATCCTGCTTGTGCGTACATACTTAACAATTCTTCAAAATTTCAAAGATAGTGCTCTCACAAGTATAAAAACTTCTAAAAAAAGAATTAAACCTATTTTGCAGCAAAATTTGATGTAGCACATTGCTTGATCTCCATGCTAACACCAAGAAAACTCTACTAAGCAAGTCAAAGCCTCTCCACAATCTAGCAAAATGTCCACAAGCCTTAGCTCAATCAACATTGAAGGCACTAAAGTATAAAAAGACTTGTTTTTGCAACTATCTCACCAATGTGGGACAAAAGGTTGCAACCAGGTAAAAAAGTGTTTTTTTAAAACTCGCTCAGCTAGCAAGGAAGAAGCAAGAATGATGGAAACCCTAAAGGATTTTTACCTTCTTGAATGTGTGAACCTCCTCACAAATGCAAATCAAATGCCTTCAAACAATAAAATTGGGCCTCCAGAAAAAAATGTGGTTGTTGACAGTGGAGAGAACCATGCCTCAAGAGAAAAAGAACGGGATCTCTTAAACAACAAAAAATGCCTCTACAAATTTTAGCACCTCCAAAAAAAGTTTCACAGAGAAAAAAATGTGCCTTTTTGCCAGTAGTTTTCCACTCCTCTTACTTTGAATTGGTCACCCCAATGTAGATTGAGACCCCATATCCAAACGCCTCTTCCAAGCAGAAAATTGAGCCCACAAAAATGGCTTCAATGCACAGGGGTATGGAATTTGAATGTCAGTCAACCAATCACAGTTTCCAAATAAAGATCACACCCAACAAGGATTTTAAGAGAAATAGATTTGAAATGCCTCTTCTACTGATTCACCAACACAAAAAAATTATGCCAGCCAAGCACAAAATCGTGCCTCTCAAAGAAGATTTCAGACTTTCAATAGAAAAAATAATGACTAAGGAGTAGTTCCGCACAACACCAAGCTAGAACCAAGGAGTGGTGCAACACCGCACAAAAGCCGCTTCTGTGCCAGGCTTCAAATACATGAGGAAAAAAATCCCTCATACGCCATCTACAAAGTAAATCAAGCCTGGAAAAAACAATCACAAAATTCTCAGCTCTCCTCAAAGAAAATCGAGCTTCTTGAATTTTGCACAGCTTTTTAAACAAGAGAAAATCGACAGGAAACTTTGAAATTTAAAGAAATTTCAAATGCCAAAAAAATGAATAAATTATCTCAAAAAAACTCCAAAGAAAACTCTCAATGGCAGAAGAAAACACAAGTTGATGGCTCTGATGTACCATGTTGGTGTCAACCACCGATCCCAAGATCACAACCTACAAGTAAATCTTCACAATAAATTAGAGAAGCAAACATGAATATTTCACTAGAGAAACAAATACGAGATGAGATAAATTACACAATATACAAAGGTGCCTTATAAAAGCATGAAAAAGTGTGAGGGGTGAGAAAACTACCCAACACAAGGAAAAACCACCTGAATAATTAAATGCATAATTATGCATAAGTAAAATTAAGCATGATAAATACCCTATTTACCATAACAAAATGGTTAAGAGGCTTTTCATCAAAAAGCTAAACCATAATTTTTTATGGCTTGGAGTAAAAGGGAGACTAGTAGATAAAGATAAGTTGGCATGCCTCCAAGAGGAAACTTGATTAGTGTAGGTGCATATGTTATTTTGTAGGTAAAATATGAAAAAATTATCCAAGTTGGTGTTGGGATATGGTGTTGTACACCATTGTGTTATATTATAATACTGTAGTTAAATAATTATTTAGTTGTGATGCACCTAGGATGTGTGGTTAATTACACTTGGTAATTATCTGGGGACCACTTTTATGTTGGGTTGTAACATTGGATTATTATTTAATGTACATGGGAGTCTAGAGAAGGGGGATTTGCTACTCACAAGTCTCTTTATTCTCAAGAGAGTCCCAAGGAGCGAACTACCCTAAACTACCTCAAGGAATAGAACAAATTTTTTAGAATCATAATGAGTAGGTCACATAGGTTTTTCAGACAAACTAGCAAGTTTTCAGCCAAAGGATTGAAGCATTGAGTACACACTATAGCATGGCATGTTGATGTCTAAGAGGTGCGCTGGTGTTCCATACGGACCAAAAAAAAAAACCAAGTGATGAAGCATTTGGAAAGTGAATATCTTCAATACCTACACACGTAAGACCTTGAGGGGAAAATGTTGGGGCTGCTTAGGGGCTTGCTACAGTCAAACCCCCATTTTGGTGTTCCCACCTCCACCTACAACTAGATAGATAGAGAAAGTGAACAAATTAAGAAAATACAAAGTGATAGAAGAAATACCCGGTCAAGGAGGAGAACTTGTATCACGAGATAGATAGATTGACAAAATAGTAAAATGCTTAGAAAGGGGATGTAAGAAATCCCAAGATACTCAAAGATATAAGGCACATTTAGTAGATATCACCTGCAAGGCTTGAGGAAGCTAAGGAGAGTGGCAAAGCTGGGAGAGACAGGAGAGTTGCAAAGAGTGTTATAGGAACTTGATAGCTTGAGTGTTGTAGAAAGTTGTAGAGAGCTAAGCAAGCAATAGAGTAAGAGAGAAGAGAGTGTCTCCAAGACAGAAAGACCAAGAAGAAGGAAAAATGGATTGAAAAGATAGCTTTTAAAGAGAGAATAGGAGGGAAAAGAAGCTTCTCAAGTCATTACAAGGAATCCCGGGCCGTTACCACCGATAAAAGTAGCTTGCAAATGACACTTGGTACTTGGAAATGGTCATTTGAATGTTGAAATGCCACAGGATGTTAGCGTAGTGCGTGAACGTTCGTGTGGTGTGCTAGTGTTTAGACAAATCACGCTATAAAAATATAGGAACAAGAAAAGCACAAGGTTTGATGCAAAGATGATGCATGAGGTTAGCTACTGAAAAGGGGTCCCAAGCATCCTGAGAGGGGAAAAAGGCTGATGCAAGGGCTTAAATGAACCTACACTATAAATGCCAAGGGAGTGGACACTAGATCGGATACAAGAATGTATGTGAAATTGCAAGGGGTGCAATTTTATGACATTACATTTTTCCCCCTTTAGCGAGCATATGAATCTACACTAATATGCATGCTAAAGGAAATCTACTAAACATAAATAACATTATGATGCCCAAAAGGATACTATAGAGGAAGAAGATCTAACTCTTCAAACTAAGGAAGCGTGCCACCAAGCTAAAGACCTACAAAACAAATGCATTAGACAAGAAATATTTGCACAAGACAACAAGGTTAGAACATAAAAATCCATTACATCACGGGGTTAGATCATATAAAAACACATACACATAGGCACATAACAAACTAAAGAATTTGAGTCAACAAAGTGAAAGAGATCTTGATGTAGAAGGTTGTCTTACTACTATGCGTCGTCCCCAAATTCAGAAATAACACACACAAAAACTCTTAAATGAAGAGAAGAATATAAGGATCAATTGCTTGAAGAGAAGAATGCACCCAAAAGTCAAGAAAGCAACCAATGTCGAAGAAAGAGAGAGGTATATACTTAGGATGAAGAAGATGTAAGTCTTCAATTCGGTATACACAATTGAGAATATAAGAGAGAGATGGATCCATAGGTACTCGGTCCTATGGAGAGTTGAAAAAAAATGCACCACAGGCCCTCGGACCTATGGTAAACAAAAGGCCCTGCAGGTGCTCGGTCCTATAGAGTTAAACAAAGAGATCTTGTACGATGAAAGTGCTTTACAGGTCCTCGAACTTGTAAAGGAGGCACTCCAAGTGCTCGCTTATGAGGGGAAGCCCGATGTGAGAGGTTTTGTAGAGTCTGATTGGTCCTCATAGGTGCTCAATCCTGCAATGCAAGCTTGATGCAAAGAAGTTCTATATATTCTCGGTCTTGCAAAGTAAAACTGATCAGATAAGCCTATGGTTGTTGCAAGCTACGTTACAAGATTTCCATAGAAAATAAAGGTCTATTTGGGTTTCCCCCAAGCTAGATGCAAATATATGAAATAGGTCTAGTTGGGCTACCCTCAAGCAAGACGCCAAAAAATTCATTTTAAGGAGAAGCTTTCAAAGGGGGTTCCTTTGGTAGGGAACCCTTCAAGACACAAAGGGGCCCATTCAAAGGAATGCTCCAATTGAAAGATAGAGAGAAGAGAGGGGTTCCTTAAGAAGAACACACATCTCCAGAACAATTTATCACTACCCCCTAGCATACAGGGGAGGAGAATCATGTAAGATACTATAGAAGGGAGGTGTAAGAACCTCATGAGAAGATTATTAGAATGAACAAGATAGAGGTGGACCTCTATATCACTTGCCATGAGAAGAAGAGATAGGTGCATCAAAAAATGGAAGAGTGATGACAACAAAATCAAGAAGTTGTATTTTATCTTTCACTTGGCCTTACATTCACTAGTGGAATGGCTAGGCACTCAATGATATGCACATAAAGTTTTTTTCTTGATCATGCTTATGAAACTTCTTATGTGTAGAAGGAGAGAGAGTAATAAAGTGGGCTTTTAGAAGCCTCAACAAGATACACTCTTCCTTAGAAAAATAATGAGGAGCAGGAAGCAACCATTTCTCTTGTGGAGAAAGGTTTGAATACTAACAAGAAGAAGAAAGAAAGACAAAAGATAATGGAGGATGAATCAATTCAAGAGAACGAGGTTGAGCGGAAACCATGTCAACATTCAACCATGGTTTTCATTTATACTATTCATTCAAGCAACCAAGCCCTAAACTATGTTTACAAGGTAAAAATTCTATAGGGACCTGAATTCCTTGTTTGTTATTCCCACAAACTCTACACCGATAGCCATATTTAAAGAAAAGTTTGTATCCAGGGCCATAACATGTCTACAAATCTTAGGAAGGAGGAGGATATTCATAAAGAGCATTATTCCAGCAATGGGGATTATACTCCTCTATGGGATCATCATCAGCCTTCTTGATAGGACTACCAACATGAGCCTATTTAACATAAGTGTGATCATCTTCCTTAGAAGGTGGAGGATCAACATCAAGGACATTACAATTATTGTTCACATTACCCCGCGATGTAAAAGAATAATTATATTTGATAGCGAGTTTGGATGATGTTATCGGAAGGACTAAGTGGATCAGGTCGACTTTATATTCCCCAATAAAGGATTCTATATTTTCTAAAGAACCCCAATCATCACTGAGGCATGCATTCTCTTGAGAAGAGGTAGAAGGAGAAAACTTAAGATTTCTTGCTTTAGAAGGATCTTCTTCAGGGACATTTGCGTCAAGAGTATCCTTTGTTATAGGTACTCCTGGAGTAGACATCAACACATTGGAAGACACTAAATGGATAAGAGTAGGCACAATTGAAGCCTAATTGACAACTTCCATGTCACATAAGTGTATAGCATCAGGGTCAACCCTGGTTGTGACTACTTGATTACTATAAATGAACTTAATAGATTTATGCAAGGTAGATAGGATTGCTCCAATAGTGTGAATCCATAGCCTATCAAGAAGGTTATTGTAAGAGAGGGGGACCAATCACATCAAGGCTCCAAGTCACGAAGAGCCAAGAGCGTAGGGCTTCCCTAACTTACCTCAATCTAACGGGGTGTTTCAAATAGAGGTCGAGAATGATGAGTACTATAAAGTACTTCAATCACTCTTCAGACCCGAAATCCAAGTTTAGGCTAGGCGAGCTAGTTTTCAGAGTCAATATTATACCTCAGACAAATCTTTGTCCAAGGACGAAAGCGTAATGTGCTAGCATCTCTCAGGCATGCTGGAGTTTGTACGGACAAAGGACAAAAAGTACAATAAAAACTACCAAAAAACAAACTAATAGCCTAGCTAACTATTCTTGAATGAGAAAAATAGAACAATAAATTATGAAAAGTATAAACGAAGATGATAAAGTAGATAGATGAAGGATAAAGTAATGCAAATGATCTCACCAAGGCGCTAGTTCGCCAACTAGCTCTAAATGCACATTCACCTACACAAAAGAAAGAGGGGAAAATTGTTGGGGCTATATAGGGGCTTGCCTCAGTCAGACCCCCGTTTTGGTGTTTCCACCTCCACGGATAGCCAGATAGCAATGAGATAGAAATATGCTATAAAGAAGTAGAGAAAGTAGAAGATGCAATAAACACTACAAAAAAGTAAAGTGCTACTCAACCAAATCACAAAGGAGAGGAGCGAATCGTTACCACCCCACCCAAAAGCTCACTAGCCAATGGAGGAGAAAGCAGACTTGGCAAGGTCACCACAGTCTCAACTATGGTGAGGGGAGGTCTTGTAAGACTCCAAGCCCACGTTGCTATGGATTTCTTCACACTTGCTTTGTAGAGTTGATGGACTGTTGTTGCTACAATGGAGTGTTGAAGTGCTACTTATGAATGAAGAATATCGACAATGAAGCTGAATTGCTAAAGGATGAGAGAGAGAGAGAGAATTGGAGGAAGATAGATGAATTTGAAGGAGAAGATGGAATAATTTGCTATTTCCGGGGTCAGTTGGTCAAAGAGGGAGGTTACAAATCAACCCCAATCAAAAGTGTAATGCTTCTGCTAGCTTCAAATGCAAGAATACATCAGGGACGTAAGTGTGCCACACAGAAGTCTACGTTTCTCACACGCAACTCTGACAAATATTATCTCACTGACACAAGAGAAAAACACTAAGTGGAAGGAAGGAAGTTGGGTGGTGTGGAATTTAACCTTCAGATTTGATTTTCTAAGGTGAAGGTATGTGAAAGGGGAATTTGTGTAAGGGGTGTAAATTCACTCCTATACATTTTTCCCCCACTTTAGCAAGCACAAATATTGATGAGTGATTTGGTAAAGTAGATCGAATAGTTAGTAGGGTTAGAGATGTATACCTAAACCATCGAGGAAGCAGACCACAATCTGGTGAGCTCGAAAGCATGGGCTAGAACAAAAGACTTCATAGCCCCACAAAACTATGAAGCTACACAAGGTACATCGAAGGCCATCAGACCAACGATGGACAAATCCTGCAGAATGAAAGCATCTCAGAGGCCCGCAGACCTACAAGGAGGCAACCCCCAAGATATATCACATGAAGGAAGCTTCGTGAAGTATGCGCCTTACAGTCCTGCAGACCTGCAAGAAGCTATCCCCCAAGATCTCTCACATGAAGGAAACCCAAAGGTAAAAGCACCTTACAGGCCCACAGACCTGCAAGGAGGTGTCCTTCAAGATCCCTTTCATGGAGGAAACCCAAAGGAGGAGACTATGCAAAGTCAAATTGGAAAGTGGCTTCACAGGTGCACCTACAAAGCAACATGCTTATCCACAGATAAAGCATGTTTGAAACAAAGTGGCCACACAAGCGATCAAGTGGATAGTCACATAGACTGCCAAAAAATTGGAAGACTTTGAAAGGGGTCCCTTGGGAACCCAACATGAAGAGGGGTCCACTCAAGGGATGCACTATTTGAAAGTGAAAAAAAACATCTTTTCTCAAATTGATTCGTCATCAAGTAATCCTTTCGAAAGATGTTCACTTCATGAAGGAATTCGAAAGGAAGAAAATGCCTCCTCACGAGGGGAAGACCAAATCCAATTCCACCTCAGAGAATATTTCTTGAGTTATTTCTTTGTGAACCCATGATGAAGGAAACATGTTCCATTAGGGGTCCTAGTTGTGAATGTGGTTTTGAAAAAGAAATGTTCAAGAGGATTTTCGAGAAAAGATTCATTGGCAATGAATGTGTTTTCTGAAAATCGTAGCATCATAGAAATGGTGTTGTCACACATGAAAGGGACAACTCAAGCAAAGAAGAGAAAAAGGAAATAAAAAAGATTGTTCAAGAGAAATAAACACAAATAGAGGGCACAAGGGTGATCTAATATTTCGGGGTCAGAGCTACTCATATATATATATAAGTATAATAATAGTATATAAAATGAACTGTTATCAACCACCTACTATATCAAATCATGTGAAGAATGCATGAGAAGACAAAGTAAAAATAAAAAATTAGGTCAACATGGAAGGGAAGCCTAAATGCCCCCAACGCTTTGCATTGACCCTAGTTTTCTGAAAATCAATCACAAACATGGAATAATGATGATAAAGATAGAAGAAGGTTTACGACATAAAAACCATGCCTATATCCAAGCACCAACATGGGTGATGAGGGTCATCCAGGAACACATAGCATCGTATGGGGGATCACATCACAACACACACACACACACCTAATATAAAGATAAAGAAGAGACCTCCCCCTAACACTAATCAGCCAAGAGGTCATCAACTTCCAAATCTAGATCATCATAAGGGGAAGGCAGACGAGCTATCTGTGGTGGAGTGTTAAGAGGAGGAGCTTTCGACCCTCCCGCAACAAGGGATAAGGAAGAAACTATTGCAAGGTCTTCTCCACTAGGCTCTTGTGGAGCTATAGTCAGCGATTTCACAAAGATCACTGACAAGGCCGATACTTCATCCAAAGAGTTAAACAGACAATTTACTAGAGTACCATGTCATACCTCAACAAACAAAGAAGGTTGTGCCCGAGATCCACTACTAGGCTCACCGAGTAACTCAGGAGTGGTGACGAACTCAAGGGAAGTCGAAACAGGTTCCATCACTAAGACAGAACAAGCCAGTGCAGGACCACCCTTCGAAGAAGGTGGGCTCCTCTTACGCCCTTTGTTGTTGGAAGGGCCATCCTCTACCTTCTGCTTCATCGGGAGATGTGAACTCCCCACATATGAGGCAAGAGGCGTGGAGGAGGACGAGGAGGAGAAAACCGTGGAAGATACCACCAAAGTATTTGACATATCCATGGGTTTCAAGAAAGGCGGGATGTCGAGAAGGGACATCAAAAAGGGAAGCTCAAATGAAGGAGCGATGAACACTTGGACCTTTTTGGGGTCAGGCACACTCACAACAGGAGCTGGAAGCAATATGGAACTTGGTTGAACAAAAGTAGAGGGGAGGAGAGAGGAGGACGCAACAGGAGGCCCTGAAGCAGGGGTGATCATCTCCTCTTCCTTCCTCTGCAAGGTGGTTTGCTTAGTCGTAAGAGAATTTTTCCGACGCTTGTGTTCACATGCAAGGCCATTTTTGCGGCTCTTCAAACTAGAGGATAGAGGTTGTGAAGGAGAGGAGGACTCCTGCTCAGCCATGGGAGTGTCCACTACAGCCGTCTCGAGTGGAAGGACATGCTTCTGAATGGGAGCAGGAGGAGAAAGTTGAGAAACAATGGGGGAAGTCAGCTCTAGTGCCTCGGTAGCAGGCCTCTTCTTGTTTACTACTTTTGGAGTAGGAGCAGTAGGAGGCCACAGAGGCCTAGATATAGAGGATTCCCCACAGGGACCTTTTCTTCTACCATATCGAATGGACCTAGGCTCCGTGGGAAGAACAAGAAGCTCAAATGTGAGACACTTAGGATTTTTCCAAGCGGGCACCATAGGATTCTCTCAAAAACATGAAACAAAATATGATGGTGCTACAATGAGGCGAGAGGAAGCTTCAGGTTGAACAACGAAAGAGGAAGAAGAAGGATCTCAGGAGCGCTTCTCTTCTTCCCTTCTACGTTCCTTAGCAGCATCACTATCAGCTTTTAAACAAGCCCTATGTGAAACAACATAAGGTGATGGAGGGTATCTCACTCTCAACATTAAGCACCCTTTCTTGTACTTTTGATAAGTATAGTACCAGAGGTGCTTCCTAGGTGGAAGAGGACCAATAGGTGTAGGCCAAAAGTAATCTAAAGAATAACTACCACGTTCAACCGACGACCTATATACATGTCATGGATCAAATGTATGAAACCCTCATGCATGAATTTTAAACACTTATGAACAACCGAGAGAACTTTGTTCATAGCTACTAACTAGGGGATACCCAGCTTCACTCTAAAGAGTTCGGACCCTAGGATTATATCAAACAAAATATTTATAGATTTAGGTCAAACGAGAACTAATAAAATAATACTACCAAGAGGAGGTATTGAAAGTCCGTTGTGTGTGCAAAGGGTACTCACAGGTGCATCATACCCGTCTTTATGTAGAAAGTTAATTAGCATGATCTCCTTAGTTATGATACTCACTTGATATGTCAACTCAACAAGAACACCTGCTACAGTGTTCGCATTGATTCGTGTAGGGATGTAGAGAGGAGATGGTTCCCTATTAAAGCCCATCGATAGATCCTGTGAGGTGAATGTTATACTTGTACCATTACTCACAGGCTACGCAGAGGGGATAGGTTGATGCAGAAAAGAGGCCATCGTGTGCACTAAATGATACTCTTACAAAGCCCCCTAAAGATTGTATAATAGGATAGTGACCCAATCAATGTTTTGTTTTGCAACACTTATAGAACCTTCCAACTACACCTACTAGGGGCCATACGTTGGGTTGTGAGGCGAAAGGCCCAACAATGATCACACCTACAATGCTCCTAGAACACAAGGAAAGGAGCTTTCAGTATTGTAGGACGAAACCAAAATGGTTCATGTCGGGTTCACAAAAAATGTAAGAGAGGGGGACCAACCACGTCAAGGCTATAGGTTACAGAGAGCAAAGAGCAGAGGGCTTCCCTAAGGGTAAGTGCAAAAAGATGGGGGGCCAAAAAGGGGGCTTAAGTGGCCACTTTTTTTTTCTTTCTAAAATCAGGAAATACTGACCTTAGACGTGAAATTGAGGATAGTTACACTCAAAATTTTGAGATGCAACAGAAACAAGGATCGAAGTGCTTTGAGTCTACTTTATAAACTACTAATTTATTTTGAAAATTATTGAGATTAAGGGGTTCAAAAGGGGGATGTACAAAAATTGGTGTTGTTTTTGTTAGAAAAACATAACATAGCAACTTTTGTATGTTCCTAGCATGGTGAACTTTTTTTTTTAATTTTTAAAATTGCTCCAATTAGAAATTAGCTAACAGTATGTAGTTGATGCATGATTTTTCAGATAATTTTTTAATGAATATTTGATATTTTACTAACTTTCTAATTGGACACTTCCTGAAAAACATAATTTTGGCCGTGCTACCCATACAAATTTTGGAAACTAATTGATTTTTTTAAAAAAAAATTTAAATTTGTAAAATGGAGTCTAGTTTCTAAAAATGTAATTTATTTGAAATTTTGATGAATGGTTAATTTATAATGAAAAAACACCAAACACTATGTTGGTACCTTCAAATTTTCAAAATTGAAGTGCCTATAATGAAATTTTTTCCTTTGCACACTCAAAAGTGCACCTAAAAAAAATCTGAGCAAGTGACCTACTTTGGAGGGTCACAATTCAAGGCCTCTTGATTTTCAAGCCAAACCCCTTGGTGGAATCATTTAATTGACATATATGAACATTCTTGTCAATTTTCAGCTTCCCATGATGAGTTTTGACAATGTTTTGAAAAGTGACGCTGGAAGGGTCTAAAACATTTTTGTTGTTTGCATATTGTCAATCCTGTAAAGTGGCCTCCTATTTGAGTTGATATCTTGCAACTGGATGTTCATCGTTTCAAAAGGATTGTTTCTCTCCATTTTACCTACATTCATTTTCTCCCTAGTCTATTTTTAGAGTCTCATAATCAGATTTGATACTTTTACCAGGTCAAAAGCAAATGCAGTTTGTTCACTTTTAACACCTGCATTTTCAAAATGTTTCAAAGTGGTCATCTTTGACCCTTAATATCTTTTGACGAATGTGGATTGAAGAATATCCCTCTTGTACACATATTCAATGTACCCAAATTACCTAGTGTGTCCAGTGGCAGCCCCCATAAGTTGTTTTCATATTTTTTCAAAGTGGTGACTTTGAGAGCCCTGATTGGTTCTAAACAGGTGCAGTTGCAGAAATGGTCGACTGAGCAACTTTGACATTGAGTAACTTTCACCTCGGGATCCATTTTTCTGATCCGATTGTTGCACTACATTCTTGGGTCAAGTATCTACATTCCTATTTAGTTTCAGACTCCTAGGATAAGTTCTGATGGGTTATTTAATCATTTTTTGATTGCGACATGGCCAAAATGGGCGTTCTGGAAATTTTTAAATTTTTAAATTCTAATGATCACCCATTTCCTTTTTTGGTCTAAAACATCTATAGCTCTATTTTCATAAAAAAAAGGTCATATGATGTGTTATTTTAATGCATTTCTAGTGTGGCGAACACATCCCAAGGCCAATTTACGAAGGAGGTACCTGATTTTGTATGGTTGGGTGAAGTTTGAGGAAATGGGTTTTCTCTAAACAATTGATTATGGTCGCACGCAAAAAATCTTGACTCCTGGCGTCACTATTTGTGTGTAGTGAAATTTCTTCGTTTGAGCCATAGGCATAATTAAAATTTGTCCATTTTCTAATGTTTTCAAATGCTAATGTTTATAATATTGTGAATATTTTAAATATTGGGAAAATGCAAAGAGGCATTTAGGGAAAACATAATATACAATTTTAAATGTTCTGAGTAAAAACAAGTATAATTCTTGCTTGTGATTGGTTGGAAAGCAGCTTTCACTCTACACAGATGAACTCATGGCCAATCGCTATTTTTGTTTGTTTTTCCCATTTGAATCAACAATGGCGTGATGGATGTGTCCTATCATCGTCCATCACGGATTTGAGGGCTCTTTCCTTTTGCACATTGGCGATGGAGTATGTTCTGAGTTATTTATAGCTCATCACTAATATGTATCTCTGTTTCTTGTTGCATCTGTGACACACGATGCTTGAGTGATGGAGTTGTTAAGGGTAGTTTTTTGATCTCCAATCTCTATTGTATTGAAGATTGAAGTGTTTCCTTCTGAATGGAAGTTTCTTCTAGAGCATTTTGGGCAGATTTAATCAAGTATTATTGTAGGATGAACAACTCTCACCGTTTTAGCTTTACGACAAGATTTTGGGGGTTTTTATTGGCTCAAAATTGCTGCTCCATGGTCTGAAATTACCCATTGATCATTACTAATACCTGGGCAGTGATCTTTGTCATGTTTGTGATGAGTTGTAGGTGCCTACAACCATTAAAACGCCCTGCATCAAGAAAAACGACCTGCACATTTTCTTTTGCCATGGCTGCAAGAAGTTCCATCAAAATTCCTAGGGAAGCAACAAAATAGAGAACAAAGGATTCCAGTTGAAAAGTGAAATATCGCTCATCGCAGTTTCATTTCATTTTTCCCAAACTCATTAGTGATGGCGCGATGATATCACCCATCGTTGTTATGATTTGTACTTCTTCAAACTATTAGAGATGAGCGCTGCCATACTATAAATATCTCCCAGATCGCTAATTAATTTTAGTTTTTTTGAATATATGAAAGATGTATGATGAGAGTTCTTAGAGAAAATAAATGTGGTGGACCCGTGGTAGGATGCTCAAAGTTGTTGTTTAGTAATTTTGAACAAGGGAAACATAAAGCTCACAGGTAAATGATTTTTGCCTGATAAAGTGAAATAAAACAGAAACTTTGGCTGCATTATATTCATCGGGCATGGCTACTATGTTCTCATTTTTCATTTCTATTCATGATATGCGATGACTGCTAGCAATGTTGGAGGAAAGTAAATGGTGGGCCCAACTGAAATTTTAAAGTTTCTTAACTTTTAAATTTTTTTCCAAGTGTAATATTTTAAAAGCTCCTCTTTTAAAATATAATATTTTAATCTAGAGTACGGGGGCAATTATTTTGATAAAATATTTCTGTGACTAGGAAGAACAAAAGGTTAAAAACCTTTGTTGCTGGGCATTATATTTTAATATGAGGTGAAGGTAAATGAGCATGGGTGAATTATATATTAAATCCTTCATTATTAAAGTTAAGGAACTTTATTTTGCTGGGAAACAAAGATGAAACTTTTATGCTGGGCATTCAAAGTTTAATGGTGTGCAAAAAAAATAAAAGTAAGTGAAAAGGGCATGGGATATTTTTCTGTAAGTGAATAATATATTCACAGTGCAAAGTGTTTTTGTTGGAGATGAGTTTTTATGGAGAACACCATTTTCACGCAGCTGGGTGAAAAATGAACAAAGGGGAGATAAAATCTTTTGCAACGTAAGGTATTTTTCAACAAGAGAGAAAAGAGGAATGATGATTTTTTAGGCAGGGGAATATTTTTTTGTTGTAGGTGTATGAAGCGTGAATTTGAAAGCAGATTGAAGAGTCTTCAAAAAGAAAAGGCAGTTGTAGATCAACGAACCTGAATATGCCAAGTGTCTTCTTCTGATCTCTAGTTAGGGTTTCTTTCTCCTTAAGTGTTGTTTTTCTGGCTCATTTTTAGAGAGGTTGTTTTGTAATTTATCACAAAAGATTGTAATGAGAATACATAGCATTTTAGAGCTGAGTCTTAGGGTCTGAGTCTGCCAATATTTATGTAATTTTGATTACAATACTGACAAAATAATGTTGAATGTTTCAAGTTTGATACTATTTTACTCTCCTATGTATTGGTTTTACAAATTATGAATGATACAATCAAGGTTGTCTTATTTGTCTCTATCAATTTCAGATAGATGTGTGGCTCTATTCTTGTTTATTAATTCAAAGAATTAATGTAGGTGCTTGAATATGGCTATAAGTTTGTATTGAACTGGGTGTTAGGATGCTAGTAAGAAGTAAAGGTTAAGACACAATGCTAAAATGCTGTAATGCAACATTTTAGAGCTTCATATACTATCAAGTGTGAAAATTGTTATCAGATTATGTATGTGTTTGAGTTGACTCCGTTCCAAGGATGAGGCACTGATCTAAGTGTGTTATTCATGTTACATTTATTGGTTAATGTAGCAGTTGATCATCCTTTAAATCAAATTTACTTATCAATCGCAATTTGTTTGTGTGTTGAGCTCAGTTTATTATATCTCTCATGTTTGAATTAAACACTATGATAAAGGTCAGCCAAACCTTTAGGGTGTTGTGTCATTCAAACAATTGAAGGAGAAAACCTTTGTTCACAGTGTATTTGGTACTTTAGCACACAAGTATCTATAAATATAACTGATTGGTATTACCCTCCCTAGTTTAACAGAGCCAGAAGTGTAGGAGATTTTAGTCTCTGACTGAATCTTGTTCGTTTGCCACATCAACCTGTTGAGTCTGAATATGAGAGATTGGGTACTCTTTAGGACTCACTGTATCTGTTGATTTGGGAACCAACACATTGGCGACTCTACTGGGGAGAATTCCAAAAATATTTGGTTTCAAACCATTTAGTCAAAGAGTCATTGAATTTTCTAAAAAATGATCCAAGGAGGTCTGCATACTAGAAGGAGATTGAGCTGCAATGTTTCTGATGTATTCTTGAAGTCTGGTGCTCTGTTGGTGGAGAGAACTCAGAAATACATAGATCTTGGAAGAAGCTTTCTGCTCCTTGAAGATCTTTTCCTCTTTCAAAGAGGTGGTGACTCTACATAAGTTTCTACATCGTCAGAAGAGTTGGTTGCAACAGTTCTTAGGTATTTTTCTGTTGTAATATTCCTATATGAAGGTTTTCAACAAATGTTCTAGTTAATACTATCCCTTATTCAATACTCTGAGGTATTAGTAGAAAAGGGAAATGAGAAAGTAGGATATTCTGAAAAGGATATTGAGAAGAAATTAGTTGTAGATGGAATAAATTTATATGCAAATATGTATTGTTGTCCTAGTTCTACCTCTACAAGTTGTAATATCATGCCTAGAACACAACCCTGTCCTCAAAGGAAAGTGTTCACTAATGAGAGATACGACCTTCTATATTTTAGTAAATCCAAGGTTACCCACATTCTGTCCCAAAAAGAATTAATGAATGTTTTCCTAAGTTTAGAGGAGGTTTTGAAGAATCAACATCACAACATGTACAAGTTTTTCTTGATGTAATAGGAGACTGTCAAATAGTAGAGGAA
The DNA here is from genome assembly GCA_007258455.2 of Sequoia sempervirens. Lineage (NCBI taxonomy): Eukaryota > Viridiplantae > Streptophyta > Pinopsida > Cupressales > Cupressaceae > Sequoia > Sequoia sempervirens. Next base: position 669,450,862 of record VDFB02270651.1, read on the forward strand.
GATGATATCATGAAATTTTTTGTAAGAACTTTAGAAAATGATATTGAATAATGGTTCTCTAGTTTACCAATGCATTCCATAGATTCATGTCATGAGCTCAAAATGCATTTCATTGATTATTTTGAAGAAGAGTCAATAGACAATGAATGCTTGACTAAAGAAAGAAATTTGCATACCCAAGAAGTATTTGAAGAGAAATATGAAAATAAGGTTGACCATATGTTACCTATTAATGCATTTTGTGATATAGAAAGATTGGAGGATGAATCTGTCTATGATTTTCATGATAGATTCATAAAATTTCTGCTTGCTATACCATAATTAAAAAGACCTGATGAGTTATATTGCATTGATTTGTTCTGTGAGAATTGTGAGCCAGCTTTGAGTACTATTCCAGGTCACTTGAAGCCCCCTAGTATTAAATGTTTATATCAATGGCTATCAATAATTGAAGAAATGATAGATAAATATGGAAGGAATCTCCTAACACAATTATGTGATGGTACCTTTTCAAGACTCGGTCCAATAGATGCAGATGGTATAGTAGAAGACAAGAATGATGCATTGTTTGGTGATGAGGAAGTTGTTTTTGAACAATCTATAGAAGAAATAAACCCATATGAAGATTGCAGCCATAATGGTCATGAAGAGATAGATGAAACATCTAAAGTTTCTTCTATTTGCTTTAAAAATACAGAAATAGAGAGCATATTTTCTATATTAGATGAAGGCTGCAATGATGTTGATACTGAAAGTATTTTCTCTTCTATAGATTTTGAATATATAGTTGAAGATCATGTTGATTCTGAAGTTTTATGTCTTAATGATGAGAATACTTTTGAAGGCTCACAAGAACAAGATGATGGGTATGAACTAAATATCTTGTTTGAAGAAGACATGTGTGATCAATTCTACAAGTGAGTGTAGCATTGATGAAAGCTTTCATGATGATAAGACAGAGGAGCCTATTGATTTGAAGAGTACTTTTGAGAATGTCAACATATCAGATGAAAGTGATAGAGTATGCAACGATTTTCAGTCAGAGCAATCATGTGTGAGAAGTTGCAATGAAGAAATAAGTGATGATTTTCAGTTTGACAGTGAAGAATGTAGCCTTGTTGATTGTAGCAGCAATATCAACAAAGAAGGAGATATGTATGCAATATGTTCATTGCATGAATCAATTGAAGCAATTGATTATGACGAGCATGCATATGTTGATAATGATAAACAAGAAACTCCTATTTTGTTTGATTCTTTACCTTCTTCTACTTCTTTTGCTGACTTTGAAGTTATCACTAAGTATCTGCATGATGATAACATTGATATATTTGTACATGAAAGTAAAAGTGTAGAGATAAACATTGGTACAACTAATGACAACCCTTATGCAAACAAGGTGATTGTGTCAATCACATAGATACATATGAGGATCTCTTTTCTGGATCTGCAACTCATAGTTTTTCTCTTGAACATTATGTTTCAGATTTTCATGTTGATGTAGCAAGAGGTGGTGTTGAATAGGACACTCTTTGTAATAGTGAATGTGTTTTGAACACTTGAACTATGATGAATTTGTTGCAAACGAAGATTCCGAGTCATGAGAGTGTGCATCTAAGGTTATCTTGTGTGATAATATGAAGAATGTTGATGACCTTGTCCATGAACATGAAGTGGAGAATACTATTTGGGATGATGATGCATTGTTTGAATGCTATGATTTGGATGTGGAGGAAGGTATTATGAGTTTTGGTGAATCTTGTTTTTAAAACATTGAGGCATGTAATAATGTGACTAAGCCGTGTTGTTGGGATGATGATACAATTGACCACGATGCAAATCAGTTGAAAGAGTTAGAAATGTGTGAGTATTCTTTGCTCAACAGATAGAAGGATTGCATACTATTTCTGATTGTAACCATTATGAGGGGGTTACTAAAGGTGATGAGATTGTGTCTTCACATAGTGTGAGTATCCTTTGCACCTAAAAAAATCTGCCCAAGTGACCTACTTTGGAGGGTCACAATTCAAGGCCTGTTGATTTTCAAGACAAACCCCTTGGTGGAATCATTTAATTGACATATGTGAACAAGCTTGTCAATTTTCAGCTTCCCATGATGAATTTTGATAGTGTTTTGAAAAGTGAAGCTGGAAGGTTCTGAAACTTTTTTTGTTGTTTGCATATTGTCAATCCTGCAAAGTGAACTCCTATTTGAGTTGATATCTTGCAACTAGATGTTCATCGTGTCAAAAGGATTGTTTCTCTCCATTTTCCCTACATTCATTTTATCTTTATTTTGTTTTCAAAGTCTCATGATCAGATTTGATATTTTTACTAAGTCAAAAGAAAATGCAGTTTGTTCACTTTTTACACCTACATTTTCAAAATGTTTCAAAGTGGTCATCTTTGACCCTTAATATCTTTTGACGAATGTGGATTGAAGAGAATCCCTCTCGCACACATATTCAGTGTATCTAAATGACCTAGTGTGTCCAATGGCAGCCCCCCATAAGTTGTTTTGATATTTTTTCAAAGTAGTGACTTTAAGAGCCCCGATTGGTTCTAAACATATGCAGTTGCAGAAATGGCCAATTGAGCAACTTTGACATTGAATAACTTTCACCTCGAGATCCCTTTTTTCAATCATCTTATTGCATTGCATTCTTGGGTCAAGTATCTACATGCCTACTCAGTTTCAGACTCTTAGGATAAGTTCTGATAGGTTATTTAATCATTTTTTGATCGCGACATGGCCAAAATGGGTGTTCCAGAAAGTGTCAAATTTTGTAATTCTAATGAAAAACCTTTTCTTTTTTTGGTCTAAAACCCCTACAACTCAATTTTCATAAAGAACAGAGGTCATATGATGCATTATTTTAATGCATTTCTTATGTAGCGAACACGTCTCGAGGCTAGTTTACAAATGAGGTACTTGATTTTGGATGGCTGGGTAAATTTTGAGGAAATGGGTTTTCTCTAAACAATTTATTATGGCCGCACACAAAAAATATTGGATTTAGGGGTCACCATTTGTATGTAGTGAAATTTCTCCGTTTGGGCCGCAGGCGTAATTAAAATTTGTCCATTTTCTAATGTTTTCAAATGTTAATATTTAAAATATTGTGAATATTTTAAATATTGGGAAAATGCAAAGAGGCATTTAGGGAAAACATAAAATAAAATTTTAAATGCTATGAGGAAAAGCAAGTTTAATTCTTGCTTCTGATTGGCTAGAAAGCAACTTTCACAGCTTTCTGCATGGATGAACTCATGGACAAAAATTGTTTTGGTTTGTTTTTCCCATTTGAATCAGCGATGGCATGATGGTTGTGTCCTCTCAGTGCCCATCGCGGATTCAAGGGCTCTTTCCTTTTGCACATTGGTGATGGAGTATGTTCTGAGTTCTTTATCACTCATTGCTAATATGTATATTTGTTTCTTGCTGCATCCGGATAATTGCTTGAGCGATGGAGTTGTTAAGGGCAGATTTTTGATCTCCAATATCTATTGGATTGAAAATTGAAGTGTTTCCTTCTCAATGGAAGTTTCTTCTAGAGCATTTTGGGCAGATTTAATCAAGTATTAATGCAGGATGAACAACTCTCACGTTTTTGGCTTTATGGCAAGATTTTGGGGGTTTTTATTGGCTCAAAATTGCTGCTCCATGATCTAAAATCACCCATTGATCATTACTAATACCTGGGCAGTGATCTTTGTCATGTTTGTGATGAGTTCCAGGTGCCTACAACAATTAAAACGCCCCTGCATCAAGAAAAACGACCTGCACATTTTCTCTTGCCATGGCTGCAAGAGGTTTCGTCAAAATTCCAAGGGAAGTAGCAAAACAAAGAACGAAGGATTTTGGTTGAAAAGTGGAATATGGTTAATCACAGTTTCATTTCATTTTTCCCAAACTCATCAGCGATGGTGCGATGATATCGCCCATCGCTGTTCTAATTTGCAGTTCTTCAGACTATTAGCGATGAGCGCTGCCATATAGTAAATATCTCCCATCGCTAATTAATTTTAGTTGTTCTGAATATATGAGAGATGTGTGATGAGAGTTCTCAGAGCAAATAAATATGGTGGCCCTGTGGCAGGATGTTCAAAGTTGTTTAATAATTTGAACAAGGGAAACATAAAGCTCACGGGTAAACAATTTTTGCTCGATAAAGTGAAATAAAATAGAAACTTTGGTTGCATTATATTCATCGAGCATTGCTACTATGTTCTCATTTTTCATTTCTATTCACGATATGCGATGAATGCTGGAAATGTTGGAAGAAAGTAAATGTTGGGACCAAGTGAAATTTTAAAGTTTCATAACTTTTAAAATGTTTGTTGAGTGTAATATTTTAAAAGCTCCTCTTTTAAAATATAATATTTTAATCTAGAGCACGAGGGCAAATATTTTGATAAAATATTTTTCGTGACTGGTAGAACAAAAGGTTAAATATTTTTGATGCTGGGCATTATATTTTAATATCAGGTGAAGGTAAATGAGCATGGGTGAATTCTATATTAAAGCCTTCATTAATAAAGTTAAGAAACTTTATTTGATGGGAAACAAAGATGAAACTTTTATGCTGGGCATTAAAAGTTTAATGGTGTGGAAAAAATAAAAGTGAAAAGGGCATAGGATATATTTATGTAAGTGAATAATATATTCATAGTGCAAAGTGTTTTTGTTGGAGATGAGTTTTTACGAAGAACACCATTTTCACACAGCTGGGTGAAAAATGAACAAAGGGGAGATAAACTCTTTTGCAAGGTAAAGGTTTTTTTCAACAAGAGAACAAAAAGGAATGATGATTTTTTAGGTTAGGGGATATTTTTCTGTTGCAGGTGCATGAAGCATGAATTTGAAAGCAAATTGAAGAGTCTTCAACAAGCAAAGGAAGTTGCAAATCAATGAACCTGAATATTCCAAGTGTCTTCTTCTAATCTCCAGTTAGGGTTTCTTTCTCCTTAAGTGTTGTTTTTCTACCTCATTTTTAGAGAGGTTGTATTACATAATTTATCACAGAAGATTATAATGAGAATACAAATAATTTTAGAGCTGAGTCTTAGAGTCTGAGTCTATCAATATTTATGTAATTTTGATTACAATACTGACAAAATAATGTTGAATGTTTCAAGTTTGATACTATTTTAATCTCTTGTGTATTGGTTTTACAGATTATGAATGATACAATCAAGGTTGTCTTATTTGTTTCTATCAATTTCAGATAGATGTGTGGCTTTATTCTTGTTTATTAATTCAAAGAATTAATGTAGGTGCTTGAATATGGCTGTAAGTTTGTATTTAACTGAGTGCTAGGATTCTAGTAAGAAGTAAAGGTTAAGACATAATGCTAAAATGTTGTAATGCAACATTTTAGAGCTTCATATACTATCAGGTGTGAAAATTGTTATCAGAATATATATGTGTTTGAGATGACTCCATTCCAAGGATGAGGCACTGATCTAAGTGTGTTATTCATGTTACATTTGTTGGTTAATGCAGTAGTTGATCATCCTTTAAATCAAATTTACTTATCAATCACAGTTTGTTTGTGTGTTGAGCTTAGTTTATTATATCTCTCATGTTTGAATTAAACACCGTCATAAAGGTCAGCCAAACCTTTAGGGTGTTGTGTCATTCAAACAATTGAAGGAGAAAACCTTTGTTCACAGTGTATTTGGTACTTTAACACACAAATATCTATAAATATACTGAATGGGATTACCCTCCCTAGTTTAACAAAGACAAAAGTGTAGGAGATTTTAGTCTCTGACTAAATCTTGTCCGTTTGCCACATCAACCCGTTAATTCTGAATATGAGAGAGTGGCTACTCTTTAGGACTCATTGCATCTATTGATTTGGGAACCAACACACTGGTTTTTTCCAAAAAAAAGACACACAAACAAAAGAAATTATAGATGAAAGGCTTAACATTGTTAAAAAGTGAAAAAAATTACATCGTTGGATAGCTAAGAGAGAACCTAACATTACCTAGGTATTTGATTTGTTTGAAATTGAAACACATGCAATCCTGACGGTGAGCATGAACCCGATTATGTGAAATATTGTAGAATTTTCAAAACATATCTCTAGTCGTTGGGAAGGCCCTCCAATCCTTTGAGTTGGTATTCCAAGGAAAATACCAAGCCTAAGGCTTGGGAATTCCCAAAGCAAGATATAACACACACACGTTATATCTTAGTTTTGACATAGTTTTTTGTGTTTGTGCAGGATATGTCTAGCAAGACATAACGCGAGTGTGGTATAATGCGCTTGAGTTATGCCTTGCTTTATGTTAAATGTTACTCTATTGAATGCATGTTTATATATTTGTATTTTTGTATGTACATGTATGTATGTATGCATGTTTGTATGTATGTATGCTTGTATGTATGTATGTATACATCAATGCATGTATATATGTATGCCTATATGTATGTAATATTGTATCTATATATGTACACATGTATGCTTGTATGTATGTAGGATCATAAGTACATATGTATTATGCTTGTATGTATGTATTTATGTATGTCTTTAGAGGGAGGGATAATTTTAAGAGAGAGAGAGATTTTTCTATGTAGGGTGGGAGGGAGAGATGGAGGTAGATACCTGAAAGAGAGAGAGATAGGTAGTGAGAGAGAGTCTTGAGAGAGGGAGAGGGGGTGGAAGGGAGATTCTAAGAGAGAGGGAGCGAGAGAGAAGTGGTTGGAGTGAGAGGGACTTAGCTAGGTAGGGTGGGAGGGAAGGGGGGAGAGAGAGAGAGAGAGAGAGAGAGAAGAGAGGGAGAGAGAGAGGGGGGAGAGAGAGAGGGAGAGAAAGAGAGAGTTATGCAGGTAGGGTGCCAAAGGGAGAGAATTGAGAGTGTGAGGGGGGTGAGAGGGAGAGACTTGAGAGATAGGTAATCAAAGGGAGTGTGAGAGTGAGAGACCTAAGAGAGGGAGAGGTTGTGGGAGGGAGTGACCTGAGAGAGGGATAGATAGAGGGGGTGGGAGGAGAGGAACTATCTAGGTAGGGTGGGAGGGATAGAGAGAGAGAGAGAGAGAGAGAGAGAGAGAGAGAGAGAGAGAGAGAGAGAGAGAGAGAGAGAGAGAGAGAGAGAGAGAGATTTACCTGTGAGGTGCTAGAGGGAGAGACCTAAGAGAGAGAGGGGTGGGAAGGAGAGACCTAAGAGAGGGAGAGAGATGGAGTGGGAGAGAGAGGGATTGATGGAGAGGTAGTGGGAGGGGTATAAAGAGATAGATAGAGGGAGTGAGAGAGAGTGGTAGGGATTTATTGAGCGAGAGGTATGTAGAAAGAGGGAGAGGGTAGATAGAGATAATTAGAGAGGGTAGGAGAGAGGGAGGGAGAGAGAGGTGAGATGCATAGATAGAGAGAAAGGTATAGGGGTTGAGGGTATATTGATGGATTAGGAGTGGGAGAACCCAGGGTTGATGGTTTAGGCATTAGGGTTTAAGGGTCGAGGGTTGAGGGATTAGGGTTATGGGGTAGAGGGTATTGGGTTGAGGGTAGAGGTAGAATTTAAGTGCTTAGGGTTGGGAGGGTTGGGGGGTTTAGGTATAGGTTTGATGGTATATGGTTGAAGGATTAGGCTGAGGATCCAATGTAAAGGTAGAGGGTATAGGGATTGATGGTTTAGGTTTTTAAATGGTTGAGGGTTGAGAATTGAGGGGGTTTAGGGTTTAATGTATAGGTAGAGGGTAGAGGGTTTATGGGTAGAGGGCTGAGGGTTTAAGGTTGAAGGTAGAGGATTGAGGGTGAGCAGGGTTGATGGATTACCGCTGAGGGTCCAATGTATAGGTAGAGGGTATAGGGCAGAGGGATTAGGCTTCTAAGAGTTGAGGGTAGAGGGTAGAGGGTATAGGGTTGAGGGTTTTAAGGGTTGAGGGATTAAGGGTTGAGGGTATAAATTTTTCTTGGCTTTAAGGATTTAAGGGTTGAGGGATTAGGGTTTAGGGTAGAGGGTATTGGGTTGAGGATAGAGGGTAGAAGGTTTAAGGGTTTAGGGTTTAAAGGCTAAGGGTTGAGGGTTTAGGGTGTAGGGTTGAGTGTTTAAAGGTTTAAGGGTTGAGGGTTTAGGGTTGATGGATTAGGGTAGAGATGGAGGGAGAAGTGAGATAGAGAGGAGAGAATAGGAGGGAAGGACAAAGATATATGAGGGTTGAGGATCCAATGTATAGGGTAGAGGGTTGAGAATTGAGGGTATAGGGTTGAGGACCTATAAGGTTGAGGGATTAGGGTATTGGGTTGAGGGTATAGGGTTGAGGGTATAGATGGTTGAACGATTATGGTTGAGGGTCCAATGTATAGGTTAGAGGGTATCAGGGTTGAGGGTTTAGGGCTTGAGGGTTGAGGATTGAGGGATTAAGGGTTGAAAATTGAGGGTTGAGGGTTTAATGTACAAGGTAGAGGGTAGTGGGTTTAAGGGTTGAGCGTTGAGGGTATAAGGTTGAGGGTATAGGGTTGGGGGATTAGGGTTGAGGGTCCAATGTATAGGGTAGAGGGTATAGGGGTTGAGGGAGTAGGGTTTAAGGGTTGAGGGTTGAGTGTTGAGAGATTAGGGTAGAGAGTTTACTTGGGTTTAAAAGTTTAAGGGTTGAGGGAATAGGGTTGAGGGTAGAGGGTATTGGGTTGAGGGTATGTGGATATAAAATCCCTTGAGCTCCCTTCAGGTTGATTATATTTTTTAAAGTTTGACCTGCACCCCATACATTTGAATATCCCCAGGCCCCTTTTTGAAGAGCTTCACTCGTTATCGCTACGTGTCCCCTGCGCGCTCCTCGCAAGGATTTCCTCCCTTCCTTCTCTACCAAGCCCCACCATGCTTCCATGTGTCAACAGTGTAGGCCTTTGAAATCCTGCTTGCCTTCTCTTCTCTACCAAGCTTCGCCCACGTACCACATAGCATCGTTCCACGTACAATTTTTGGTAGACCCCACAGTCAGTGCTGGTAGCGAAGACTTCTCCATGTGTCTTCTCCACCGGGGTTTTCGTTGCAAGGAGGGAAGAATGAACAACATGCCCTGACCTATCACCACGTGTCCCAACTGAATTCATGGGTGAGTGACACATGTCTACATGGTAATTTGTTGCTTCTGCATAAGGGTCCCACTGCCATCGTTTGCAGGGGATGCGTCTATCTCAAAGGCGACTGCATTCTATGGCTCAGAATATTTTTTGTTGCAACAGCCTTGGGAAATCATTGCTATGGACATCATTGCTTGTGATGAAGGAACCTTTTCTGTTACTGGCTTTCAAGTGGTGGGATTATTTTCTATAAATATTGCTTCTTCTTTCCAAAAAAGAGTTCAAAACATACACAAAAAATAGTGGAAAGACACCGGGCTTTTTGTATTGTTTTTTATTATTGTATTAAGACTTGTAGACTGTGCCATTGTTGTTCGGCCTTTCTGTTTCTTAGCTATTTGAAAAAATATTATGTTTTACCATTATTGTAATAAGTAGTTTATTTGTAGAACTTCTATGATTTCAATATAAGTTTTCTGATTTAGACCATGTTTTGGACTCTTCTTTTCAGTAAATGTGTGTGGGAGTTATTTTATGTTATTGAATAAATTATTTGGGTTTTCATCTACGATTTATGTTATTCCGGGACATGCGGATTGTTGAACGGACCCTTAAATCTCATTCAAAAGGGAGACTTACCATGCCCACACCTACATCTTGGTGCATCACCTTAGATTAGATCTTTATTTTTTATATCTGCTTCCTTTTCCCATTCCAAAACCCAAAATTTCAAAAGGATCCGGCTTCTTTAAAAACTTGGAGGTCGCTTAGTTTAGCGCAATTGGTCCCCCATTAACCGAGTTTCCCATAAGGTTGCTACTTGTCAAATTTTGACATCAACAATTTCTTTTTATGGCATGCCCAGTAGGACTTGTTTTTAATGTATTTAAATTCAAAGTGGGTGTATGAGCCATCGACCTATTACTAGATCCCAAATAATGAATAACCTTGGCCTGCTAGTGCCACCACTAGTAATAGTACAAACTAGAACCCATCTGGTGAACGTTTTGATCCCTCCACCAACCATGTTGCCAATTGGTAATTGAAATTATGTGGCATGGTATGCCAGAAGCCCCCTTATAGCACCAGTAACACCCGCCATTTGGGCCCCTATCCCTACCTTTGCTTTAAAAGTTATACCAAAATTCACCAGGGAAGGCTCGAAAACACCATCCGAACACCTCCAAGATGTGGTGGAGGTGTGTTTGGTGCACATAGTCACCAACCAAAATGTAGTGCTAAGGTTGCTCATAACCTCTTTCAAGGGTAAGGCACTAGATTGGTACCACACTCTGGAAGCTAACACTATTAGTACCTGGGACCAACTCGGAGATCGTTTCTATGAAAGATTTTTGAATAATGGAGATTGGTATTCACTATATCATCAACTAGCGACCATAAAGCGGGCCCTATATGAAGCCATGACTAACTTAAACACCCGGTTCCACACAACTTGGCAGAGGATCCAAGCTGTTATCCACCCTCCAACCGAGTTGACATTCATGTTCTACCTGAAATCCATCAATGCTGACATCTCGATGATGATACAGTCTCTTGGCAGGACCACTCTACTGGATGCATACAACATTTCTTTCAAGGAAGAGAACAATTTGATAGACACCAAGAAGTTTCCACCTCAGCCCGCTATACCTATATTTCCCGAGATCTTAGTTCCCACCCAGGAAATAGCATCTACCAGTGCACTTGCTCCTCCTCAATCCATGTACACAAATTCGGGTGTGCCACAGAACATTGCTTCTACATCTAGCTCTTCAGAAGATGAGATGAGTGATGTCAAGGAGTTGTTGTGAACCATATCAACAAAAATAGCTACCATCAAGTAGAACTAGTTTGTGCCTCCGAAGCCAACCTACCAAAATTATCAAGGAAGAAGATCTTCCTACCAGAAAAATTAGTTCCAAGGAGGCCTGCACACAAATCCGCAGACTCAAAAAACTAATCAGATGGTGCTAGTCCCTACTTTGCTACAGAATGATCACCCAAGCTTGAGTAGAGAGTTGATGGCAGGGTAAAACAATCTCGCCGATGACATCAATCCTTGGTGCTTCCCCTGTGGCAATGCACATATGCCCCAAAACTACCTGCACAAAAACCTACAAAAAAAGGTGGTGGAACAACGCAGTCAGGGCACAATGTCAGACCCTAGAGGTTATGTATACGCCTCTCCCCAGATGAAAAATGTGGTACTCACCGTGCAAATACAAGGGATGTCCCTAGAGCAAGAAACAGATATAGCTCTCGACCACATGCTCTTTTCATGGATGGAAGAAGAAGAGGCAGTGTTTGCAAATGATGCATCCACATCGAAAGCCCCACAAATGTAGTCCAATTACAACACTCAATCCAAGAGGAGATTCACAGGTGAACCAGTCATCCCACAACCCAAAAGTGTTCCCAACCAAACTCCTAGTACCTCCGCAGTTGTGCAACAATTTCAGCCCTGAAGGGAAATTGTTATAATAAGGGCTAAGGAACATAAGCCTTTAATTCTGCTGCCATTCAATGTGGTGGAACAATTGAAAAACTTGTTTGCTAATGTGTCCCTCTGGGATATCTTAGTTATTCTGGAACATAAATCATTGCTGCAGAAGGCTCTACTTGAAGATGCAATCATTGAGCCAACAGAGCAATCACTCAAGGGAAAGGTCATTGATTCATCACCCACAGCCAAAGTTCTCACAAATAGTACGGAGGAAGCCTCTACCTAAGTTGGAGATAAGCTGAAACCAAAGCCCTTTTTTCTAACTCTTATTGTGGGTAAAAAAATATTACATAGTTCCATGATTGACTCTGGTGCGAGCACCACAGCCATGCCCAAACAGATAGTTGAAGCCTTAGGACTTAGCTATGAACCTTTAAAAAAGGGGTTTCTACAGCTTGATGTGAACAAGGTTGAAACTGTAGGCATCATTAAGGACCTCCCCTTGAATCTATTCTCCTAACCTAGTATCACAGTTCCACAAGATACCGTGATCATAGATGTTCCCCCCATGTTTGGTCTTTGCTTATCTCAGAAATTCACTTCCAAGATAGGTGGATATATTTCTTTAGATTGGTCACACTTGATCCTTAGGACCAAACATGGAGCTAAAATGAAAATAATATCCGAACCTCTACATTCAGAACATATAGCAGATGAAGCCATGATCAACTTTGAGGCCGCTCATACCTCTATCACCAAAGAGGAAATGTATTGTACTGAGCTATTAGAGGATGAAAAGGTGACTGGAGACTGGACTGATTTAGAGGAGGTCCTCTTGAGTGAATATATAGACACTGATCCTTTGGAAACTATCATGCTACTGGGTTAGGAACCTATGTCATCTATGATGAAGATCAAGTACTTTCGAAGGTCATGAAGGAATTCAAGAGTTTTCAAGCCTCATAGCTATGGACACTACAATTTGATGGAGCGAGATGAAAAGTTGGCACAGGAGTTAGGATATGTTTGACATCCACATCCAATGAAAAGACACTCTGATCCTTTCGCTTCTAGTTCACTTGTTGAAACAATGAAGCTGAATATGAAGACCTAGTGCAAGGTCTAAGCCTTGCAAAGAAGATGGGCATTAAGCAAATAATGGTGTTAAGAGACTCAGAACTAATAGTAAATCAAGTTTGAGGGCTCTTCGTAGCCAAGAATGTCCATATGAGATCCTATAGACATAGAGTCTAGGACCTGATCAAGGGCTTTGAAGCCTTCAATATCTAGACATTGCCCAAAGAAGAAAATGTAGATGCAGATTGCATGGCGGCAATTGGATCTCAATTTGATCCTGCTTCTGACTTAATTCATAATATACACTCTGTATGAGTGATTGTCTGATCGACAATCCCAGATAATGATCTAAGATGGTAGGTGTTTGAAAGTGATGAACACATCGCCTCATTCATCCAACAATCAGGAGTGTTCGCTGAGCAATTCCAACTGAAGATTGTTGAGGCCTATGAAGGACAAATTATTTAGTTAAGGTCCAGCAAGATTCCAAAAGGATTGATCACTCTCGAAAACCTATTTGATTGTGATGATGCAAGAAATGACAAGAGGAAGTTTGTAGTGAACAAAAGTGACTATGCAGATCTTCAGGTAGGAGATGGAAGGAGACTTAAGGTCGAAAAAGATGTCTCACAACACGATAAAGAAAGACTCATCCATTTCTATGAGAAATATGAAGGAGTAGTGGTCTGGTCATATGATGAACTCAAGGGATACGATCCCGAAATCATCTAGCATACTATAGAACTGACGGAAGATGCAAAACCGGTCTGCCAAAAGTAGAGGCCAGTAAATCTGAAGATTGAAGCCTTGATGGCACAAGAGCTGACAAAGCTAATTTAGTCTCGGATCATCTTCTCGATCAAGCACAGTACATGGGTATCTAACCTAGTTCTAGTTCAAAAGAAGAATGGAGACATCCACCTATGTGTTGATTTCTAGGACCTGAACAGAGCATCCCTGAAGGACCACTATCCCTTGCCTTCTATTGAGTCAATCTTGCAAACTATGGCAGGCTCATAAATGTTTTCTCTACTGGATGACTTCTTTGGTTACAACCAGATCTTAGTAAAAGAGGAGGACCGAAACAAAACAACATTCACTACCAACTTGTGGGGAACATTTGCATATGCAAAAATTCCCTTCGGCCTCTCAAATGCAGGAGCTACCTTCCAACGGGCAATGGATATTTCTTTCAGGGATTTTATCAATAAAATCATTTTGATCTACCTGGATGATCTTACAGTATTCTCCAAACATAAGGATGATCATTTTGATCACCTTGAATTGGTCTTTAAAAAATGTGAGGAGTTCGAGATATCCCTAAACCTGAAAAAATGTGTTTTCAGAGTGCTGCAAGGAAAACTATTAGGACATGTAGTATCCAAAGATGGAATTGCAACCAATCCGAAGTAGGTGAAGGAAATCAAAGAGTTCCCCCTACCAGTCAATAAGAAGGGAGTTCAGTCCTTTCTGGGACAGGTAAATTTTGTGAGCAAATTCATTTTTGATTTTGTAGGAATAATTAGACCTATCACCCTAATGCTCAAAAAGGATCAATTTTTCAAATGGACAAAGGAAGCTAGAGAAGCCTTTGAAAAGGTTAAGGATGCTATTTCTTTAGCTCCTGTGCTAGTGAATCTAGACCTATCAAAGGAATTCATAATGTATGTGTTCAGTAGCAAATCGAGCATCGCTACTGTTCTAACCCAAAAGGATGATGAAGGAAAGGAAGAACATTTGATAGCATTTCACTCCCAAACCTTAAAAGATTATGAGACAAACTATAAATTCATTGAAAGGAAATCATTTTCCATTGTTAAGGGACTTAAGAAGTTCTGACACCTCATATCTTACAACAAGGTGATTGTATATGTCACACATTCTAGTGTGCATGAGTACATCATGGAAGGAGAAATCATCGAAAAAGGGGCCAATTGGATCACTAAGATCCTCGAATATGATATTGAGGTCAAGCCCACAAAGACCATTCAGGGAAGAGGATTGTGCAAGTATATGGCACATAACAAAGAAATGTCAGCTAAAGAGGAGCAACCCGAGCTTGTTATAACAAATGAACCTGAGTCTAAAGGTTGCTGGCTAGCAGACATAGTAAGATTCATGCATACCGAAAAATATCTGTTGGGCCTTCCTTCTTAGAAGAGAAGATTATATAGATTTCAAAACAACGGATATGCACTTATTGAAGGGGTCCTCTTCAAAAGGAACTTCAATGGAATTCTACTGCGGTGTGTCACCATAGAACAAGCAAGGAGAATTCTTGACACTTTCCACAACAATCCCAGGGGCAGACATTTCTCTGCAAAAACCACCGCTATCAAAATAATGTGTGTTAGATATTTCTGGCCTACACTATTCAATGACTCACACTATTTGGTTAAGGCCTACAAGGAATTCCAATTCTGCATGGGGAGGAGGGAAAACTATGTAATGCCTCTCAACCCGATAGTGGTTGATGAACCCTTTGTGGAATGGGGCCTTGATTTTATCGAGATGATTAATCTCGCTTCCAGTGTAGGACACAAATGGATCCTCATGGCTATGGACTACTTTACTAGATGGAATGAAGCCATGCCCCTGAAGAATGCGATAGAGGTGAAGATTACAGGACCTATTTCTAAAATGTTGAAGAAGGGTGAAAAGGTACTTTGGAGTGAAGAGCCCAGTCAAGCTTTTAAGAAGATTAAATAAGCTATTAAAGAGGCTCCAGTTTTTAATTCTCGTGACTTCTCGAAACCAATGCATATTTTCTCTTTTGCTTCTTTTCATACTATTGCTGCTATTTTACTATAGAAAAATGAGCATAGTTTTGAACAACCAATTGCATTTTTTAGCAAGTCTTTACAGGATACAAAATTGAAGTATGACACTACTGAGAAACAAGCCTATGCTTTGGTAAAGGCTATAAATAATTTTACGACTTACCTACAAGGGGCTACAGTTATTGCTTTTGTACCAAGTGTGGCTATGAAGGACATCTTTACTCAGTAGGAGACAACAGGAATAAGGTGTAGATGGATCAACCGGATCCAAGAATTCAACATTAAGGTTCATATTACCAAGTTAGTAAGAGGACATGGCCCAGCCAAGTTGATGGAAGAGGAGAATTTAGAAGCCAATCAAATTAATCACACTGAAGTAAATGATGTTGCACCTCTCTGTGATATGCAAACATGTGGATGGTATAGAAGAATTATCCAATATTTACAAACTTTGCAATGTCCTGCTGATATGGTTGATAATGAAAAAAGAACATTGAAATTGCATGCTATCAGGTATGTGATCATTGATAATGAGCTATGGTGGAGAAGCTTGGATGGAGTACTTCTAAAATGTGTGGATGGAAAATAGGCATTGTAACTTCTGCAAGAAATGCACAATGAGGTGTGTGGTGGTCATTATATGGAAAAGACTACTGCACACAGGATTTTAAGAACTAGATTCTGGTGGCCTACAGTTTTTAAAGATGCTCACAAATTTGTTAAAACTTGTGACACTTGGCAATGATTCTCAGGAAAACTGAAGTTTTCAAGAGATATTCCACTCAGACCTATGACAGTTGAAGCCCATTTCTAGAAGTGGGGAATTGATTTCATCGGGGAGATACCAGAAAAATCTAGTGGAGGTCACTCATGGATTCTTGTTGCTACCAACTATTTTACAAAGTGGGTGGAAGCAATACCTAAAAAGAAGGCAAGAAGCAAGGTGGTAGTTGATTTTCTGTTGAATAATATTCTTATCAGATTTGGAGTCCCTTTGAGGACTATCTCAGACCATGCTATGTGTTTTAGATCAGATGAATTCAAGGACTTTTGTGAAAAACATGACATACAAGTCTCTTATTCTTCACCTTACCATCCTCAAGGAAATGGTCAAGCTGAGTCTAGTAATAAGAGCTTGATGAAGATAATCAAGAAAATTATGGAGAAGAACAAAAAGGCCTGGGATTCAAAATTAAAATTGGCACTCTAGGCAAATAGAGTGACTGTGAAAAAGGCTACTGGTTATTCGCCATTTGGTTTAGTATATGGTCTGGAGGCAAGATTTCCACATAATAAATTGTTCAAAATGTACAAGTTTGTGTAGGAATAAGATGAAGAAATCTGTGATGATATGCAACACAGGATAAATAATTTGGTTTAGTTGGATGAATCTAGGAGGTAAGCTCAAGACAAAAACTTGAAGATGCAACTGTAGGTTAAGCACTTATATGATAGAAAAAATTCTCCCAAGAAGTTTGAAGTTAACAACATGGTGTTAGCCTAGAATGCAAGAATTCAAGATAAGGGAAAACATGGAAAATTTGAAGCATTATGGATTGGCCCTTACTTGATAGCCATCACTCATGGAGATGATTCATATTTTCTTTAGAGCTTGACAGGTGAAATTTTTGAACTACCAGTACATGGACAGTTCTTAAAGCCATACTTCTCCTAAGTATGTTATCTTCCATGTACGTTCTTTTTGTATATTGTGTACATAGGTGTGTTTTCTTTTTGTTTTATTTTGGGTCTTGCTACCTTGTCTGGGTAGTTCCTCGGTTTAGATCTTTTGGTTTTAATCCACATTCTGGTCTGCTTCAACCTGAGATTCTTGAGATATCGCGAGGCATACGTCCCCAGTTGGAGCCACTGATGGAACCTTAATTCTCATGTCCCATCTTAAACACTTGTTGCACCTAGGAGGGTTTTAGAATTTATTTCCTTGAAATCAATTGAGCATTCTATTTGGTTGTTGACTCCCTATTGCTCGTTGCTAGTCACTATTTTAAAATTTTCTATTTTGGCAACCGGTTCCCTCATCATGAGTTCAAAAAGCTATGTTGTGATTGTGGGGTTCTTGAGTTTTTTATTTATCTATCGTATCATCCTAGGAAGTCCCCTCCATTAAAACAACTTATTAAGAACATGCATTAAAGTTTTCACTTAAGTTCAGCCGACTTTATGTCCTTATCGCTCATCGCTGATCACTTTTGAAATATATGTTTTAAATTGGTGATGAGCGATGAGGTGATATTTCTTTGATATCGGTCAACGAAAATCATTCTTTGAACTTCTGTTTGCAATCAACGATGAGTGAGGTTCTTAAGGGATCACTTATCACTAATAATTTTTGAGTTCTTAAAGTTGTAATAGTGATATGTGATGACTTCTCACTTTATGATCACAGTTTCATCGCTCATCACCAATATGTTGTGAAGAGATTGTTTACAATTAGTGATAAGCGAGATGATGAGTTCCCAATTGTATCGTATCTCGCAGATTTTTTTTTAGCGCTAAGCTTATGATTAGTGATGAGTGATATGGTCCCTAATGAAGAGTTCTCTCTCGCTAACTTGACTACATCCTATTTGTGATGTCTTTTGTGCCATTGATTGTTATGCAGGTGTACGTGTCAAGTTCTGGTGCTTACATCTCTTGTCGCTAATGGGAGTCAAGATTCAAAGTTGAACTAGCGAGGAGCAATGGAGATGAAGATGATCAGGAAACCAGCCACAGATCCAAGGGTCAAGATTTTGTCACATGAGATACTTGCATCGCTGATAATGATGGATGAGAAAGAATTGAATCAACAATTGGTGACAAATGCTAGATGAAGAGGCAACATGTCAAAATCTTAAGGATTTTGTATAAAGCAGAAAGAAAGGTAGCGAGGTGGATTATCAACCATTGATATAGTATTAAAGTTGAAGGATCAACGATCAAGGTTCAAAATTGAATGGCTAATTGTCAGTTCGCTTGTGTGATCTTACTATCAAATATTAATGGTGACATGCTCCCCTCTCAGACGTAACAGAAATTAGATATCTGGTTTATCGTGCATCCTAGTTCATTGGCTAGCAGAAAGAATACTAGAGGCTGAAGAATTTGTGAGGAAGGCTCTAGAAATTATACGCAACTAGGGTGACATAGTTTTCACCCAGGTAAGAAAAACTAATACCTCCTTTTAATTAAGGTAGTAAGATGTACCCATGAAAGCTAATGAGAAAATTGGTGGAAAATGCAATTTAGTCTTTTCTGGTGATTTCAATTTGATAATTGAGCACTATCTAAATTGTGAAGAAAGGTGTTTTGTTCAGTAGTAGAGTTTTATCCTGTCATAATTGTGAAGGGTTTTGTTTGGCCATAAGAAATTGTAAACCCTAGTCTCCATTTGTGTTACAAGCATGAGTGACCCAAAGCCTAGTGAATCCAGTGTCAGGCCTAAAAGGAAACCAAAGCAAAAGAGGGTCAAAATACCTAAAAATCATAATGCTTCAGCTGAAGTTGAGCCAAAACTAGTAGCTATGTCTAACCCTTTGCCTAGTACCCCAACGACTTCCACAAGGTCCAGAAGTGCAAAGAAGGAAACAAAAAAATTTATGCAAGAAACTTCTAGAGGTATTAAAGAGGGAGGGTCACGAATTGGTAAAAGGCCCACAAGAAAAGTTGTTGTTACCACCAGGTTGATTGATAATGCTGGCGAGATTGGTAAAAAACCCTAGCCCTAGAGTGGATGGAAATTTTTTAAGTATGCTTTCAATAGGCGAAATTCTAGTAAGCCTACATGCTATTTGTGGGGGTTGAACCTGGGAAAGTTAGTAGTTCCAAATGTGTTTGTGGAGGTTGATTTAATGATGGACCTAGCAAATAATTATGACTCTATTGACAAAAAAATCAAGAGTGAGAAGGGTGACATAATTTTGGTGGTGACAAAGAATAAAATGGTGGATGTGTTTGGGTTGAATCCAAATTACACTAAAAATTTTAGGCATGTTGACTTGTATGCTGAATATCAAGGGAGAAAATTTGCATATAGAGAAGCAATACTTGTGTGACATAGAAGGAACAAAAAAAAATCACTATTCAAGATGCTGAGCCTTTTGAGTGTGAAGAATTTGAAGATTATTTCAAGAACACTTATAATTGTCTAAACCAAGTGCTAGCTCAGGATTTTGAGGCTAGAATAACCCCTAAAGTGTTGGTGATGGTGGCAGATATACAAGAATATAATCGAAACACTGGTTTTGATTATGCTAATTTTGTTGCCCAACAAATGCATGAGGATTTTCTCAATTTGAAAAGGGAATCGCTCCCTCTATCTTTCCCTCATTATTCCTTACTGATGCACATGCTCTTGTGGGAAGGAGATTATGAGTGGAAAAGGAAATTGAATTTGAGGATTGTGAACAGTGAAAATGAGGCTATCCTTGTGCAAATGTGGACATACATTTGGGATCAGAATTGCTCCAATTCTAACTACATTTTGTTTTCCAATGTTGTAAGACATGGTATCTTAGAGTCATTGGGTATGGCACCTAGATTCAAACTTTTTCCAGAGATCAGAAATGTCATGTGCCCAAAGGATATACCAGGCTCTGCAGCAACACATAATTGGGCTGACTGGTTTCTGCATTCTGAATATACTTTGATCAGGGTTTATGGAGCTAAAGTGGCACCCCATTGTTTACCCTTGTATGTCTCAGATAGATTGGCTTGCATGGAGCTCATGTGGAAAATGGAGGTTATGGATTATTAAATTTTTAGAAAGGATAGAAAGGGCTCTGTGGTATACCCCCAATGTTCTTTTGCTTATTTTAAGGTCACTGCCCTTGAAGGGTATGAAAAATTGAGCATTATGGTGAATAATATCAGAATGCCTATAGATGAGGTTATATTTTTTGATCCAGAAGGATTTGTGGCTGAAAAGAGAAGACAAAATAACTTAGGCATCATACATCATTAATTTTTCTACAAAGATGATGTACTAAGGAATCTAAAAATTGATGAGGTTGTTATGGTTAGGAAAAGGGAATGGACAGCTATGACAAAGCTTGAGGAGAAGATTATGAAAAATAATTCCTTCTACATTAGTCCATATAATGAAATTGCAAACCCCTTAGAGAGGGCCTTTACTATGACAAGGGACTATTAGTCTGGTGGATTTAAAGTAAAAGTAAACGAGGCTGTAGAAAGAACCCAAGTCCTCTTAGAGAAACAACGACAACAATAAGCTATGGATATCCCAAAACAGCCTAAAGATGTTCAGGAGGCCAGGGAAGAGCAAGTAGCAGAACATGTGCCAGGAAATGAAGAAATTGAGCAAAAATTTCCCCTTCCTCATATTGAAGAGACTCATAGTTCAGATGTTCCTCTTGACAGGATTGTCTAATGGCATTATGACAGAGAGAATGATGATGATCCCAAAATTAGGGAGTGTGATGAGTTATTGGATAATGATAAATTTATGTAAACCAAAGAGTTTCAAGAGTTTATGATTCAATAGTGGAGTAAGGAAATAAAAGAGATCAAGACTAGAAGCAGCTCGAGTCAATGTTGAACCTTCTCATCAGGAGGAAGCTGAAAAAGAAGAAGAAGAGAAGATTAAGGCTGAAATTGCAGCCATTAATCCTACTAAAGCTTGAAGAATTTTTAAATATAGTGGAATCATGTTATTACCATGATGTACTATCATAGCTGCCATAGAATATGATGCAATTAGAAGAGATCCTCAAGCTTTGATATCTGAAGATCAGTTTGAGAAAAAAGTATTTGGTTTCGGGTATAGTCCAAAGCTGCATACCCTTGCAATATGGTCTATGACACCTAATAATAGCAAACATGAGGTTGCAAGGCCTATTGAAGAAGTCATTAGTTCACTAGTGGTCAAAAGAGCTACTGACATAACTCCAATCCAGGCACCTGAATTAACTGCACATGTTGCAATACTTAGTGTGGACACTGCACATATTTCTTAGAAGAAATATGAATCTTTGGTTAAGGAATTTAATAAGGCTTTGAATGAATTGAGTCGAATGAGAGCTACCATTCAAGCTACCCAAAAGATAGTAACTCAACCTTCTCCCTCTTCCTCATTCGATATGTCTACACAAGATAGGGAAACTTTGGCCCTTAAAATTGATGATTTGAGAGGAAAGTTAATTGTTGAAGAGGAAAATGTCAAGCAAGCCAAATTAGAGACAGTTAGGGTGGCCAATGAAATTTTTAGAGATGTGCTTAATCATAGGGTGACCAAGTTGGTCCACATGGCTAATGATGTATGGGCCACGTATAAAACATTCATGAAGAAAATACAAAGTATCTGAAAGTATAGGAGGCCTTTAGGAATGAATGGAATAACTGGATTGCTAGGGTAAGTGCTTTGAAAGAAATGATGCCCAAAATAAAGGAGGTTCTCGAGGCACCCACAAATATTCCTGACATCTTGATGACTATTGACTCAATAAATGAGGTAACTACTTTCCATGGAAAATTGGGAATAAAACTCCAAAGCAAGTTGAAAATATTCAAGGAAATGGAGGATTGTGGCATGCCTCAAATATTGAATTTAAAAGGTGAATATCATCCATTTGATACCTGGAAGGAAGATTTGGAGGATTTCTTGAAGTTGCTATGATGCATTTGTTTGTCACTGATTACCTCTTGCTCAATTCAGACATTGATATCATGATGGAGATTGAATAAAAAATGGATATATTTGTTAAGGAAGCCAGGACTTTAATTGATGCAGGGTACTCTAGTATACAACTAAGGTGCAAGATTTATTGAATGTTAAATGGCCCACTGAAGAGGAATACAATGTTTGGTTGGAGAAGTAAACAAAGTGAATAAGGAAAGTAATGGATAAGAGGAGGATAATACATAGTCTAAAACCAATACAGATTAGGCTTGTGATATAACATGGTAAAATATTATTCTCTCCTTAAAAATCAAAGTGATTAGCACGTGGTGCTAATATCGATTAAATAGTTTTTGACCTTTTTCTGCTTTCTTTGCCTTGCTTTGTAAGTTTTGTTGTTTTGATTTTCTTACAATTGGCATTTTGAGCACATGGAGAATATCTTGTAACTGTAGTAACAAACTAATGATGTCTTTTAAGGTGGGACCTATTTTCCATGAAGATTTGGGGATATTTTTTGCCTCATATTTATTTTCTCCACCTGAAGACTCAAGCGTAACTAGGAAGGGAATATTGTTGCAAGCGGTCCTATGAGATCATGACATGTGTAATATCTGGTCTGAAGCTTGTTTTTCTCCTTCATCTCTATAAGAAGGAATTCAGGACCAAAAGCACAGGAGTTAGAAAATTTTGAGTTGATACTGTTAGTGTTATGAAGAAAATGCAAAGCAAGTCTTAGAGTCTTTGTTTTAAGTTTATTTTGGAGTTCATACTTATGCATGTAAGACTGATAATGGTATATAATTTTATAATACAAATTAACATCAGTTTCATGGTTATTCTCTCTCCATGTATGTGTGTTATGAGTTATGATTGAAAGTAGTCAAGGATTTCTTTCACTTTTCTTTGTCATTATCTGATGGATGTTTAGTTTCATGTTTTCCTATCAATTCAATGAATTGATGTACATACTTATATGAGAGTGATAAATTATAATTACTATATGCTAGGATATTTGTAAGAAGTGATAATCCTGAAAGTCAGAGAAATATTGTAATGCAAGATTTCTTGGGATTATATGTGTTATTATTTGAATTGTTATCAGGCTATGCCAAAGGGTATTGACTCTGTGCTCTAGATAAAGACAATGGTTCATGAGGGATATCAGTGTTACATTTACAGTTTTGATTCATTAACTACTCAATCTTTTAACCATAGAATTTCAAGAGGAACACTATTGTTATTCATTCTTTTAGGTGTCTTTTCTCTCATATTCAACTCGTATAACATTAACATGATAAGCTGCCAACTTATTTGATGTATATTACTGAGTGGTGCTATGAGAGATATCTATTATTGACAATGTATTTGATTGTAAGTGTGAATTTTTTTTAGGTATACATTGTGGGATCACCCTCTTGAGTTTCACAGAGCCCAAAGAGTAGGAATAGAAGTACAACAACTTCTATTCGTTCGTTGGCCAATCCCTTTAGTATTACTGATAATTGGAAATGGAGAAATCCATAGGTATTTCTAGAGATCAGTTTGGTTCTTAAAAAATAACCAATAGGTCCCACCTAGACCTAAAAAAAAGTGTCGAGAATTTAGTTGCATTTTATGTTGTTTGTCAAGATAATATCCAAAAATACACTTAATAAAAGCATGAGGGCATAAAGGGGCCAAATAAGTCATAAGAGATAAATAGTGGAGTTATGCCTAGAAAAGTGTGAAATCTTGTTACAAGTCTTTACAACACTTCAAAATAGGACTTGATGTTGTGTAAAAAGGAATATTTAAATGAATTATAATAAAGAGTCTAGAAGAGTGTGGAAATGTTTTATAAGAGTTCACAACACCTTCACAAGACGTCATTAAAAGCATTTTATTTAGTTTGCAAAGGTCTAAGACTTAGTGTGGATGGATAAAATGCTTCACAACATCTAAATCAAGGCTTCATTAAATCCAATTAAGCAAAGGGTCCTTTTTTCTACGACACATGCCTCTAGAGTAGTATTTATTGGCCTTTGTTTTTGTCTAAAGGGTTTTACATCGGGCTTTAGTGGGATTTCATATTGGAACAGATCTTCTCTATATGCTTTAAGATCATCATATGAACATGCAAAAACATGCTTTTATTTTCTCAACAATGAAATCAACATTTTTTTGATTGTAGGGCTTATCTTCTTTCTAATGTACACCTTTTTTGGAGCCAATTCAAACCCTAGGGTAATTTCCTCAATATCTTCCCTTCTCATTGGTGTTTGTATCATAATTGCTTTGTCATTCCCATCAAACACCCTTTCTAGTGCAACTAATCCTTTAGGGATATTATTTGTTTTGAGTTGCACTACCTCTTGGCCAAATATAGTTTATTTACCACCCACCTATTCAAAAAATGCATTGAAGTCAATCTCTTGGGCCTCATACTGATCAATGCAGTGTAAGAACTTGATCAAATCTATGTCATCATTAAAGACTTGCCAATTGTAAATATTTTCAGGAACTGCAGGTCTGGTCTTGAGCTCTACCTGTGAGATCCCTGCCAAGGTAACATCATCTTTTTTCAAGGCCACATTTTCCAAGAAGTTAGCCATCAAGTTTTTGGACCTATCCACCTACTCAATGGAGAAAGAATCAAGGAGCTCTATAGTATCCCACATAATATTTCTATATTGCTTCAATCTCTTATTCTTTGTGGAGTACTTTAATCTTACTTGTGAAACAACTAATTCAGAATCCCCAAGAATGGTTAACATTTTAATCCCATGTTTTGTGGCCATGTTTAGACCTAGTAGCAAGGCTTCATATTGTGCTATATTATTTGTGCATTCGAATGTTAGCATAAATGAGTATTTGAATGTTGTACCTTTGGGTGAAATGAAAAAAATTCCAGCTCCATTTCCTTCTCTACTGTAGGCTCCATCAAAGTACATTCACCATATGCCCTGTTCATTTTTAGAGACATCCCTAGCAATTGGATCTATGTTCAGTAATTTAGGGTTTGAATGTTCAATTATAAAACTCCCTAGGTCTATGTCACAAAAGTAATTCATTTGATTGGGATCAAAGAGTTCAATGACATGTTATGATATAGGTTCTCTATATAACTTGACTTCCTTTCCATTCATGGGTATTGTGGTATAAGACAAGTCTAACTGAACATTCCTACCTACTGCTGTAGTCCATTGTCTTGATAATAACATCCCATAGTAAGGGGGAGTATCTACCATAGTAATGTATGTCCTATATGTCGCCTTAGGGTATGATTCCAATTTTAATTCCACATCCCATATCACTCCAACTATGGGGACTGATCTATTATCCATGGAATAACACTTCCCATATGTAGTATTCACCCACAGACCTAATTCCTTCATGATAGCCAGAGGCATGATGTTGATTGCTGACCTTGAGTCAATCATGTAGTTTTTCACAAACTTATTGTTGCTCATCAATGTGGTATAAAATGGATCCACCTAGGAAGGATTCTTTGTGAGTGTGTCTCCCAAATATTCTTCTGGTGTCTTTGTAATTTCCCACTCAATGACATTAACCTCCTTCTTTTGATTGTTATGTTTTTGAGATGTGTTAGTAATCATCCTGAGGGATGTATCTTTGAGCTCATCAATCTTCATCAACTCCATCAAGGGAACTATCATCTTTGTCTGAGCTAGTGCTTGGGCAATGTCAAATGAAGGGGTAGTGATCCCTTGTTCAACCTTCTCAGCTTTAGTAACTTTTTTCCCTTCATTTTGAATTTTGTCATTACTTAGTGTTTTTTCAGATTCAATATTTGCAGTCTCCTTTTGAACAACTTTCTGAGGCTTCTTTGTTTCACTCGTCTTTTGATTAGATGGGACATTCTCCTTGCTCTTCTATTATTTTATGAACATGCTTCTTGGTGTTCTCTAGTCCCCATCTATGGGTCTACTTCTCAAGTTGTATTTTCTACCCTTTTCCTCAACCACAAATTTTGCTGTGATGGCCCTATTCTTTTCCTCTGTTGGTGTTCTTAATTGAAATTGTGGTGTTGTGTTGTACACATATGCTGCTTCTTGTGTGTTTTATTCTTGATCAGAAAACACTTCTTGCTCCACATTTACATTGTACTTTTTATATTTGACATCATATTTGTACCCATCTTTAGAGGAAGAGTATCCTTCATTGTTCTAATGAGACCCCCATCTTAACATGTTTACAGTGTGGCCATCTCTATCCTTCTCTTGTGACCACTCATCTTCCTAACAAGCTTGAGCCACTGCACAATGTTTAGGGGCATGGGGTCTATGGAAAGGTGAACACCAGGGTGTATTTTCTACTGCATGTGCTCCATGTTTTTTTAAGGGATCAGGAGTCTCTTTCCAATTTGGTTTTGCTATTTGTTTTCCATCTTTCCAAGTAGTATTATAGGGCATGCCATGCAGTCTCGACCTTTCATTTTTGTACTGATTTTCTTGTCTATTCTAGGGATTATTGGGATTATGTGGGATCCTAAGCTTATCCCTTTTTCCAACCATGCCGGTAGCTTTTCTATTATTTTCAATGGTTAAAGCTTCCTTTTGTGCTTCAATCAGACTTCTAGGGCATCTGTTTCTAAGCTCATGCCCTATTTTAGGATCAAAGGCCTTTAAATAGATATTTAAAGTTGTTGAGTCAGCTAATTTGGATCTATGTGGTATCTTGTTATTGAGCTTGGAGAATCTCTGATTAAAATCATAAACTAATTCATTCTGATGTTTATGGATACTTATTAATTCATGTAGAGTGAATTTAGGAGCACATTGATTCCCATATTGCTCTAGAAATTGATCTTGGAAGTCTGCTGCAGAGGTAATTGAGGCATTTGTCAAGCTATTGAACCAATCCCTTAATTCTTTAGTTAGATACATCATGAACAACCTCATAAGGACATCCTCCTATTCCATGCCCAAATATTGCACAAAAGCATTGAAGTTTCTTATGTGTTCTTCCACTATAGTTGCACTATTTCCTATGAATTTAGGGATAGTATTTCTCCAATTACTATCAATGGGATATGGGTATAGTTGATATCTTGACAAGTCAAATTGTCTACTCATGCTTGTAGGGTTTTGTGGATAAGGATTTTGAGGTGGTGGATTAGGGTAATATTGGAATCCATGTGGAGGATGGTGCACATTTTGTTGGATGTTTTGGTGAGGATATATATTTTGTTGTGGCATATGATGTTGCTGGTGTGGAATATGTTGTTGTCCTGGTGGTGGGTTGGATTGTGGAATGTTGCCAGTGTTTTTTGGTTGGAATCTCTTTGGTGGCACATTATGTTGAGCATGTTGCTTTGGGTTATTGGTTTTATTGTAAGATACTTTTGAAGTACCCAGAGCACCTGTATTCTAAGATGACCCCTGCGTATTGTTGTTACCTCCTTGTTTATGGGGAGGAACATACTTTGGTGGTTTTGTTGCATGGATATTTAATTGAGACATTTGTTGACTCAGATCTTGACTTTGTTTTATCAATTATTGTCTTTTCCTAAGTTCCTCTTTCTTCCATTCCACAAATTCTTCTATTTCTTGAGTAGTCATTTCATCATAATTTTCAACAAGGGAAAAGTGATCCATGAATCCATGTTGAGTCTCTTCTCCTTGTTGTAATGACATCTTGTAGCCATTACTCATTTTTCCTTTTGATTTTCTCTTCATCCATTTAAGCATAAAACTTCTTCATTTCCTGAGGATCTTCCTTCTAGTGAAAAACAAGACAACTAGTGTTTTCTTGCTCATGTGGGGTATAGGGATCCCTGCCTAGATCATCATTATGATACTCTGATTCATGCAACACGTCAAAGCTGTTGTGTAATGTAGGAGGTTGTTATGGAATATTCTCAAAGTTGGTAAAGGTAGTTTTTGACTATTTAGATACTCCTTTATTCTTACTTGTATCAACCTTTGAAGGGGAAGATCCATGTTTATCTATCCACCTACCATTGTTCTTCTTAGGGATTTCTTGGTGTAGAGATCTCCTATCATTCATTTCGTAGGATGCTTTAATGCTCTGAACTGTGGGGTTTTTTCTTGTTGATGTGTATTTTATTTTCCCAGTCATGCACTTGTTGCTTGATAGAGTCGCCACTCACTTTTATGAAAAGTGAGAAAAGGTTTACAACTTTTTTATTTCTCTTTCCAGTGGAGTCTTCTGATATGATGGTTTTAGATTACTCTATGATGAAGGGCCTGGATTCAAAATTGGCTAGATCCCCATTAGAGTCGCCAATCTGTTAGGTCTAAAAAACTTAGGTTTTTAGACCATAAGAGGGTGCCAGTGTCTTAATATGGTTTTGGCCAATGAATGAGGAAAACAAGATTGATCACCTCATACTCTTTAGGCTCTGCCAAACCTAGGTGGGTGTACCTAAATGATAAGGAATACTTTGAATGTTTGGATGTGATCTCTAATTTTGGTAATCTACTCACAATAGCATGTGGGAGTGAAGTAGATGCAAAGCTTAACTAGTTCCTAATGAAAGTGTTTTAAATAAGAGTGTGAATTGAATTTGTACATAAATGTTCTATAGTTGACCAGTGCCTAATCTATCGGGTGAATGGAGTCGATGGATAAATGATGATTATGGAGACAGATTTGTATGATTGGTAGATCTACTCAGCTTAAATATAACTATTGGGCACTTTTAAATGTCTACACCTTGTACAAATGTGTAGGTTTGTCAATTACTATACTCTTCTTTATTAATCCTAGTGTTATTCCCTCAAATTACTATGATGCTATGAAAGGATTTTTAATTCTTAGTTTACGAGAAACCAAGCAAATTAATTACCTTAAAAGGATTTTTAATCCCTAAGGGAACCAATTAAAATGAATTAACTGAAAGGATTTTTAATTCTCTCACCAGAACCCAATCAAAACAACCACACAACAAAAAACAATGTGTCCTAACAAATTCTATAAATTTGAATAACTTGAAAGAATCACTTTGGAGATAGCACAACAACATATAAGCATGAAAATTGACACAACAATTGAACACTAAAAATAGATCACCAATTAACAACAGTCTTCTCCATTATATTGATTCAAATAATAAGCATGAATAGAAGAAGTCTTTGATATGAGATGGATGGATGCAATATGCTATATGAATATAACCTACTATTGGCAGTGATAATGATGTGATGATCAAAACCAGGCCTTGGTTTCTCTTTTTATATGGGAAGCAACAATCTTCGGGCCCGTTCACAAAAAGATATGTCTTTTCATAACTCTAACTAATTGTATTTTTAAAAAATAGAGAAATTAACTTAAGAAACTACAAAAAATAAAACAATCGCTTAGTTATTCATCATAGATAACCTGTGACCTCTTAGGATTTGGAAAATTTCTCCTATCCATAATGAAGTGCTCGATCTGCCTGCAATTCTCTCATGAAACTCATTTCTCCACATTCAGGGCCTCTTCCATTTTAGTTATGAACAAGTGCATCTCTGACAAGTGTTAGATGTAATCCTCACTAATGTGAGTATCAATATTTTTCAGGGAATCCATCATGTTGTACTCCATGTACATTATCCCTTTGAGCTACCTATGATAGTTATCCAACACCCTCTCTTCATCATTGACCATCTCTAGTGCATTTGGAAATATATGAACCAACTCATCTTTCCAATGGTCCAGATTCTTAAGTCTTCCTTCATCATCAAAGAACATGGGAAATGGTATATCTAATGGTTGATCAAAATCATGAAGCTCGGCCTTGATCTTGGCATGAAATTCCTCATGTCGCTTGATTAACTCATTATATATGTAGAGGATCTGTTCAATCATGACTTCATTTCTGATCAATTCTTCATTCTTTTCTTCCACATTCTCTTGCAATTTCTTATGCTTTTGAAAGATTCAGTGCATCTTTTCGAATAGCTCCCAATATTTATCAGCTTGGTTCATTACCTTCTGGAACCTCTTCTTAATCATCTCAGAGACCATCTCAAACTTAATGGTTTTGATATTTTGTCTCTAGTTCATTGCACTTCTTCTGAACTATCTCATGACAACGTTTCCAATATATAACATCTGCCATTGCATCAAATACTTTATTTTCATAGTCTATCCATCAAGAATACAATTTTGATGAAGAGGAAGAGGAAAATTTGTCTATGTAATTGGCTACTTCTTTCTTCAACTTTTCATTATCTTTTACCAACTTTTCAAGTTAAGCCTTATTAAATTTTGCAACATTTATGTTTAATTTTTTAGTTTCAATAGGATTAGTTTCCCCAACTCTATGCACCATGAGATGCCCAAATACCTGACTTGGATTGTTGATAATGGAAAACCTCTTATCTTGAGGGTATAATTCCCATATCAACAATGTGCTTTCATCTAGGTTGTAACTTGACCCTAAATAGATTTTATCACTGGCTTCTTCTATCAGGTGCAATGTCTTATCTCCTTTCTTGAAGCTGTCAAATACTATGGTATAACTAATGTCCCATCCAGGTATGAGCAAGACCCCAACTTCTTGAAGTATCTCTCTTCCTCTTTCAAGGGTGATGGATTCTAACTCCTGGTTTACTTCCTTTCTTAGTTCTTCCAGGGCGGCTACTTCTTGCTCATGAGTGATATCTTTCATTCTTTTTCTAAGTGCTCTACCCTTGTGTTCATAAAAAAATGATTTGAACTCTAAAGTTTTTTACAAAGTCATGCTCAGAAATAAACTCTTGTATAGCCCTGACTCTCACATCATCTGAGAGTTCATTTGATGCTTCAAATTTGACAATTCTTTGTTCATTGAGGAGCTCATATGGTGTAACAACAAGTACACTTATCTACTCAACTTCATTTTCTTCTTCATCACCATCTTCTTCATCCCCTTCTTCACTAATGGCAGTATCAACAGAGAAACTAACTTCTAGAGTGGGTTGTGAGGGTATGTAGCTGAGGGGTTCCATATCCCCAGCTTGCATTCTAGAACAAGCTATTACATTTGTCTCAAAGATCATAGGAGGCGCATCTCTAGTTAACTCTTCTTCATGTTTGATTAATTCCTCAACCATTTCTAAATGTACATGATTGAATGCTCTTGTGTATGAAGGGTTATTTTCCTTCTTCCAAGCCTCAGCTAACATAAGCCTATTGTATTTGGCCATCCTTTGTGATGTTACAGTTTCATCACAATTCCTTACTACATCGTCCATAGAGAATTGATGTTCATACCCAAATAATGCTTGTGACATTTTTTCTTAATTTATAAAGTTTTTTGGTTCAAAATTCTTTCTTTCATCTACCAATGGCAAGTTATAATGAGCCAATTTCCTATCAATTTATTCATATCCTTCACTAGAAATAACTGTGAAATCTCCAAAGCATAGAGTACTTGACATAGTTGACTGTTTATTGTACCCCTTAAGGTGCTTGGCATCTGATTTGGCCAATTGTTTTACAATTTTTGAATAGGCCACTCTATTTGGAACTATCTTTGATAATAGGTGTGGGGCTCCTTCAAGCCCATATGCTCTAATCATAGTGCAGTCAGAATATGTATACCAATCCCCCCAATTATCATTCACCTTCTTTCCGGGATCTTTCTCCTTAGGTCTAAGAAACCTTTATACTTCAGGAGACAAATTATAATCAAATGAATGCCCCAATAGTCTTAGCAAGGGTTTAATAAAATATTCCTCAAAGTATAGATAATGGGACCCCCCATATCTACTATCCCATATTGATTTCCACATCTGGATTGGTTTAAAGTTTCCATCCCCGTCCATATCTCTTATCCTCAATTCTTCTCCCCAGAACCCTCTAGATTGCCCTTCATACAAGAGTAAGTGCATGAGTAGAGAATAGTGTTTAAAATTGATACATTTACTATTGTTCTTAATCCTTTCTAATCCTTGGTTTAAATTATTGTCTAAATAGCCAGCGTAGTCAAATGATTGTGCATTTTGGCTTTGCACATCTACGACCGGGACCATTAGGGGCTATTGACATGAGAGTCAGGGTTGTTAGAGTAATAAGTTATTTCACTTAATTAATTACATCATATTGGTTAATTAATTAAGTCACTTATCACTTTAGTTACTTAAGCTAAACTTAGACACAATAATAATTAATTAATTATTGAGTATGCACACAGGGTTTTTCCTTTTAGGTTTCCTTTAGGGTTTCTTGATCTCCTTCATAAGGATTGATCTCATTGTAATTTCTGAATTCCTGAATAATATCAATTTGCACATCTTCATGCAAAGCTCTTTCTTTTTTTTATTTTTCTCTTATGTGGAAGGTTTTTCTGGTTTGCATGTCTGATCTTGGTTTCTAATATAGTATCAGAGCCTTGATATGCATCCCCTTCTCAGATTTTTGGAGAAAATCATTACAAAGCACGTTCGAGCTTCCTCGAGGGTTTCATGCCTTGAGTTCATTGATGTAGTGTTTTGGATTAGATCAGACATCTCCATTGGATTCAGAGCGATGGAAAAAGTTAGGATTGGCTTTTATTTTTCTGATTTTGGTCATCGTTTGCCAGATCTATGAGGGTTTCAAGCTCGGTGATTTTTTGCAAGCTCTAGAGGTAGCCAATTTTTCGGAGCATTTTGGGCACAAATGGAGGTCACCATCATGTTTGCAGTGGCCAAAAACCCTAAGAACATCTCTCATTTGGTTGATTTTAGAGAAAGTTGATTCTAGGGCAAAAAAAATTGCTAGGGAGGTCATACAACCTCCCCAGCACACAGTTCGATGCACAAAAATCAAGAATTAAAAAAAAAACATGTGTTTTTAACTCTACATCCTATGCCTCCAGTACAAACTCAACCCGCCGCCACCGCTCCATCAAGTAGCCACCACCCCACCATCTGTGAGCCGCCGCCACTAGTGGCTCCCCCATCCAGTGCTATCGGCCCGAGCTCAGCCCCCGCGGGCCTTCTGCAACCACCTGTCGGTCACATGGGGGACTGGGTGCTATGCACCCAGCCCCCGCTAGTCCCCTCAGTGCCAGCCCTAGACATATCGATGACCAGGAGATTCGGCCCAGTCCACCAGCCCCTGGTCACACACAGAACTAGAGACCTTTTTTTTTTTTAGCCCCCAGGGCAACCTGTAGTCCAGATTGGCCTTTCTAGAGAACTTTTACAAAATTAGGCGTAACTTTTGTGTACGGTGTCTTTTTTTGTAAATGTGATACCATTGGAAAGCTAATTCCAACACTGATCTAGTGGTGAAGGTAGTTTTTTTAATTTTTCTCCAGTTTTATTTTGTAGGTCCTTGAACTCAAATGTTGTTGTTTTCACTCCAGAGGGCATATCTTTTGACTCGCTTATCTTTTTACACCATTCTTGCGGCATTGGAAAGTTGGTTAAGTCCTCTACATAGATCTAAGGTCCATTTTTATTAGGGAGGAAGTTATGAACTTTGGTTTGTGCATGCACTGATTCTTGTTTTCTTGCACTAGGTTTACTTTTTCTCTCTCGTTTATGCATGTTTTGCATTATCTCATTTTACAATCATGGGTTATTGTAATAAATGAACTGATATAAAGTTCGATCAGGGGGTTTCTTGCATAATAATCTGATTAGAGTGTAGTTTCACTTTGATCTCTATCTTGATATTGATGACATCTCGCATGGGTTGTATCTGGTTTCTGTAGTTTCTTTTGGCCACATCTTACTTATAGCTTGACACATATCAGATTCACATCGGTTCACACTTCAGATTGAGAGCCTATGGTTAATGATCCGAATCGGATCACATCTCAATTTGAGGGCCATTAAATTTATGGTTAATGTTCTGGAGTCTTCATGGTACTTGCTCCTATGGATCAGTTTTAGTCACAGTTTGGCATCGGCATCGAGATTCACATAGATTCCAAATTATTTCATCATATCATTCCCTCTTATGGGGGGCATCTTTTTCCTCTACTATTACTTTATGGATTCTAGGGTTGTTCCAGTTTGTGAGTTTTCCAATGTTTTGTGGCATCGGGTCTATTGTTGCATTATTATGATTCCGCCTGAGTCCTTCATTGACTCTCATATGGTTTCTTGTAGGTAGAAATATCTTTCCTTGCTTGTCGGATTCAGGTTTCAGTGTTACTCCATAGTGTTCTTCCAGTGCTTCTTTGCAACAGGTCATCTCATTGTAGGGGGTTTTGTCCCATTGGGTTTTCCTTCTCTACCTGATTCATTGCATTTGTAAATGGGTACCTGATTAGGCCTTGTTGCCAAGAACCATCTTTGCT
Source organism: Sequoia sempervirens (assembly GCA_007258455.2). Lineage (NCBI taxonomy): Eukaryota > Viridiplantae > Streptophyta > Pinopsida > Cupressales > Cupressaceae > Sequoia > Sequoia sempervirens. The sequence continues at coordinate 669,485,060 of VDFB02270651.1, forward strand.
TTCATGCATCTTTTACTTAGTGTTTTAGCTACTTCCTAAGTTCATCTTAAGGGGGGTGTTAGAGTAATAAGTTATTTCACTTAATTAATTACATCTTATTGGTTAATTAATTAAGTCACTTATCACTTTAGTTACTTAAGCTAAAATTAGGCACATTAATAATTAATTAATTATTAAGTGTGGACACTAGGGTTTTGCCTTTTAGGTTTCCTTTAGGGTTTCTTGATATCCTTCATAAGGATTGATCTCATTGTAATTTCTGAATTCCTGAATAATATTAATTTGCACACCTTCATTAATTAATTACATCATATTGGTTACTTAATTAAGTCACTTATCACTTTAGTTACTTAAGCTAAACTTAGGCATATTAATAATTAATTAATTATTAAGTGTGCACACTAGGGTTTTTCCTTTTAGGTTTGCTTTAGGGTTTATTGATCTCCTTCATAAGGATTGATCTCATTGTCATTTTTGAATTCCTGAATAATATCAATTTGCACATCTTCATGCAAAGCTCTTGCTTTTTTTTGTTTTCTCTTCCGTGGAAGGTTTTTCTAGTTTGCATGTCTGATCTTGGTTTCTAACATGGGCTTCCACTCCCAATACTTGCCCTACAGTGTGATATTTATATTGAAAATATTGCTCAAATAACTCTTCATGAAAGGGAGGGTGTTCATTGTGAGATAATTTATTAAGCTAATTTCCCTCCTCTCGAGGCCTATGTAAGGGAAACTTCCAATGTTTATAGCTAGTATCTATGTGATGGTATTTTGTTATGAGGTCTTTCTCCATGAATGGCACATTCTAACTGCAATCTAAGTTGAAAACAGTGGAAATAAAGTCTTTGGAAATTATAATAATCCCAGACCCATCATGTATTTGAACTGTATGTCGCTTGGGGTCATATTTGTTAGCTAGTGCCTTAACCAACTCTACATTGATGAACACATTAGGAACAATGACCTTCCCCAAGTTCAGCTTCCATGGATTACAAACAGACTGGAACCTATATTTTTTTCTATAGTGATACATGAATAGCTCATATCCTCTCTATGGCATCCATACATCCCCTAAATCTTTGTGTTTATCCCATAAATTGTCCATTGAAGGATTCAACTATGCACTCCTCTTGGGTCTCGGTCCTGACCCTAGACACTGGTCTATCAAATCCTAGTTTAAAATCCTAACTTCTTTCTCCTTTTTTTTGGATTTTGGTGTCCCTGAACTCCCTTCCATTGTTTAAGAAACTTCTCAGCTGGGTTTCATATACTTACTTGTGTTGCACTTGCTTCCTCAACTTTCAATTGTCCAACAATAGGATCTACTTCAAGCTCTTTCGATCCACTCCTTCATTCTGTAGCTTCTCAAATTTTTTGATGAAAAAATGAAATCAGTTTGAGGTATACACTACTCGACTTTGGCTCATTAATGGCATACTTTCTCTCTTTTGTGTCATCGAGGGATCATTTAATTTTGAGTATCTTTATGATATCTCAGGCTGTCACATCAATCAAAAACAATCATCTCTACATTGGTGGGACTATAATTTTACCTCTGTCAATATCTCCCTTTCCCCTCGGTGAACTTTGTGTCTTTATTTTTCCTTCGGGGTATCGACAGGATGCCAGATAATTTTTCACCAATACATTTTAGTTCCATTGATCCCAATCCTTAGTCCATATTAATCATTTATGATGTCATCCTTTCTTTCACATATCATCGTCTTATCATGAAAACCTTTGTTTATGTCCTACTGATAATCCTCATTCATTATGATAATCCCCTTTTGATTGTTTTATCGTTGTGTCGGGGGAACTGGATTCTTTGTCAACCCAATAGTGTTTTATCTCCCTGATACTACTAGTTGTTGCACACTTGTAAAAATACCTTTGTTATGTCTTATATAGGCTCATCAGTAGGACACAATGTTATCTCTCCTCGATACACTTTAGTGTCTCTGATATGTCTTGCTCGGGCTATTGGGGAGATAGTGTAGCATGTTCTGCCGATATGTGACACTTGCCCTAATGATTTCACCATAGTTATTTTTGTTGTTCTATTGGGGAGACAATGTTATAAGTCCACCTGATTGGTGCAGGAGCACCTAGGCTGACCTCCATTTTGGTTTGCATAATTTTGGCTTGTACTAACCTTAGCCAAGCCAGGGATTTTGTTGTGAGTTTGATTTGGACCTTAAAAGGTCTTGCATTGGTGTGTGAAGAGTTAGTCTTTAGGACTAAAATCTTCATTAGGCTATCATTAGGGTTAAATTTTGCTTTATTAAGCTCTGGACAGTCTAGGTTAGAATACAATGCATTAAGTGTGTCATAACCACATCTAATTTGTTAAAAGATGCCAAGGAATGGTTAAGGGAGATGTTGATTACTCGAGATCAAGGTGTTAGAGGTCCTATGTTTGAGGATCATGACATAATCATGGCATAATGGAAGTGGCAAAGTTGTTGTAAAAATGCATGGTAACGTCTTGTTAAGTTGCATGCAGCTAGAATGGAGTGGAATCCCTTGAAATCAGGGATATGGAGCGATCAATCTCCCTTGAAACTTGGAAAGGGCATCCCAAATAGAAGGATGGCTCGTAGAAAGGAGGCAGTGGTATTATGTAATCAAGTTTTTGGTGTGAATGAAAGAAGATCAATCTGCATTTTCTGTATCTACCCGTGCATTCTTGAGAAACAGTGAACTTGATGGCACTGTGCATGATGATATAACACTGTATTGATGTTTATTAGATAGTGCATAGAAAGTTTCATCTGTTATTCAAGTTGTTTAGTGTGGATGTACTGTTTCAAGTTCATAGTTTAGTGTTGTATAGTGTCTTTCATAAATCCCTGTGTGTTTTGCAACAGAGTTGACATCGGTGTGAATACTCATATTTAGCATAGTGTACATGTCATTAGAATAGATTTGTTTCATCTTTCATTGTTCATTCAGATTCCAAAGGGTAGAATTAGAGATTTGTGTTCATAGACTAGAATTTAGAGGGTTTCCATTGTAGGTTTGAGCAGTGACTTTTAAAATGGCTCCCCTATAAACTCTGTCATCGGATTTTTCCTGAGATTAGCAGGGTATGGAAGGGGAGCCATGTGTTTGTAAATACTTAGGGGTAGGAATGCTAAAGGGCCAAGAAAAATATTGTAAACCCAAACCCTAGGCGAGCTAGGACTGCCCGGTTAGGGATTTGGGAGTAAAGATTGAAGAATTTAAGTAGGGGAATAGTTAGTTGTACGGAATCCGTATGATACCAGGTGGGGCTAGATAAGGTACTCACATGCCAATAGATTTGAAGCATCCAATAATAATTTGGAGGTAGATTGGAAGCAAAAACCAGTGAAACCCTAGTTAATAGGACAATTAGGCCTCCTCTCCAAGATCATTGGAAGGCACTGTACGGAACAGAAGGAGGCCAGAAAACTATTGCAAGATTTAAAACCCTGAAAAGGGTGTCTGAAAGTGTATTTTGTTGGATAGGGTGTTTGCTAATTTTAAGAGAAAATAGCAAAAAACCGACTGGTAAAGGCTAGTAGGGTTTAGGCCTCACCTAGGCAATTCCATGAAATTGGGTGATTTGAGGTTTAAACACCAGGCAAGATGCATCCATTTGGAGGTGAAATACAAGAAACCAGTATCTCCAGCTCCCCTGCAAGAAGTTCAAATCAGATGAAGAATTTGGCACTTAGATCCTTCTAAGTCCAAGGAGAGCCATTGATTACAAAAGGTGTTGAATCTTCAAGGGTAAAGTACAAGGTTGAAAGCTCTCTGAGAAGAGTTGAAGCAGGACTAGAGTAGTCTTTTAAGCTCAAAAAGGAACCCTTGGTAGCAGGTTCTAGGCAGGAGACAATGGAAAGTCTCCTAGAAGGCAGTACAAGCAACCCTTGGAATTGTAATACACCACTGATAGAAGGTTGTCTTGCTGATAGTGTGTGTTCTATGGTTTGTCTCCATCAGTTCATCGGGGAGACTATGATGAGAGTTCCCTCGATGTGGTATTGTCATGTCGATATGTTTTGTATTGAGAATTACTTAAGAAAATGCTTTGGAGACTTTATTTTATTTATGATGGTATGGTCTGAGAGTTATATACATTAGGGAATATTTTGTATATTATGCCAAATATAGTGAAACATTGAGGGGCAGTGGGGATCATGAAATGAAAACCAAGGTGGATTTTCTAGTTCCGCAAATTGTTTTATTAGTGACTATCTGGAAGGATGAATGGATGCATACAAGGGGAATGATGATAAATTTATGGATCTAGTCACACAAATTGTTGCATTTCATGTCAAATACAATGTAAAACTAAAGGAAATGGGTATTTTTATGTAGATGAAATGTGGATGAAAAATGAAGGTCGGTGGATGTTGAAGAGGGATTTTTTCTCCAACATAGCCAATATTAAATGAGGGGTTAGTGGTTTTATATTCACATGGTTTTTTGGTACATGGATTTATCTTAGCACTTGGTTGTATTTGTGTGAGCTTGAGTCTATAAAAGAAAGCACATGTATAGTGGTTAAGGTTGGCTGGGTGAGTGGGTTGTCATTATTGAGTCTTTCTAAGGAGTGTATATGTGAATCATGGCATGGGATCTATGGATTCACACTTAGACACATGTAGGATGCATTGGACAGGCTTGATGCTTCAAAAGTGTTCATTGTAACTCTTGTATGTGCATGTATTGTTTATTTTTTGAATAATAGATGGAGTATGGATTCTTTTGGAGGCTAGGTTTTTCCCTCTTGAGGGTTTTCCTAGAGTATATCTTATTTTATCTTGTGGCTTGTCTATTTGATCTATGCATTATGGTTACTTGAATGCATTTTTCTCTCTCATGGGGTTATTGTAATGATGAAAAATGTATCCCTCTACATTTTCACACTTAATTTGAGAATTATTAACATTAAAATGGACCTAATGTTGCCTTGGTCTAGTGTTGTAATTTTTTTTCCACATTCACATTGGATTTAGGGCCCTTTTAAGCTAAATAAACCTAATTTTTCCTTAATTTAATGTTGCAAAGTGTATTTATTTACACATTCACATTAAGTTTTGGGACCTCTTGCATTTATGAACTTCTTATCATCATTAATAGGCCCCTAAGACCCTATATTATGCATCTTGAGGCTTATTTCAACTGAAATCTCGACAAGATCAATAAATACACTTAATTTCCCAACTCCCTGACATTTCCTCCACCTGAAAAAGCTTGATGGGACCCATACACTATCTTGGGTGTATGAGTCCCATATAGATGGGACCCATACACTATCTTGGGTGTATGAGTCCCATATAGATGGGACCTATATTCCACAAGTGGCGTATGAGTCCCATTTGGCTCCTTTTTAGGGTTTTGAGCAGGAAACCAAGGTTTTAAGTTCAAATTTCATGAATGTCAGCCTCTGGGATCTAATAAATGGTAAGTTAGATGGATTTCCTATATAAACAAGGTCTCAAATCATTATTTGACCTAAGCCTTCATGATATCAACATAATAAATCAAGAGTTAATCATTCAAAGACTTCAAAAGAGTGTTAAGAGAGTCCACAAGAGCATTTCGAGGGCATTCAAGGGTAAAATTCTTCATCATTTGTTGCAGCAATTGAATATCCATCATCATGTCAAGATCATAAGGCATAAAGCATGTTGTTGATTTAGTGTTGTGATGTAGCATCCTAGATCCATTTGCAAGCATTGTTTCATATCCATATTCAAGATCAAGATCTACATTCCACATTTCCACTTCATGTTAGATTGTTGATTTATATCTCAAGACATCATTGTTCATGTTTCATATTTCATGTTTCATGTTAATATTTCATTATTTCATCACAAGGTTTAATTACCTAAACGGGGTTTGACTAAGGAAAACCCCTATTTCCTAACAATCAACAAGTTTTTCTTGATATCCATCCCAACACCAAGAAAACTCCACCTAGCCTAGAGAGCACCATCACAAGTCAGTAGCATATAGACACCAATCACCACACACAAGAGACATTTCATAGCCAGATGAGATTTTTCTCAAACTAATAAAGGCAGTAAGAGGTTATATGAATAGCAAGAAACCGCATCACACCACCAATTTGGGACTAAAGTCCCTATGAACTGCTTTGAATCTGCAATATGGGCCCTCCTTCAAATGCTACATAGAAGATGAGAACCCTAAAATGAAATATTTAAATTCAAGACTTTATAAATAATAAAGTTTGTTCAGAAATATATGGCAAGTCAATGGCTTGCGAAATGCCTCTAGTCTACAAATTGGATGCCTTCCAAATCGCAAAATCATTCCCTCTTCACACTCATTTCAGCCTTTGCATTGTCATTTCTGGCTTCAATCACCCTTGATTGGTGCCCTCCTTTTAGGTTTCAAATGCCTCTTCTCTATCGCATACAATGGAAGAGCTATCATCCTGGACAAGTGATTCACAACCTCAAATTGATGATTCACAGCCTCCCAACACAAAATTGATACCTCTCAAAAAAAAACATGGTGGGTGACCTTCTCGATGGTGAGGGCCAGAATTAAATCTATTGAAAGGTGCAGGACAACTAAGAGGGGGGCTGAATCAATTGTCACCAAATTCAAACACAAAAATTCAAACACTTATTAACTTCACAACCACACTGTTCTATTATTAAGTATGAATATGAAATGAAGATAACAGAAAGAAAAATCAACACAAAGAACACCAGATTTTACATGGAAAACCCAATGAGGGAAAAACCACGGTGAGGATTAACTCACAATATAAAGTAGTTCCAAAACCGAATATATAAGGCTCACTGCCCAGAATAGGACTCACTGTCCAAATACAAAAGATCACTACTTACAAGGAGGCTCACTGCCTACAAAAATATTGCAAAACAAAATTGGCTTCACAGCCAGAATGAACTGAAGAGAGTGCACCTAACAAGTGTTGATACAGTTCCATTGATATTCAATAAACTGACTTAACACACTTCATCATCTTCACCATTTTTTGAATTCATAAATTTTTGGACACAACTTCTCCTCATCTTAATATTCAAAATTTTCCAACATATATACTCGATCCATCTATAAGCATCAATTAGGTTGGCCTAATTAGATGCAATCCTTGTTTATTAAAAACACCAACTGTTTGCTAGAAGCTTTCACAAAATCTTTAAATAAAAATACAATTCAATTGCTCATCTTGCTACATCATGTCGGATCATATATCCGCAAGAAAAAAATAGTTCATCATTACATCATCTATCCATTAGGTTGGACAGAGATAGACCTAATAGCAAAAATGCAACAGCAAAATAATGTCAATATACCATGTGAGCACCGGAGCATGAGAGATTTTGAACATGCATGCTTTCAACACCCATAAACTGTTTCTCAAAACCACAAGCAACAACTATCAGCCACTGAGGATTGCATACCAAAATACTATATGGTGTAGCTTGTATACTAGCTTAGATACCAGACCAAAATACTGGTTCAAACATTAATTTATTCTTGCAATTGCAACTCATATATCATGGTGACATCAATGACAACAAAAACTATATAGTAGGACATTCTTCTTCATTCTTCCAACAAAATTGTGCCCCTCTTTATGCAAATCACGACCTCCAATACAAAAATCAGCGCCCTCAAATATATCTTGAGCAAAAAATTGTTCCATATTAATAGGAAAAATCGGCAATAAGGAAACTTTGAAATTTAACAAATTTCAAATTCCAAATAATCTCCACTGAATAAAAGATCTTAGACTCTGATGAAAACTCTCAGCGAAAGGAGTTGCAAATAATCGGCTCTGATACCGTGTTGGTCTAAATTCACCTTCCAGAAGCACAATCTACAATGTAAAACCTTCACAAATACTAGAGAAGCAAATCTCTTTCACCAATGAGTGAATAATAATTGAGATGAAGAATAATGTACATTGGCCTTGCTTATAAAGGCAAGGGGAAAGCCGGTAAAAATGTATCCGACAAAAACTACCAATTAATTAAATGCACTAATAAACTATAATGCATTATGCCTAAGTAAACTTAAGTAGGTAAATATCCTATTTACTCTAGCACGTAGAGGTGGTAAACTCATATTATGTAAGTCTCTGGGTTGAAATGCATCTAATCACCTTTTAAACTATAAATAAGTTTTTAGTACATGGGCCATTTGATCTATTTTGATCAATAGTAAGAAAATAAGGGATTCAATTACCTCAAATTTATAAAATATTTGAAACTAAATTAGATTGACATTCACAAACTATTTTTTTATTCAAACAAAAATAATAAATTATTTTATTCTATAAACTTAAATATGGTCTATAATTTCATACCCATTTCATTTTATTTCAAAAACATCTACACAAAGAATTTTATAAAAAGAAGCATGTCCCATATTTTACATATTTTAAAATATTAAAAACTAGCAATTACACCTTGGTGTGAAATGGGTGCACTGAAGAGGTTTGGAAGGTCAATTAGTAAAAATTTTGGTCTATTTTTTGCATACACTTTTTCAGTACAGGAGGTCAATTGGTAGGTGTAAGTGTGGAAAAAGTAAACTAAATACAATTAAATACACCTCTTAATGGAACATTATATCAAGATTAAACATGAATTAAACTAATTTAAAACAGAGAAAAGCTTGAAAGCGTCTCATTGTCTCCTATCTCCAAAGATTTATCAAGTTACAGAAGCTCTCAGATTTGTGAGCACCGTAACTGTTTAAAATGCCTCTCTAGAGAATGAAATGGATGCTAAATGCAATGATGTGATGATGGATAATAAAACTAACAGCTATGATGCTATTGTAAATGAAGCCTGATGGATGAAAGCTACAGTAAAAAGAAACTATGATGTTGTCATGATATGAAATCTACTAATGTCATGATGTTATGATGATACTAAAATGGTAATGCTAATGCTTATGATTGCTTGGTTGTATTCATGCAGAGTAAGTTTGCATAAATTGGGATTTCTCGGGATCATTTTCATGCTTCAAAAGGTTGTATATATAGATTTCTGGCAACAGTTTTGCACAAAGGTAACACAACAGAGGATGAGATTAAATTTGGAGATTTGAATGGTAAGAGATGAGAAGGTGGACCTAATCATGGGGGATTGTTCCTCCCCATGAAAACACCAGGCAAGATGAGAGGAAAGATTTGAGGAAGAAGATTAAGAGGATTTCCTGCAGGTTTGTCCCCGAGGCTTTTCCCGTGAATGCCAGTTAAATTGACTAGATTTGAAAAAATCTAATTTTATTGGTGAGTGAATAGAGGGATTTGATTTATGCTTTTATTTAAATATTTTTGATTTATTTAAATTAGCAAAAAGAGAGATAAATAATTTAATAAACTATAGAAGTTTGTTTATTAAATAAAATAAAAGAAGTATGATAATTAAACAATAAAGTATAAAGCTTTATTTATTTAATTAAGATTGAATATGATGTAATAATTAAATAATTCCAACTATAAAGTTGTTTATTTAATTAAAACTGAAGAAAATAGAAGAATTTAGAATGTGAACTATTTAAATAAGTATTTTATTTATTTAATAGTAGATGAATTTGAATATGATATTTAAATAAAATTTGTTTATTTAAATAAGATGAAAATAATTGGATCAAGATTGAAGAATTATGATGAACTATTTAAATAAATATTTCCTATTTATTTAATAGTAGAGGATTTTAAGGATTAATTAATTAAATAAGTCGTACTTAATTAATCAGATTTCTCCAGACCATTTGTAAGTGTATACATTTTGCCCCTCTTTGAAGTGATGTGTTTACACATTGATTCAAAGAAAATTTTGTGTTGTTGCTACTAGTATCGATGAGAAATTTTTTAGAATGTCCCAGACATAATTTTTAGGTGATTGATGGATATATGCCCCCTTTGGAGATAAATTAATGAATTTTTGATTTTTTTGAATTTTTCAAATTATTATGATTTTCTGATGATTTGATGTAGATTTGATGAAGATTTGATAATGAATTTATCTCCCGATAATTTTTGAAGAAAGTGGCCCTGGATGAATTTCAATTAATCTCCCCTTTTAAAAATTAAATCAATCCCATAAAAATCCCTTTTTAAATAACCTATAAAAGGTTAAAAAGGTCTTTTTCAACTTCATTTGTACATTGTGACTTTTGAAACTTTGGTGAGAGAGATTCTTGTGCCACTTGGAGTGAGATGCCGATTCCATATCACACCCACCATTTTGATCATGTTCGATGACATCAGTGGCTGGCTGCATTCGAACCTCTAGTATGTCTATTCTTTTCCTTGGTTTTCGTGCATTTTCCTCATTTTTTGTGTATTTTTCAGATTTTTGAATTTGAACTCCTTTTAGCGCTTTTAGAATCCGTTGTAGCACTTTGTAGTTCCATTGTAGCGCTTTGCAGTTCCATTGTAGCGCTTTGTAGTTCCGTTGTAGCACTTTGCAGTTTCGTTGTAGCGCTTAAGAGGTATGTTTTAGCGCATTGGTAGGTTAGGTTAGCACTTTAGATAGCCATTGTAGCGCTTTTGTAAGATACATTAGCATTTTCAAAACTTTAGCGCTTTGGTTAGATTTTGTAGCACTTAGACTTCCTATTTTAGCGCGTTTAGAGTTTTAGCGCTTTTACCAGAAATGTTAGCGCTTTGACCAAATGAATGGCGCTTTTAATAAAATGGTGCTTTGTCCATCTGTAATAGCACTTTTATCTGATGAAATGGCGCATGCCATTGTTTTAGCGCTTTGAATTCCTTTTTGAGTGCATTTAAATCAAAGTTTTGTGATTTTTGTCAATTTTTTCTTGATGTTCTCGATTTATGATCATATCAGCTATTGGTTTCATATAAATGATTTGTCTAATCAAATACATGATTTTTTGACCTCGTGATAGGTTCAAGGTCTGATGTTTGTTTTGATGATAACTATCCTCATGATAGGTGAGGAATAATTATGATTGACATACCTCATGATAAGCGAGGTTGATTTGATGCATTGATGATTGACCTCACATGAGTTCGATTTGATGCATTGATGATTGAACTCATAATAGGTGAGGTTCAATGATGTGTGCTCATGAGATTTGATCAAAATTCTCACCAAGAGTTGACTTGATTGATATGGTATTTTGATGTTATTTTGATGATTGACATGAATTTATTGACTTTGATCTTGTTATGATAATAGGAGTGATTGGGGAACCTCTAGGTTCGAGAGTGTTTCCATGGGACATTTGATCTTATACCATGGTTGGCATAGCCTGAGACAACTATTATCACACGTTGTGGATTGTCTCCCCTTCTATATATTCCCCAAATTAGGATTAATCGGGGTTTGTTCATAGCGCTAGCTGAGAGGTGGCATAGCGAGCACAACACCTTTCATCTTCCTACTGGTGAGATGACAGTCACCTCAGAGGATGTCTGGCGGATTCTATAGCTTCCGATTGTTGGAGATGTTTTCATATATGATTCTATAGAGCAAGGTGGAACTGATGCCCTTCGTAGAGTGTTTTAGGATAATCATATTGCTAGAGAGTGGATTCCATGGCGTGAGATGGTTGACTCATATGCCACTTTTCCTACAGTACTTGCTGGATTCATCGAAGGATTCCTTAGTCCTGATCGCAGGTCTAAGGGATTCTTAGTTGGATGGGGCTGAGTTTTAGAGAGTATGGTTGTTCATGGCACTGGATTTGCTTGGGGCATGTGTATGCTTTCCCATTTATATCATGATTTACATTCAGCTGTGTATCTCAGTGGTCAAAGTTTATCGATCGGCATTACTTTGCTTCAAGTATGGATGTGGGAGCACATAGCTATCACACATCTAGTTCCAGTTAGACAAAGGCCACCCATGAGACCTTATGTGTTCATATATGCCAGTCGGCTTACTTAGTCCAGACTGGGTAAGTTAGAGTATTGGAGGAGAGTTATTGACGACATAGAGTCTGTGACATGGCATCCCTACCTAGATTATGATAATTGGGACGATGATGATATTCAACTACCATTTCTTTGTTAGTCAATGATCCTGTTTGGTTGTGCTCGTTAGGTATTGGATAGATTCTTGATTAGACGGGTGTATAGACAGTATGGGATGGTACAGGGTATGCCCCAGGGTGTTGCTCATTACGCTTGTCGTCAGTCAGATACTGCAAATTGGGGGCCTTGATTGTTGTATGTGGCTACAGTTTAAGAGTTTCAAGCTTTACAACCATTTGAGTGGGACATTCGGCCAGATATTGTCGAGCCTCCAGTTACAGCAAATTATGCTGAGTTTTTTGCTTTGCATTGGTTTCCACGCCTTACCATTCCAGATGAGCCTGCCCCATTACCTACAGAGGAGGACGTTCCCATTGCACATGGTCAGAGATAGAGGAGAGAGGATGTTGGAGGGGTTGAGGCAGAGGATGTTGGTGTGGTTGGTGAGGCAGATGTTGAGCTTGAGGAGGATGCTAGGGTAGAGGAGGATGTTGGTGCCAAGGAGGATATTGCTACTAAGGAGGATGTTGGTGTTGAGAGCATCGAAGATGAGAGCAGCGAGGATGATAGATTTGATATTGGAGAGGTTGCAGGTGGGTGGGGCCCTATTTTAGATTTTCCTAATGAGACTATGCCTCGCAAGAGGCAGGCTGTGGGAGGTGTTTCAGAGTGGCTGTAGATAGCGGATCTTCAGGTTCAGTTAGAGATTGCTTAGGAGCATCTTATTTAGGCTCATGGTTTACTAGAGCAGACCTAGGCTCAGATGCAGGCACATTTCGAGTTGCATACAGAGAATCTAGCATTAGTGCAGGCTCAGTTAGTCACAACTCAGTCACAGATTGCCGCATTGATAGCTGAGAGGGATGCGGCTAGACGGACAGCAGGGGAAGCCTAGGTTTAGATTACTTTGTTGACAATTGAGAGGGATGCATCCAGGTTTGCAGCAGAGGGCACTTAGGCTTCCGCTAATAGATTACAGAGACTAGCAGATGGTACCTCCCTGGCAAATTACATGCAAGAGGTTGCTCGTATTGGCGAGGAGATTGAATTTTATAGAGCGAGATATTATGACACAATTCCTTCTGAGCAGAGAGTTAGCTATGCGAGGTCTCATTTTGTCAGGTCACGATCCATGACTATCAGTGTTGGTGTTACATAGCCTCTACCTAGAGATCCTAGGGATCTCGGTTCCTCCGGTGGTAGGGGTCCTAATCCCACTATGCCTACACCGTCTGGAGCCAACAACACATGATTGTTGTTCATGTTTACATTTGATATGTGATGTACACTTTGATTATTTTGATATACATCCATTTTTTGATGTTATATCTCTCTTCATTTTAGACATCATTGTATACTTGATATTGTGATTTTGATTTATATGAGATGCAGTGGATTCTTCAATCTATTATGTGTTCTATATGATTCTCTGATGGATGCATTGTCTTCTATGTTTTATATGCTATGTGATGGTTTTATTGTTATGATGGTATGCTTTGATATGATGTTGTTCTATCTATGATGCACATAATGGTAATGTATGGATGCATGTTACATGGATACATGATGTATATGGATTGATATGTTTAAATGATATACTATATGTGATGTAAATGAAAATATATGATGTAATAAAATGGATGAAAATGTTGAATGATACATGATGCAATAAATTGATGGACTTTATGATCAAATGGATGGATTTAATGAGTTATAATGATGATGTATGTCTATGAAAATGGAATGATATAGATATATGTTTGTTGAGATTTTTGTTATGATATGATGAGAATACAAAAATGATTTGATTGAAATGTATGAATGATGAAATGATGATGTAAATGATTTTAATGTATGTAAATGAATATGATGATGCAACTTTATGATCATGAGGATGTTTTTGTTAATATCAAGTATACTTAGTCTATTATGATAAAAGATAATTGTTTAATGAATGATTCACCAATTTTGTAACTATTATGCATATGTAACACTATTATGGATGCAATCTAATTTTACCATGCAAATCTACATGTAAACATAGGCATTTTAACAGTACTTTTGTGCTTTGTATCATCATTGAGCTTTTTAAAATGTTGAAAGTGAGTACAAGCATCAAAGGTATAATGTAAACTGATGATGACCTGAGTATTACTTTCATGATTTTTGATATTGCAAGCGAACACAAGCATTGAGGTATAACTAAACTGAGATGACCTGAGCATTTCTTGCATAAACAAACAAGAATTAACCACTTTCCTATGTGAATTGGAATGTCATCCATGATGTACTTTGTAGAGCACTTCCCATGATGGTTCACATAGTAATTATGATTAATTCACAGACAACAGACAAAGAAAATACCATTCCTTTGTTAAGATTATGGATGCACAGGGTCCTTGAAGCTACAGTCTTCAATGGAGGACCTTTGCCAAGAAAGATAATCAACCACAAAGAAAAGTTTTGCAACTGTGGAATGTTGAATAAAGATTCTTTATTGATATGATATGATATGATTACAAATGAACAAGTTGCCTGATTATATAGGAAAGAGAGAAAACCTAAGATGCATGAGATGTTGCCATGTGTCATGATCTAGCAACATGTGACAACATGTGAACCCTATCTAGAAAATTATTAAATGTTGAGATATGTTCTAGAAGGAAAACTCATCTTCTACAATGAATCTTATCCCTACAAAAAAGGAAGGGAATATTATCCCATTTATTAAATGATTTATTAAAATCTTACCTAGTACTAAATGAAATATGACCTAAGTTAACTTATGCTAGTGTAATAATTAATTATTACACTAACACCCCCCCATAAGTTCAACTTAGGGAGGAAAATGCAATGATTATGCAAATATGATGGGTCTCGACTATGAGGCCATGTTAGGTACCCATGTACATGAAAAGATGTAGAAAATCTCCCACAACTGGAGAAAAGGGAAAAACCCAATGGGAACAAAACCCCTCTCCAAAAAGGAGATGAAAAAGAAAAAATGTGAGATAGGATGGGAAGGATGGAGGACTCCCAAATACCCCCCAAGTACACCATCCATCACATGGATACAATACAATAGCCCCCCCATAGGAGGGAGATAGAGAGACTATATAGCCCCCCCAAAATATGTGATCACCTGCAAAGATGGTAAGTGTATGAAGACAAAACATGATCCAATGTCAACAAACAACTTGTCTCCCTTTCAGAAGAAACAAAACCAAGTGCAAGTGTAGAGATGCTTCCCATTCCAGATATGAATTGAAGGAAGGAAGGATGTATGCGGATGATGATGTATCTGACCTCTGCTCAAATGTCTCCTTGCCTGAAGATGAAGATGCCACAATCAATGAAGAAGATGACAAACTAGGATGATGCAGAAACATATGTTGAACAATATCCAAAGACTGAGATGTGATGAATATGATGGAGACTTGATAGCCCCCCCTGAATGAAGTGTCCTCAAAACTACTAAAATAAATCTGAAGCCAATCCAATGGTAGATGTTGAAGAAACCTCAAATCATGAATGGAATGACAGGGGAGAAGTCTCATACATGAGATCTATGAAGAGAAACCAAGTGCCTCCAAGATATTCTCAAGATCTCCAATCAAGGTTGAGACAAAGGAACGGGGAGACTCGAGAGAACTCTCCAAAGTGTGATCTGAATAGAGGAGTGATATCCCCACAAGAATTTCCTCCAAACCTGTAGAAAGTAGCCAAGTCAGTGATACCTGAAACAAAGCCATCCCTTGATGTCAAGTCTAGAAAATTGAAGGTGTTTTGATGAATGATGATGGTGGAAGCCTCAATCAATGAATCTGGACAAGGAATAACTGAATGTGAAGGGATACCAATAGTCTTTGATGGAGAAGAAGCACCAGAAGCAACCTTGTCAACCTCTTCAAAAGATTCAAGGCAATCAACCTCCTGAACAATGATATCATCATAGGGTACCTGATCAGAATAATGACATTCTAAATCATGACCATTAGAGAATAGTGGAGTGTCAGAATCTCAATAGATTTCCCAAAGCTTAGCCCAAAGGATGTGAGGACAATCACAATGATCAATAGAATTCAAAACATCACAACCAACTTGCATAGTGATGATCTCCAAGACTGTGTATCTGCAACAACTCCAAGAAAATTCATGAATACCTTCACTCGGATGAGGAACTATACCATACAAATGAGGCAATAGATCAAGTGATTAGAGATGGTGGTTGATCCCATCCCGCCATTGCTTATAGTTTCCCTTATGCAACATAACCAGAGAAGGAGTATATGCAAGCCCCATAATGAACTTTCTCCAAAAAATAGAAAGAAAAATTATGACCTTCCACAAAAAATAGACTTCCAAGAATGATGTTCAACTGAAGTGATGCTACCCGGATCAAAAAAATCTTGTCCCAATCTTCAGAATAACCAAGTTATTGATCAAATGCACCAAATTGAAAAAAAAAATTCATACAAGAGTACCTGGAGTTGAAACTGATCAAGGGTTCTAGACGGATGAAAAGAGCAATAAAATATCTCTTGAATGCCACTAGAATCACTAAAATATGATGAATGGTTGCGAAGATATGAGCCTTCGAGTCCAAATTAGGGTTTTGTCTTTAGTTGTCTATAGAATTTTTTGTGAGAAAAATTTCACAGAATGGATGTCACCACTAGAAAGTAGACAAAATTCCCTTTCTGACGGTATCCTTTTTGTCTATTTTTGACACCGTGGGTGAAAGTTATGAGAAAATGAAAAAAATGCCTATTGGAGGCACTTTGTAGGCTAATAATGAGCAAAAATTAAGCTCTCAGGCGCTTAAACAGGGTTGCTGATATGACTGCAGTGCTTATAGTGGCAAAAAAAAGTGCTCCCCTCCTAGGAGAAGCAATAGAGCTGAAGAACTGGCAGAGCGGTCGGTTTGGTGGCGGACAGGCAGAGCCACCTTGAAGAGGGATTCCCCAGGTCGTCAATAGAACTGAGGCCCAAGCGGTGGACGGGGCTACTATTTCCTTGGTAGCTGGCGGTGAGAATGACTGGGAAACAAACTCTAGAAATAGGATTGGACGGTGATCGGCAGTAGGGGAACAAACGTTAGTGGCTAGTAGGATGGGCCGATAGAGACCCCCGGCGATGATACGAACCCAGTTGGAAGTGACAACCAGCGGATGTACCTCCCTGCAAAAATTAATGAAGCCGACAACGAAGAGAATTCTGCATACTTTGAAATGTGAAAGGGCCGGCCGATAGATATCCAAAGATTTTTTAATATTGCATATGCAATTAAAAAATCAAGCCCTATTTAATATGTCACTGAAATAAAATATGCCTACAGAAAAATATTTGTCAAATGCCGATGGGAAAAAATACAATGCCAATGATTTTTTTTTTAAAATCAAAACCTATAATAATATGTTGATGGAGAAAAACTAATGTCGATCGATGATTTAATTGAAGGTCGCCCAAATATATTTTTCTGAAAACTATAAAAAAATAGCCAAATATTATTTTTTTGCCAATGATAAATAGAAAATGCCCTAATTTTTTTTTTAAACAAAAAATGCTTGCGACTAAATTTTTTTTTCCTCAGAGGACAACTGACTGGGATGATTTTTCACTGCAAATTGTATGAATAGTACGATTAATTTTTCAAACCCAAAAATACCTCTAATGGCTCCCGGGTTGATGTTTTCGATTTTGATGATTGGGCAGGTGATCCTAGGGTTTCAAGGCCTTCTGAAGACAATGGCAAGCTCATATCTGACTCTATCTGCTTTAGAAATTAGCTTGGTCCCTAGGTGGAAACAAGTAGCCTTGAATGGAAACCTTCAAGCCTGCAATAATCTCGCACATCAACTTTCTTGATCGAGGGTTGATGTTTCACTGGACAAGCTTTGATACCATGTTGAGATTATGGATGCACATGGTCCCTGAAGCTGTAGTCTTCAATGGAGGACCTTTTCCAGGAAAGATAATCAACCATAAAGAAAAGTGTTTCAACTATGGAATGTTGAATAAAGATTCTATATTGATATGATATGATATGATTACAAATGAACAAGTTCCCTAATTATATAGGCAAGAGAGAAAACCTAAGATGCATGAGATGTTGCCATGTGTCATGATCTAACAACATGTGACAACATGTGAACCCTATCTAGAAAAATATTAGATGTTGAGATAAGTTCTAGAACAACAACTCATCTTCTAGAAGGAATCTTATCCCTACAAACAAGGAAGGGAATAATATCCCATTTATTAAATGATTTATTAAAATCTAACCTAGGACTAAATGAAATATGGCCTAAGTTAACTTATGCTAGTGTAATAATTAATTAATTACACTAACATTCTTCTTCCTGGCTTCTCTAGTTTAATACATCATTGAGTTGCTCCAAAGAAATGATAACAATGATCAAAGTACAACTTATCCAAATTTTGCTGAAAGTATTTCAATCATTATTCATATTAGATCATCCATCCTAATTTTGTGATGTTTTTGTTTTTTCGAGATTTTGGATCAAACTAACCTAAAGACCTATCCTAGGGGCCTCGAGGGTTGATGAAAGATTAGCCTTTCCTACGTTATACATGTAGAGATCACGTAGTTCGACTAACACAGACTTATGTTTTTGGATTTTTGAGACTGACTTTTTTATTTATTTTTGGATTTTTTGTTGTGATTATGGATGTCCAATGTGTTTCTGATGATGATTGATATTCCATGTTGGGTTGTGTTTCAATCGTTGTTTTTGTTTCTTTTGTCCAACCGTTGTTTGTCCATTTGATTAAGCTCCATGTTTATGTTGCCCCCAATCATTTTCAGATGTTGCCCCCAAGCTAGGGTGAGACATGACCATGTGATGTGATATGATAATGGATGTAAAATGATTGTGGAAGTAATGACCATGACATGTGCCCAAAATAGATGGGAGAGTTGATGTAAATCACAAATAGTGCCTGTTACCAGGTTTTCACCATATGTTTTTATTGAACTTTTTCATTCTTTTTGATTTTTTTTGTATTTTTGTATTTTGATTTTTTGATTTTTCTATTTATTTTTATTTATTTTGTATTTTTCTATTACCAGGATGCCTATTTTCCAGTTTTTCATCAAGGTAATCATTTTCATAAACTAATTCATGCACTAAGTGATTTAGGTATAGAACTTTCTAAGATGGATACTGTTGATAGGTTCATCAAACAAATCCTCTTCTAGTGTAGACAATTGATATGCTCATAATCCATACACTAATATGATTACAAAGGGACCTAACCAGTTAGGTTCAAAGTTCCCTTTCTTTTCTCTATCCTGTTGATTCCTAGGGGTTTCCTTTAGAACCAAGTCTCCAACTTGAAAGACTCTAGGTTTTACCCTATGATTGTAACTCCTTGACATTGTTTGCTGGTAGGCCTTCAAATGATTGACTGCTTGCTGACAGTGTTCATCCAGTAATTCCAGTTCTTGTAGCCTTGAAAATCTATAATCTTCATCTGTAATGATACCTTTTAGTGAGACACAGAGTGATGGTATTTCTAAGTTTCAATTGGCAGAATGGCCTCTGATCCATACACCAAGGCATATGGTGTAGCTCCTATTGGTGTTTTGATGTTGGTTCTATAGTCCCATAGTGTAGGATTTAACTAAATATGCCAATCACATCCAACATCGTTTATCGTCTTCTTTAGTATTTTTAGGATTGTTTTGTTTGAGGCTTCTGCTTGGCCATTTCCCTGTGGATAGTACGGTGTTGAAAAATGATGTTGAATATGGAATTGTTCACATAATTCTTGGGTGTCCTAATTTTTAAAAGGCCTTCCATTGTCTGTGATAATGGATTGAGGTACCACGTACTAATAGATGAAGTAGTTGAGTATGAAAGATGAAATCTATTTTCTAGTGACAGTTGTCAAAGGAACTGCTTCTATGCATTTTGTGAAATACTCTGTTGCTATGATGATGAACTTGTGCCCATTAGACGAAGAAGGATTTATTTTCCCTACCAGGTCCAGTCCCCATTGACAAAAGGGCCATGTGGATGTGAACGGTTGTATCTCTTGCACCAACGAATTAATTAGATTACCATGAATCTAATATTTCTAACACTTTTTAACATATTGATAGGCCTCCCTCTCCATGTGGGGCTAGTAATACCCTAAACGAAGGAGTTTCTTAGCTAGGGTTAGCCCACTTGAATGGGTCCCACAAATACCTTCATGGACCTCTCGTAAGGATGTTTCAGATTTGTGATGCTCCCGACACTGGAGAAGAGTACCGTCTAGACCTCGACGATAAAGGATGTCACCGATTAATGTATGTCGCACAGATTGACGAATAAAGTTACACTTTTTGTTTCTAGAGAGATCAAGATGAAGAATGTTATCTTTGAGGTAAGTATAGATCTCTCCATATTGTGAGGGTTGAGTGTTGGTTATGTGGCATATGGTTTGTGAATCAGGATTATCGTATGTAGGATTAGATACTTGTTCAACCATAAACTCATATAGACCTTTGTTTTTTGATAATTGCAAAAGGGAGGCAATTGTCGCCATGGCATCTGCAACTTTGTTTTTTTCCCTTGGTATTTGCTCGAACTTGATATCCATGAAGTATTTTTTAAGATCATCTATCGTTTTCTTATAAGGCATGAGCTTCTCATCCTTTGTTTGATACTCATCATTTACTTGATAGATGACAAGATATGAGTCCCCATACACTTGAATTTTTGTGATTTTCCATTCAATAGCTACTTTTATGCCGATAAGTTTCGTACTCAGCTATATTGTTTGTAAACAGAAACATTAACCTATAGGATCTTGGAATGGTGTGTCCCTGAGGTGTGACAAATAGAATTCCTACACTAGCTTCTCTTTGTGTATATGATCCATCAAAATAAAGCCTCCATTGTTGTGTTGTAATATTCTTGATGTCGACATCTGGAAATTCAATTTTCATTGGATGATGATCCTGTAATGGAGATTCAGCTAGATGATCCGCTATTACCTGTCCTTTGATGGCTCTCCTGTTGACACATTGGATGCCAAACTTGCTTAAGATCATGACCCATTTTTCAAGTCTCCCTATTAGAGTAGCTTTACCGAGTAGGTATTTCAATGGGTCTATTTTTCGCTATGAGCTTGACTATATGAGTCAACATGTAGTGTCACAACTGTTGGGTTGCAAATACCACTGCCAAACAAGAATGTATATTTTATTTCATATCCGTTGAGAGTCCTGCTAATGTAGTAAACTGCTTGTTCTTTTCCTTCAAAATCCTCTTATGCTAATAGAGCTCCTAAAGATATGTCAGTTGTAATATACAATAATAGTGGTCTTTTTGTTATGGGTGGCATGAGTATTGGAGGTGACACCAAATACTGCTTTATTTGACTAAAATTTGTTTCACAGTTATGATCCCATTTGAATGAAACATTTTTATGAAGTAGATGATTAAATGGGTGAGTTTTATTTTCTAGTTGTGAGATAAATCTCCTAATGGATTGTAACTTGCCTTGTAGGGACCATAATTGACTGATATTTTTAGGTGGCGACATCTCCATTATTACTTTAGCATTAGCTGGATCCACTTCAATACCCTTTTCTGACACTATGTAACCAAGAAGTTTTGCTGATGTCACCCCAAAGACACATTTCTTTGGGTTCAACCTTACATTGAATTTTTCCAGTCTAGTGAAGATTTTATCAAGTATTTCTAGATGTCCTTCCCTGGTGTGTGATTTTGCTAAGATGTCATCCACATAATCTTCCATGAAAGTATGCATCGTGTTGTGGAAAATTGTGGTCATTGCCTGCTGATATGTCACACCTACATTTTTTGATCTGAAGGGCATGCAATTCTAGTAGAATGTACACCAAGGGCAAGTGAATGCCATATTTTCTTGATCTTCAGGTGCTATTTTTATTTTATTATATCCTGAGAAGCCATCCATTATAGATAAACTGGCATGTCCTGCTGTTAGATGAACAATTATGTCAATGCTGGGAAAAGGAAAATCATCCTTTGGGCATGCCTTGTTTAAATCCCTAAAATCTATGCATATTTTGATGCTATTATCAGTCTTGGATACTGGCACAATGTTTGAGATCCATTATGCATAATCTATGAACTTGATAAAACTTGCATCCAATAATTTCTTCAGCTCAGCTTTAACCATAAAGGCGATGTGGGGATGCATCTTAATTTCTATTTAACTAGTTTGATTCCATTTAGTAGTGATAGATGATGCATTAAGAGTTGTGGATCCAATCCTGGTATGTCAGAATAAGACCATGCAGAATTTATGTGTCACTGCTCAAAGAATCTGGTGAATGTAGGCTTTTCCTATTCTGTCATGGATGCTGCTAGATGTAAGATCTTTTCCTTTTCAGTTGTTCCCAGATTTATAGACTGTGTCGGCTCTACTATTACCGATGATCTATCATGGTAATTTTCTAGGAGAGTGTCAAATATTCCATCCTTCAGTGCCTCAGAAAGGTTTTCACTGTTGGATACGTTCTTTATTTTTCTCTTTTCAAAGTCTAATGTTGCCTCAGAGAAGTTTTCACCATTAGATTTATTTTTCCTATTATCATTTTTGCAACTGAAATATTTGGCACCCTCCTGTTGTAAAGCATCGATATGAGTGTTATGGATAGTACTTGTATCAATTTCATCACTACAAAGATAATTTATGATGGCATTATTATTTGAAAAGACTGGTATAAGAATAGGTTCGATGGGTTCCCAGTCAATAAGTTTGGGGTGCATTAAAGGTAACAAGTCATCAAATTGAATAAGGTCAACTATTGTAAGTGTCCTGATAGCTAGGTGGTAAAATTTATTGGTAGGAATTTTTAGGTCTATGACAGTACTCACCTCCAAGTTTTCTGACTCACTCGATGTCTGATCGTCCTCGCTTGAGTCATCAATATTTGTTGATCCCATAACAAATGTTCTATTTCATGAACTTTGTCCCTCCTCTCGTAAGGGTGTATATACTTGGATAACATCAATCTCTTTTTCAATATAAGATGTAGCAGATAGATGATCCCATTCATATTTGTTGGAGTCTGTGTCAGAGCCATCTCTCATTTGTAGTATCCTTTCTACTGCTTTTTGGGTTTCTTCCTCTTTTTGTTCAGTTATGTAGCCTAATCCTGTTTTGTCTTTAGGCTGTAATGTTAGAGGTTGAATGGGTTCAATAATGCTGTCCTTTCTCTTGCCAATTGGTCCTTGACCTTTGTAGCCCATTTTTTCTAAAATGGCCTTCTGTTTTCCATACTGATCTATTTTGATGCTGACATTCACTAATGTTGATGCTTCCTCATCTTTGTATAGCCAATTGAGAATGGATTTGTCTTCTAACTCATCTTTGAGTGTACCTGCTTTTGTAAACCTTTCATTTAGAGCTGTGATGGGTTGCGATGAACTTGGAGTATTTAATATGGGTTGTCCATATGTTTTTGGTGATGGTAGCAACTATAATAGGAACAAAGATTGCTCAAAGGAATATTCTCCTAAGCCCTTTTCCTTTATCTAAACCTTTTCTAAAAGTTGTGATAATTCATTCATAGGACCTTCGGTGTTTGATGTGTCCACAACAGTTGTTTCTTTCTCTAGATTCTTCTTCTCAACCCATTTAGATATGAAATTGGGTTGGCTGTCAATAGTGGATGAATTGGAAGTATTGACTTCTCTGTTATGAGGTACCAGATTGTCTTGAGTTGCTTTTAACATGTTGCAAGTTTGTGGATTATTGTTGTTAGCTGATATGGTGACCTCCTATCCATTTACTGGAAATTTTAGACATTGATGGTATGTCGAAGGTACCGCTTGCATGTCATGGATCCATGGACAACCCAATAGTATGTTGTATGTTAGATCCTTGTCTAACACTTGAAAAACAATGTTTTTGACAATCGGCCCTACCTAAATTGGAAGTATAATAAGCCCTTTAGAAGACCTTTCCTCTTCATCATATGCCTTTATTGTTATTTTTCTCTTGGCATCAATGGCGTTGTCAGAATAGCCTAGTGCATGAATCAGTTTCAAGGTACAAATATTTAAACCAGCTCCTCCATCTATTAGAACACACTTGACATGGTGTTTATGGATCAAAACTTCTATATGCAAGGATGCATTGTGGGGGTGATTTAAAGATACATCATCTTGTTCAGAGAATGATAGACAATGAGGTGTGTTGAGATGTCCCACCATGGCTTGGATTTGACAAACATCCAAATTATTAGGGATCGTTGTAGCTACCAGAGCCTATTCCAAAACTTCTTTGTGTGATGGTGAAATTTTGAGAAGTTCTAGAATGGATATTTGTGCGGGTATCTTTTGTAATTGGTCCATGATATTGTATTGATGTGATGGGGGAGTGTTGTTTTTGGAGGAAATTTCTTTTAGTATTACTCTGGACTGTCCCCTTGTCATTATATTGACTTGTGGATGGTCTTGTGTTTCCCTAATTTTGAGGACATTGATTTGATTATCAAATGTGTTTGTGTTTGGCATTATGTTTAGGGTTTCAATGTCATTGATGTTTGTGTCATCTCTTTGATTATCAATGTCATTTTTCTCTACCTCAGAAAGGCAAAGAATGGTGGTGTCATAGACATAGTTTATACTTTTTCCCTTACCACTAGAAGAAGACTCTCCTTTTTCATAGTTGGGTAATGGATTGGTAAATGTAGTGTGATCATTGTTTGTTTGATGGCCTTCAACAAACACCTTCTTGGATTCGATCAAGTCTTGTATTAGGTGTTTTAGTTGCATACAGTCGTTTGTTTTATGTCCTTTATTCTTATGGAAATTACAATAATCTACTTTATTCCACCATGATGGTTTTATAACCTTTGGCTCCCAATTTCGAGCTTCTGGTAAAGTAATAAGTCTATTTACAATGAGTTCTCTCATTGCTGATTCCAATGTTTGTCCTAATGGGGTCAATTTTTCGTCGATTGGATTGTCTTTGGTATGATGGTCAAGATTCTCCATTATTGGTGTTATTGTTTTGAATAGTGCTATGATTGTTGTTTTGGCTATCATTTTGATTTGTTTTGATAGTTGATGCTATCAAATTGAATAGTGGTTTTGTATTGTCAGTTGTAGGTTCATTGCTTCGAGTATTTCTATTTTTTTGCCAAAATTTTGGCTTGTCATTGTTTCCATAATGATTTGCATTGTTGGATGTTTCATTGTAGTGCGTAATCACTCCTCGTTTGACTAGGGCTTCTTCGATTTTGAGCCATTCTCAATTACTTTTTTGAATGTTGGGGGACATTGCAATTCAAGTCTATAACTCATCTGATCATTTAAGTTGTCTATAAATAATTCAATCTTCTCTTCAGGTATAGATCAAGGATATCTAGCAAACAACTTTCTCCATCGTTTTAAGAATGATAAGAATGTCTCACCATTTTTCTGTTTCAGATTATATAGATCCTTTATGGTTATGTCATGTATTATGTTGAAGGAGAATTAAGAAATGAATTTGTTGACCAATTCTTTGAAGGATCTAATCCCTGGTTGTAATTTTGAGAACCACTCCATACAATGGGCCCCCAAACTCCAAGGAAATAACCTCATGAGGTATGTATCTTCTTGTGCAAACTCGAGGCTCATTGTTCTGAATTCCCGTACATGGTCAATCGGGTCTAATTTTCCATTGTATTTGTCATATTTAGGAAACTCACAATGCCTTCGAAAGGGTATCATATCCACACATGGATGAAAAGTGTAAGGACATTTATGTCCTTTAATAAAATTATTTTTGTGGTTCCTATTTGCATGTTTTGAATCTGTTGTTGTAGGGTTTGCATTTGAGCTACCAAAGAAACCACTTGATCCGTATCATGGGTGTGGTTTGGTTCTGTTTCATTGGTTCTAGGTGTTTCCTTCAACCGATTTATGTCAAAATCTTTTAGAAGTTTGGCACCTAACTTTTCTAACATGAAGATGTATTTCTCCATGTCTTGTTCTAAGACCTTTTCCATAAATTTAAGAAAATTTGGGTCTTGTTGGGCATGTTGTATATCCTCTTGTGTTATTTCGTTGTTTTCATGTTGTTGGTATCGGAAAAAAGGGTTTTCTTCAGTCATGTTTAGATTTTTAGTTTCCTTCTCCGTGATTTTTTTTCTTTGCAACCTTGTTAAGATTGGCATACAAGTTTTGGTTGTTTTTCACGAAACTTAGATCTTCTATGTGGTGTTAGTGTCAATTTGATTTTAAAGAAGCCCAATAGAATGATGTATTCTATTGACAAGGCTAAGTTAAAATATCTTATTATTGAGTTTTGTTTCGTGATGGTAGGATGTCAAAATCATGATGAGGAAACTTGGCTCAATAATCTAGGTTTTGTTTTGATAATTGGACACTTTTCATTTTGCTAGATCTGGTGTTTTGTTTGAAATAATTTAACTTGTAAGAACCTACTTTGTTTTAGGTTTTTTAGGACACTATCTGATCTGTAAAATCTTTCTGACTGGTAAAATCCTATGTTTCTGATGTCAATATGTATGACAGTTGTTTTAGAAGACTCTCTATTTTTTTTTCTTTGTGGAAGCACTAAAACTGAATACAAAAGTGTTAGAATTTCTGATAAAAGCATTGTAAAGTAGTGTAGAAGCGCTAAGACAGCACAAAAGCGGTAAAAGACTAGCTGGTAATTGACACTGGTAATTTTTGATAATGACAGAGTGCTATAACATTAATTAGAAGCATTGAAACAGATGCGAGAAGCGCTATGTTTGACTGTGTAAGTGCTAAAATCTGGCTCAGAAGCACTAGAATAGTGCTGACACTAGAATTTTGACAGTTTAGTTTGTTGTTGGAAGAAGCGCTGTAAGATTGTTCAAAAGCGTTAAAACAAAGGGTGGAAGTGCTATACTTTTCTTTAGAAGCACTAAAACATAGTTCATATGCGCTATAGTTTGTATCAGAAGCACTATAGTTTCTATTTTAATGCCAAGCAGGGGTTGGCAATATGGGTCTCTTAGCTGCTATGTCTGTTTTCTCTTCTTCTTCATCCAAGACTATGGATACTATGAGGAATTGATGGGGTGTTTCATTCTTTTCAAAAATATTTTTTCTCAAATTACTGATAATGTCAGTTTGAGTGCCTTCAATGTACACATTACCGGGTTGAAATATTGGTGTGGTTAGCCCTGGTTGTTGAATGGGAGCTGTAGGTCGCCAAATGGTCATAAGGTATGTTGTATGATGGTTTCAATACCTTATTGTAATGTTATTCATTACCTATTCCCAGGAAGGAGGTAGTAACATGGGTCTTCCTACTACTATGTTTGTCTTTTCTTCTTCGTTCAGAATAATGGATGCTATAAGAAACTGATGGGGTGTTTTTTTTTCCTCAAAAATAAATGCTCGTAAGCTACTGATAATGTCAATTTGGCCATTCTCAAGATGTATAAGGCTAGGTTGTATGATAGGTGGTATAAGGCATGGTTGTTGAATGGGAGTTGTAGGTCTCCAAATGGTCATAAGGTGGTAACTCCTTGATTTTGGATGTCAACCTAAGGTTACCAAAGATTTTTCTATCCTAAGAACTGATCAAGTCTAGTGGAGTATTCTATGGAAAGTTGTGGAATGGAGGATTGATGAATACGTTGACTATGGTTAGATTCTTGTGAAAGAGCGCTTCTTTGAATATAGGCTTGTGAATTCAAAGGTTCTACAACAAAATCATCAGTGTAACCCCTATCAAAATCATGAAACCTATGGAGGAAAGTTCTATGATGAAGCAAAGTCTTCCTATTCTGATAAAAGAAATGTCTTCTTTGAAAAAGATGTCTGTAACTAAGTGGCGTCTTGGGTTTTCTAATTTTCTTGGCAAGAGATTTCCTGAAAAACTTAGTGGTTTTCCAATCTCGAATCATATATTCTTAGTTTTGATTTTGTTTGATTTTGTATATTTCAGGATGATTTATCTGAATTTTAATGATTTTGGAATACATAGCACTTAAATGAAGACAGTTGTTTTTAAGATTTGTAATCTAAACAGATAGTGTATGTTCAAAAGAACCACGCATGGTCCTATTTTCACTGGTTTGATAACAATAAAGCACTCTAGAGAGACTCACTCTTAATAGTCAAAAGGTCATTGTTATACTCAATAGCCCACATCTTAAAATTGTGTTGACTCACACAACCGTGTCACCCCTTAGAGGGTGCTCATGTTTTTGTCTTTTCTAGGTGTGCAAAGTTAGATTTATCGATCCCTTGAGCAAACGGTCCATGAGAATTATATGGTGAGTGTCTTGGGGGCAGATTCTTCCCTCCCCTTGCACTGTGAGTATTACAATGTCTAGTTACTGACTTGGCTGGATACTATACTAGGTTCTTAGAAAGGTTTTTTGTTCACAGTGGAAATAATAGACTCCCTCAAGAGATCTCCCAACCTTTAGAACAAAGGTTTTAGGGATGGTTATCTTCCACACTTCCGGAAAAAGTGGGTTTCCCGAGATTTTCTTTAAATTTTATAGTTGGGTGGAAAAACGTGGCTTTGGTTTGAACCCACTTAGGTCATTCCCATAGGGTGAGTACTTTTTCCCACTATGGCAAGCCTTCTAAAGGATGTACTAAAACTTGAAGAATGAATAAAAAGGATGAGTCTAGGTTTTTGGATCACCTAGTTAAGGGGAGAGCTCATATGCCTATCAACCATACAACCACATAAATCACTTGTTCAATTTTAGAGCCCAAACAAAAAATTTCTAATCTATGTGAAGATGTTGCTTCACAAAAAGACATGGTGTTCATTTTTAAATCCCAAATTGAAAAGTCTGGTGACTACCCTAGATTGATAAATTTTTAATCCAAATGAAAATGTGACTATCCTAGGATTGATTCATTTTTACACCAGCTAAAGAAGTGCCTATCCTAGATTGATTCTTTTTAAACCAACTGAAGAAAAGAAATTTACTAGCCGCGGACACGTCGGATCCAGAAAATTAATTACACAGAAGCACTATTACAGTGGTCAGAAGCGCTATAGAAATAACTAGAAGCGCTATAGAAATAGCCAGAAGCGCTATAGAAATATCCCGAAGTGCTATAGAAATATCCCAAAGTGCTATAGGATTTTACAAATGCGCTAAAATAGATGTTGGGTGTGAACTGTCAACCTGTGTTGGAAGGTAAGATCGAAGTGCTAAAACAGTCCTTCAAAGCACTATACTTTTCTTCGAAAGCACTAGAACAGACTTTAGATGTGCTATAGTTTGTCTTAGAAGGGCTATAAAATCCTTCGATCGCACTAAAACAATTTATGCCAGATTCCTATACGAAAACTATCTAGAAAAAAATGTTAAAAACATGGGGTACGGCCCCACGGTGGGCGCCAGAATGTAAGTGTGGAAAAAGTAAACTAAATACAAATAAATACACCTCTTAATGAAACATTGTATCAAGATTAAACATGAATTAAACTAATTTAAAATAGAGAAAAGCTTGAAAGTGTCTCATTGTCTCCTATCTTCAAAGATTTATCAAGTTATAGAAGCTCTCAGATTTGTAAGCACTGTAACTGTTTAAAATGCCTATCTATAGAATGGAATGGATGCTAAATGCAATGATGTAATGATGGATAATAAAACTAACAGCTATGATGCTACTGTAAATGAAGCCTGATGGATGAAAGCTACAGTAAAAAGAAACTATGATGCTGTCGTGATATGAAATCTACTGATGCCATGATGCTATGATGATACTATAATGCTAATGCTAATGCTTATGATTGCTTGGTTTCTTGGTTGTATTCCTACAGAGTAATTTTGTATAAATTGGGATTTCTCAGGATCATTTTCATGCTTCAGAAGGCTATATATATAGATTTTCAGCAACAATTTTGCACAGGGGTAACACAATAGAGGCTGAGATTAAATCTGGAGATTTGAATGGTAATAGATGCGAAGGTGGAGCTGATCATGGGGGATTGTTCCTCCCCATGAAAACAACAAGCAAGATGAGAGGAAAGATTTGAGGAAGAAGATTGAGAGGATTGCCTCAGGTTTTTCCTTGAGGCTTTTCTCGTGAATGCTAGTTAAATTGATTAGATTTGAAAAAATCTAATTTTATTGGTGAGTGAATAGAGGGATTTGATTTATGCTTTTATTTAAATATTTTTGATTTATTTAAATTAGCAAAAGAGAGATAAATAATTTAATAAACTATAGAAGTTTGTTTGTTGAATTAAATAAAAGAAGTATGATAATTAAACAATAAATTATAAAGCTTTATTTATTTAATTAACATTGAATATGATGTAATAATTAAATAATGCCAACTATAAAGTTGTTTATTTAATTAAAACTAAAAAAAATAGAAGAATTTAGAATGTGAACTATTTAAATAAGTATTTAATTTATTTAATAGTAGATGAATTTGAATATGATATTTAAATAAAATTTGTTTATTTAAATAAGATGAAAATAATTGAATCAAGATTGAAGAATTATGATGAACTATTTAAATAAATATTTCCTATTTATTTAATAGTAGAGCATTTTAAGGATTAATTAATTAAATAAGTCGTATTTAATTAATTAGATTTCTCCAGACCATTTTTAGGTGTATACAATAGGCCATTTATTAAATGATTTTTTTTGTGAAACAAAGGTCTTAATGGAGAAGTGATAACTTCAAATCAACTATGTTTTCACTTATAGGGATCCACTGCCAACAAGATCATGTTATGTTTGAAATAGGGAGAGAGGGATATAGATAAAGAGAAAGAGATAGAGAGAGGGAGATATCGAAGGGGGAAGACTAAGAAAGCGAGGGGGTAAGGAGATAGAGATAAAGAGGAAGATAGATATAGATATGGAGATGGAGGGGAGGGACATGGAGAGGAGAGGGAGAGATAAAGAGAGAGAGGAGAGATGGATAGATAGAGATGGAAGAGATAAATATATAGAGAGGGAGAGATAGAAAATGAGAGAAGGGGAGATAGAAAGATAAATATAGAGATAGATAGTGATATATAGAGATAGAGAGAGGGAGAGGTAGAGAGGTAGAGAGAGATGGAGAGATAACAAGATAGAGGTAGAGGGGGAGATGGAAGAAGAAATATGGAGAGATAGAAATAGAGGCAAATAGAAAGATATAGAGGTTGAGGAAGAGGGAAAGGCACACATGAATACCTTAGTTTGTTTGTGATGGTGGTAGTTAGATTTTTTTGAACCTCCTATTTCTTTGGTTAATTTTTTCTTTTTGGTGGTGGCTAGCTTCCTTGATTGGAGGGAATTTCTTTTGGCTTCATGTTTTGTTAGAAATTTAATCTATAATAATTGGGTTAGTGTTAGGGTTGGTAAAAATTTAGAAAAATCACCACATAAATCAGAACCCAAAAAAGTAGAATCCCTATTTTTTTGGAAAATTGGGATTAAATTGTAATTATTCAAACAATTGTTGCATAGCAAAAAAATCGTGTTGAATAAAAAAATGCAAGAATTTATCACAACAAATAAGAATTTAGCAAAAGATGCAAGAATTTATCACAACAAATAAGAATTTAGCAAAAGCAACAAAGGTCTCAATGGAGAAGTGATAGCTTCAAATCGACAAGGATCCAAGCATGACTTGTCTAGATAGAGAATGAGAGAGGGATTGATAGAAAGATTAAGACAAATTTGTTATTGGAATGAGCTGGAGAGGCAACAATCAGAGGAAACAATAAAATATTGCGTCAGCTTTTGGAAGCTTCTCCCACGCCTACAAAAAATTATACCTTATTTATGACACCTCAAATATGTTGTACAGTACGTTGTGGTTGAGGTAAAATATTTTGTAGTTTAAATACATTGCTTTTTCACTAGAAGATGATCGACGGTTCACTGCATTTCAATCGTTGGCCAGGTGTTGTGGAGGGAGGTCAACCGTAGATTTCAAAATTTAGGTTGATCTCTATCAAATTGGATATGCCTTCGGTGTAAATTATTCCTAGAAATTCAAGAGGAAAATTTATATTATTATAAACAAGACAGTTATATTGCCTATATCATTTTCTTCGTATAGAAATAAAATAATTTTTTAATTAAAATCAAGTTTAATAAATATGATAATTAACATAATTGAATTGATTTAAGTTCAAGTTGTGGCACTAAAATTTATAAATTTAGAAATAAGCACTAATAAAATATTTCAGTTTTGATTGTTAATAGATGGGTTTTCATTATTTTGCTCATTATTTTTTTTAATCACAATTTCTTGAATTCATAAAAGAAAAATGATGAAATTTCAACTAGGTTCTTCCTTGAATTTATCTAGGTTGAATTGCATGTGAAAATAGGAGCTATAACAAATTTTTCCAACATATATACTTGACCCATCTATAAGCATCAATTAGGTCGGCCTAATTAGATGTAGTCCTTGTTTATTAAAAATACCAACTATTTTCTACAAGCTTTCACAAAATCTTAAAAAAAAAAAACAATTCAATCACTCATCATGCTACATCATGTCAGATCATATATCTGGAAGAAAAAATTAGTTCATCATTATATCATCTATCCATTAGGTTGGCCAGAGATAGACCTAATAGCAAAAATGCAACAACAAAATAATGTCGATATACCATATGAGCACCAGAGCACGAGAGATTTTGAACATGCATGCTTTAAACACCCATAAACTGTTTCTCAAAACCACAAGCAACAACTATTAGCCACTAGGGATTGTAGACCAAAATACTAGAGGGTGTAGCTTATATACCGGTTCAGATACCAAACCAAAATATTGGTTCAAACATTAATTTATTCTTGCAGAACTTTGCAACTCATATATCATGGTGACATCAATGACAACAAAAACCGTATAGTAGGCCATTCTTCTTCATTCTTCCAACAAAATTGTGCCCCTCTTTGTGCAAATTGCGACCTCCAATACATAAATTAGTGCCCTCAAATATATCTTGAGCAAAAAATTGTGCTGTATTAATAGGAAAAATTAGCAATAAGGAAACTTTGAAATTTAATGAATTTCAAATTTTAAATAATCTCCACTGAATAAAATATCTTAGACTTTGATGAAAAGTCTCAGCGGAAGGAGTTGCAAATAATCGGCTCTGATACCATGTTGGTGTAAATTAACTTTCTAGAAGCACAATTTGCAATGTAAAACCTTCACAAATACGAGAGAAGAAAATCTCTTTCACCAATGAGTGAATAATAATTGAGATAAAGAATAATATACATTGGTCTTGCTTATAAAGGCAAGGGGAAAGCTGGTAAAAATGTAACCGACAACAACTACCAATAAATTAAATGCACTAATAAACTATAATGCATTATGCCTAAGTAAACTTAAGTAGGTAAATATCCTATTTACTCTAGCACGTAGAGGTGGTAAACTCGTATTATGTAAGTCTCTGGGTTGAAATGAATCTAATCACCTTTTAAACTCTAAATAAGTTTTTAGTACATAGGCCATTTGATCTATTTTGATCAATAGTAAGAAAATAAGGGATTCAATTACCTCAAATTTATAAAATATGTGAAACTAAATTAGATTGACATTCACAAACTATTTTTTTATTCAAACAAAAATTATAAATTATTTCATTCTATAAACTAAAATATGGTCTATAATTTCATACCCATTTCATTTTATTTCAAAAACATCTACATGAACAATTTTATAAAAAGAAGTATGTCCCATATATTTTACATATTTGAAAATATTAAAAACTATCAATTGCACCTTGGTGTGAAATGGGTACGTTGAAGAGGTTTGGAAGGTCAATTAGTGAAAATTTTGGTTTATTTTTTGCATACACTTTTTTAGTACAGGAAGTCAATTGGTAGGCCATTTATTAAATGATTTTTTTTGTGAAACAAAGGTCTCAATGGAGAAGTGATAACTTCAAATCAACTATGTTTTCACTTATAGGGATCCACTACCAACAAGATCATGTTATGTTTGAAATAGGGAGAGAGGGATATAAATGAAGAGAAAGAGATAGAGAGAGGGAGAGATCGAAGGGGGAAGACTAAGAAAGTGAGGGGGTAAGGAGAGAGATAAAGAGGAAGATAGATATAGAGATGGAGATGGAGGAGAGGGATATGGAGAGAAGGAGAGGGAGAGATAAAGAGAGAGAGGAGAGATGGATAGATAGAGATGGAAGAGATAAATATATAGAGAGGGAGAGATAGAAAATGAGAGAAGGGGAGATATAAAGATAGAGATAGAGATAGATAGTGATTTATAGAGATAGAGAGAGGGAGAGGTATAGGGGTAGAGAGAGATGGAGAGATAACAAGATAGAGGTAGAGGGAGAGATGGAAGAAGAAATATGGAGAGATATAAATAGAGAGGCAAATAGAAAGATATAGAAGTCGAGGAAGAGGGAAAGGCACACATGACTACCTTAGTTTCTTTGTGATGGTGGTAGTTAGATTTTTTTGAACCTCCTATTTCTTTGGTTAATTTTTTCTTTTTGGTGGTGGCTAGCTTCCTTGATTGGAGGGAATTTCTTTTGGCTTCATGTTTTGTTAGAAATTTAATCTATAATAATTGGGTTAGTGTTAGGGTTGGTAAAAATTTAGAAAAATCACCACATAAATCAGAACCCAAAAAAGTAGAATCCCTATTTTTTTGGAAAATTGGGATTAAATTGTAATTATTCAAACAATTGTTGCATAGCCAAAAACTCGTGTTGAATAAAAAACTGCAAGAATTTATCACAACAAATAAGAATTTAGCAAAAGATGTTTGCGCAACAAAGGTCTCAATGGAGAAGTGATAGCTTCAAATCGACAAGGATCCAAGCACGACTTGTCTGGATAGAGAATGAGAGAGGGAGTGATAGAAAGATAAAGATAGAGATAGGAAGTGATATATAAAGAGAGGTAGAGAGGGATAGATATAGAGGTAGAGAGATGGAGATATAACGAGATAGGTATAAAAGGAGAGAGGCAAATTGATATAGATATACAGGTCTAGGAAGAGGGAGAAAGAGACAAATAGTGGATAGAGATAGGAGACATGAGGAGATAGAGAGGAAGATAGAGGTAGAGATGAAGAAAGTGGGAGAGAGGAAGAGGGGAACATATATAGAGAGGTAGAGGGAGAGATAAAAATAGAGAGAGATAGGGAGATTGAGAGGGATAGATAGAGAGAGAAGGAGAGGGATTATATATATAGATGGTGAGATAGAGTGATAGAAAGATAGAGATATAAGGAGATATAGAGAGAGGGAAGAGATACAAAGATATATAAAGAGAGAGAGAAGTAGAAATAGACAAATAGAGATGGAGAGAGGGAAATAGAAATATGGAGAGATATATGGGAAGAGAAAGAGATATAGATATAGGGGAAGAGAAAGGGAGAAAAGGTAGAGATAAAGAGATAGAGAGTGGGATAGGGAAGGAGTGAGAGAGAAAGAGATGGGGAGAGAGGGGGGAGATAAAGATAGGGAGGGAGAGAAATGGAGAGAATATATAGAGGGAGAGGGAGAGGGGGTAGGGAGGGAGAGATATCTCAATATATATAGATAGAGAGAGAGGGAGAGGGAGAGGGGGAGGGGGAGGAGGAGGGGGAGATGGAGAGGGAGAGAGGGAGAGATATAGATAGAGCACGATATAGAAATATAGAGGGACATGAAGAGAGATATAGGTAGATAAAGATATTGATAGAAAGAGATAGAGAGAGAAGTGAGAGGGAGATCGAGAAGAAGCAATAGAGATAGAAATATAAAATAAGAAAGATGGAGTGAATGAGAGAGAGAGAGATAACATATAATTCATTGTGTTGCCTCACATGAAAATTATTAGTATATGCTATATTTTATATGTAGGTTTATTTTTAAAATAATATTAAATGGCTATATTTAATATCATATATTATATTTTATATTAGAAATTATTAAATATAAATATAATATAATATATAATTAATACATAATGTATATTTTATATATCACAAATTAAACTATATATAATAGTATTATATATAAAAAAATATTATTATTATTATATTTATATTTATTATTATGTATATAAAATGGCCTATCGATTGATTAAAGCAGAAAAATGGAGAGAGAAAGAGAGAAAGAGAATTGGGAAAATCTAAAGGTATATACAAAGAAAGAGGGATATACATATATCTCCACATGTATTATATAGATTATTAAATAGTAAATATTAAAAAGGTTTAATAAATTATATTTAATATATATATATATTAATAGATTATATTAAATG
Organism: Sequoia sempervirens; assembly: GCA_007258455.2. Lineage (NCBI taxonomy): Eukaryota > Viridiplantae > Streptophyta > Pinopsida > Cupressales > Cupressaceae > Sequoia > Sequoia sempervirens. Next base: position 669,521,277 of record VDFB02270651.1, read on the forward strand.
AAAATATTATATTATATTAAAAGATAATATTATTATTATATTATAATTATACTATTACTATTATATTATTATTACTATATTGCTTCTATAATATTCTTGATGGGAATGGTAAATTACCTTTTGTTACAAAAGCTACTTGGTCTATTTTGAGCATGCTCAATTCTACTAGTATTGTTTGGGTGGATAGGAATCAAGACTTCATTAGTGCAACATGACCAATTTATAAATAAACCCTATCATTCAAAAAGTGCATGTTGAAGGCTCCTTAATAGATGGATTAAACATCAACTTTTATGATATAAGTAAAGGCCTCAAACAATCATTGATAAATATTTTCATACACAAACCTAGTAGATTCTGAAGCTCAATCTTCTTGTTACCAACATAAATAATACCCACACATATATCATCAATTGCTACTTTTATGTGGTTAAGATCACTGGCCAAAGATAATTGTTTTGAGCTAGCAAGCAAATAGCTCATCTAACACTTATAATGTTTGTAATGCTGGAAACATTTGAACTAAAAGGCATAATGCTAACAACTTGAATTAGAACTATAACCAACCTATCATTCATATATTTCCCATTGCATTACACTAAAGAACATAAAATAATTTACCATCCAACTATGTTGCTCCTTGCTCCAGAAATCCAGTCTCATTTTTGGGATAAAAAGAATGGTATTGCTTAATTCAAACAAATGGTCGTCTCCAGGGTTATGTTGAAGAAAAAAAAAATGCCAGGAAGAATCCATAGGAAATGGATTGGAACCATCCATACCATGAATTTATAAAGTTGTTTACATTAGAGTCTACAAACACCAAAACAAACTTTCCTTTCTAAATAATAACATAAGTAATTGAGATTTGCATAGATTGCAATGCACACTACAAAGCTGATCTCTTTAGCATCTTAGGTAAGGTATGTTTAAAAGGTATGGAAATGGTGGACATGCCAATACCTTAACACCCACATGTATGTATCTAAACTGATTGATAAAAATAGACTTAAAGACTTGCTACAACTGATTGAGGATAGTGACAGTTATTTTACAAATCATATTAGCTTGAAAAATCACGTGTCAAATAAAGATGGACAATAATTTCTAAAATTTGAATTTACCTCTCAATCAATGTATATATATATGAAATTAGATCATTATATTTTGAAGCATAAGGTATCTTCCATATGGAAAGCTAATTGAAAATCAATGAAACCCATATATTCTCAGTCACCTCTGCTACTTGACATTACACTAATGGACAAATAGTTTGGTATTATAAGACCATAAGACAATTGTGGCTTTATACTTTTCCAATGATTCCAAACTATCTGAAAAGCCCAATATTTTAAGATGCTTAATTAAGTGAGCGTATAAAACTTGGGAGCATTGACATGTAGTATCTCTCTGATTTTTAGGGTTTAATTTTGGTAGGGTTCAAAATTCTATGGACTTGTGTTTCCTTCAATGACCACATTTCACTTACCCATAGAGCTTACACCTGCCCTAAATCTTGCTATTGCCAAACCAACTAGGGTTGAAAATGTTATTAAGGATCCTTTGGTATGTGGTTCAGCTTCTAGTACTCTTTGTTTTCATCTATTGTTCAAGTGAGATATAAAACCATTTATGAAGGATCTACAAGAGACAAAAGTAACATGAACTTTCATGAAGGATATATATCATTGTCTCTCCAAGTATCTAGAATGGGGTTTTAGGGATGGAAAACAAAAATTATATCTTGAGGACAGCAGGGAGATGGTTATATATATATTACGAATAATTTTTTTAAAAAGCACATAATTTACACAAAATATACAAAATTAAATAAATAATTGAAAAAAAATCACATAGTTGATAAAGGGTAACAACATCAATTGTCAAATCATAAATGTTAATGATAATTGCTGAATAAAATATGGTATATAATATATATATCCTAGTGTTACAAAGTTAAAGGTTCAGCTTGATACGAAGGCATTGTTGAAACTACTATTGTGGAAGGTCAATTAGGGAAATTGTTAGTAGTAGCTAGTAGGTGAAAATTAATAAGTCCACTCCTGAGGTAAGATTATTTCTACTGGTACAGCTTGGATCTAAGAAGTGGTCGAATAGAAAGTGTTATTTTGGTGCTTAGATAATCCATTTTTAGGGGCAAGTTTGCAATGATCAACAGGTTTCCCAATATACTGTGTTGATGGATGAATAGAAGGTGTTGATGTCAAAGCATCTGCAATATTAAACAAGCCAATCAATCAAATAAACACATAACTAAAGTTAAGATCAAGATACAAACATGACATAAATTATAGCTCACCAAAATAGTTGTGAGACATACAACATTGCAGCCTTGTTTGAGCATTTATGTCTTCAAGATTATGGTTAACTTCCAACACAATCCTAGAGGGCAGTAGAACAATGGAACAAGCTACAGAGGCACAAATCATAGTTAGAAATCCAATACAACAACAACATATAGACCTACTTTTGAGAAAAATACTAGAGCCCAAAACTTGACAAGGTATTCCATTAACATGGTAACTTGAGAATAGATGAATTTGGAGTTCACTGTGTCAAGGTAGACGGTAGTGTAGATTTTTCATATTTTGAGCTAACAGTTCTCGAGGCATTTGATTTCTTTTGTTTCAAGCACTACTTATGTTTGTTTTGATTTTCTCAATTTTGACTGAATACAAAGTATATTTATTAGTGTAGGAAGATCGTGCTCTTTCCTTAGGTGCACTATATTATGTTGTATGAAAGTTAAATCATTTTAAGATTGATGTGGAACATCATTTTCTTTTATTTTTTATTCAAATTCAGTGCTATTTCTTTAATCTGCTTTTATATTTTTCTATTTTTCTTACAATTGAAATGTCGTGCTACTCTTTTATTTTATTTTATATTGTGTTACCATGAAATTTACTTTACTATAGAATCCAACTCCTAAGAAAACCGGTCCCCCTTGCTCTAACCGTTGATGCTCTTTTTTCTTGACTTTTGATGCAGTTTCCTGCCAAAATACAAGGAAAATGGGTTGCAATTAAAGATTGTCCTCTCCTTTCTCCCCAACAAATGGTCTTTGTATCTCTACCCCTTGTTATGCATGTCAACTTCTTGTGGGCTTAGACCCACCTCCACTCCTCTACCAAAATCTATTCGTGCCTTTCTCATCACTTGTCCAACATTTCATTGGACTTCTAAACCAACCATTTAAGCCTAACTACAGCTCTATAACCAACCAAAGCACCCACTGAATCATTTGTCTTGGGTCCTCAAGTAGTATCTCCATACCCAGAGCTTCCATAAATATCAGTATATGCTCCTCCATATCCCCCTTGTTGATCCATCTTTCAAATTCCCAACTCCATAACCAATGCTTCATCCTACAAAGCTTCCTGCACTAAGTGCATTGGTACCATAACCATCTTGTAGATCTCAGTAATGCTTGTAATGATGCCCCACTAAAGAATGGACTAACCAGTTTATCTTCCCATAATGTTAGCCTAGTGGAGAAATTGGAGGGAATTGTTTTTCTAATAATAACAGTTTGTTTTGAACTACCCTGTTCTTTAGGGGAAAAGGGAACAAGTCTCACCTTTAGTATAATCTAGTTGCTTAAATGAGTAGAGTTTATTAGAAATCTAGTACTGGTCTGACGCCTTTGTTTGGCTGTATAACTTTGTGAATTAGTACTGATGGGAGTTAGAGGATATGTAAACTTGTTTTTCTTGAAAGTGAAGAAGATATTTATTGTATTTCATTTTGGTTGGATGTGATTATCGTGATTTTCCTCTTTATTATCTGCTGTATTTGTTTCCTAGTATCTAGTTTTGAATGTTAAATTGTAGTAACAGGGTATCCATTGGAAAAAAATTTGTAGAACCAGAGGCTTGTCTACATTAGAATCACAAGCCCCCTAATCTAAGCAAGGATTTCATGTTACAACAAATCTGAAGCATTGCCTAAGCACCGAAATCACAACCAACTAAAGCTAAAATATCTCCTTATGGCACAGATAAGTTTGTGGGTATTATTGATGTTTCAAAGTTGACCATTATCCTAGAGAGTAATGTGATATCTATTCTGACTGGAATACTTAACTGGTGAATTTTCCTTAGTAGCCAATCCCAGAGATTTCCCAACACTTGGGCTAAGAAAGCACAGATCTAAAGTAACTCATTGTCCAATCAAATTTTTGTTAAAGCTAAGCCAATATGAAAATTTACTAAAAAAAATCCCTAATTCGGGAACAAAATGTAAAATAGGGGGTTAATATACTTTTCACTCGAGGATTCCTACACAGAGTAGCTGCCAAGGTTGTTTTGCCACAGCCTCCCATTGCGCTCACTCCCACCTTATTGAAATCATCTTCAAATAACCATCTTTTCAACTCCCGTACTTGATCACCCAAACCCACGGGGTTGTTGGGTAGTTCTAGAATACATGGTTATGAAACAAGTGGTTCTGGAATGGATGGTTCTAGAATGGGTGGTTCTAGAACAATTACTTCTGGAACATGAAAGCTTGCACTAGGAGATGAAGGCTGCAAACAGGGCCCTTGCTCGCTCCCCAGTTTTCCAAAGAGAGAGAGAATCCATTTGAAAAACCTACTTGCAAACGAGAAAAACCATCGAGCAACCTCTTCAATAATTAGTGTTACAAATAATTGATACTGTTTGCATAATAAAGATTTTTAGTGGTGCCCACAACGCCCTACAACAAAATTTCCACAAGAAAAGGCAAAAACATAGAAGATTAAAACAAGAATATCTTATAATCCAAAGCCAGATTGAAATCCTCAGAGAATAGAAAGTCAAAAAATTGTGTGGAATTGAGAAACTGTGACGGTGGAAGATGCCCTAAGGCATGCAAATGATAGTCTCGGTGTCTTTCTCCATGGCCTTAGCCTGCCCCTGAATCTCCACCAGAAATCGCTGTAGAATTTTTACGCTTAGTTGCTTGTTCTTGAGTCTGCAAATGGATTCTCGACATTGTCTAGTTTTTGACATGGGGAAAAACAGTGAATAACAACCGCTTCTGCGAGATAATCGCCAATCTTTAGATTAGATACTCCTTCGACGTGAATAAATTAAAATAAAATAATAATAATCAAGATAAACGTTGATACATTATATACTATTTCAATCCCCTTCACTTTAAATTTTTTAATTAGCCGATAGGCTATTATATGTGGGGGAACCCCAGTCAGACGACGGAAAAAAGGTGGGGTTCCCTTCCGGCCAGCAAAATGTACCCATCACGTAGTTTTAAAGTGTGATGGCAGAGACAAGGCACACGAACTGTTTGACATAATGCCTCAAAGAAATGCTTGAAAAATGCGGAGGCAAGGAAAAGGCGTGCGAACTTTGGCAAATGCGGAAGCAAAGACAAGGCGCGCAAACTCTTTGACAGAATGCTTCAAAGAAATGCTATCATGGGGTATGCAATGATTGCAGGCTCTGCACAAAATGGATTTGTTGAATGGGCTCTAGACACCTTCACGCAAATGCAATTGGCAGGTGAAATACCTGACTTAACAACCTTTGCCAGCATCCTTCCCGCCTGTGCAAAATGAGAGCTTTGGAACAGGGTATGGACTTCAATCAAAGCATGAGGGTATAGATAATCTCATGCCTAACTGAATATTGATTGTGCTAAAGATTCTTCATGTTGCCCATCAAAAGTCTGCAAGAGAAGTGGCTATAATAATGCAACCAATTAAACAACAGGAAATTCAGCTCAATAACCATACCTTTCAAATTTTCATTTTGAATCACATAAACAGCCCCCTCCCTAAGTGCTCTACTTGGCAATGTTGCAAAGCCAAGACTTTGAAAATCTTAGCTGATATATATATATATATATAGAGAGAGAGAGATAAATATAGGGAGGGAGAAATAGGGAATGTGTGTGAGAGTGAGGGAGAGATATTGAGAGAGAGAGAGAAAGGGGTAAGGAGATAGAGATAGGGAGAGGTAGAAAGGAAGATAAAGATAAAGATGATGGATATGGAGAGGGAGGGAGAGAGAAATAGAGATATAAAGAGGGGGAGACAAAGAGAGGGAGATCTATGGATGGATAGAAAGATATAGGAAGTTATATAGA
>VDFB02270651.1:669527487-669641225 GCA_007258455.2 Sequoia sempervirens
GATTCCTTAGTCCTGATCATAGGTCTAAGGGATTCTTAGTTGGATGGGGTTGAGTTTTAGAGAGTATGGTTTTTCATGGCACTGGATTTGCTTGGGGCATGTGTATGCTTTCCCATTTATATCATGATTTACATTTAGCTGTGTATCTTAGTGGTTGGAGTTTATCGGTCACTGTTACTTTGCTTTAGGTATGGATGTGGGAGCACATAGCTGTCACACATCTAGTTCTAGTTAGATAGAGGCCACCCATGAGACCTTATGTGTTCAGATATGCTGGTCATCTTACTTAGTCTAGACTGGGTAAGTTAGAGTATTGGAGGAGAGTTATTGATGACATAGAGTCTGTGACATGGCATCCCTACCTAGATTATGATCATTGGGACGATGATGATATTCAACTACCATTTCTTTGTCAGTCAATGATCCTAATTGGCCGTGCTTGTTATGTATTGGATAGATTCTTTATTAGACAGGTGTATAGACAGTATGGGATGGTACAGGGTATGCCCCAGGGTGTTGCTCATTACGCTTGTCATCAGTCGGATACTACAAATTGGGGGCCTTGTTTGTCATATGTGGCTGTAGTTTAAGATTTTCAAGCTTTACAACTATTTGAGTGGGACATTCGGCCATATATTGTTGAGCCTCCAGTTACAGCAAATTATGCTGAGTTTTTTTCTTTGCATCGGTTTCCACGCCTTACCATTCCAGATGAGCCTACCCTATTACCTACAGAGGAGGACGTTCTCGTTGTGCATGGTTGGAGACAGAGGAGAGAGGATGTTGGAGGGGTTGAGGCAGAGGATGTTGGTGTGGTTGGTGAGGCAGATGTCGAGCTTGAGGAGGATGTTGGGGTAGAGGAGGATGTTGGTGCCAAGGAGGATATTGCTGCTAAGGAGGATGTTGGTGTTGAGAGCATCAGAGATGAGAGCAGCGGGGATGATAGATTTGATATTGGAGAGGTTGCAGGTGGGTGGGGCCCTATTTTAGATTTGCTTGATGAGACTATGCCTCACAAGAGGCAGGCTGTGGGAGGTGTTTCAGAGCGGCTGTAGATAGCGGATCTTCAGGTTCAATTAGAGACTACTCAGGAGCATCTTATTCAAGGTCATGGTTTACTAGAGCAGACCTAGGCTCAGATGCAGGCACATTCTGAGTTGCATACAAAGACTCTAGCATCACTGCAGGCTCAGTTAGTCACAACTCAGTCACAAATTGCCGCATTGATAGCTGAGAGGGATGCGGCTAGACGAACAGCAGGGGAAGCCTAGGTTTAGATTACTTCGTTGACCACTGAGAGGGATGCAGCTAGGTTTGCAGCAGAGGGCGCTCAAGCTTCTACTGATAGATTACAGAGACTAGTAGATGGTACCTCCCTGGCAGATTACATGCAAGAGGTTGCTCGTATTGGCGAGGAGATTGAGTTTTATAGAGCGAGATATTATGACACAGTTCCTTCTGAGCAGAGAGTTAGCTATGCGAGGTCTCATTTTGTCAAGTCACGATCCAGGACTATCAGTGTAGGTGTTACATAGCCTCTACCCAGAGATCCCAGGGATCTCAGTTCCTCCGGTGGTAGGGGTCCTAATCCTACTATGCCTACACCATCTGGAGCCAGCAGCACATGATTGTTGTTCGTGTTTACATTTGATATGTGATATACACTTTTATTATTTTGATATACATCCATTTTTTGATGTTATATCTCTCTTCATTTTAGACATCATTGTATACTTGATATTGTGATTTTGATTTATATGAGATGCAGTGGATTCTTCAATCTATTATGTGTTCTATATGATTCTCTGATGGATGCATTGTATTCTATGTTTTATATGCTATGTGATGGTTTTATTGTTATGATGGTATGCTTTGATATGATGTTGTTCTATCTATGATGCACATAATGGTAATGTATGGATGCATGTTACATGGATACATGGTGTATATGGATTGATGATTATGGATTGATATGTTTAAATGATATACTATATGTGATGTAAATGAAAATATATGATGTAATAAAATGGATGAAAATGTTGAATGATACATGATGCAATAAATTGATGGACTTTATGATCAAATGGATGGATTTAATGAGTTATAATGATGATGTATGTCTATGAAAATGGAATGATATAGATATATGTTTGTTGAGATTTTTGTTATGATATGATGAGAATACAAAAATGATTTGATTGAAATGTATGAATGATGAAATGATGATGTAAATGATTTTAATGTATGTAAATGAATATGATGATGCAACTTTATGATCATGAGGATGTTTTTGTTAATATCAAGTATACTTAGTCTATTATGATAAAAGATAATTGTTTAATGAATGATTCACCAATTTTGTAACTATTATGCATATGTAACACTATTATGGATGCAATCTAATTTTACCATGCAAATCTACATGTAAACATAGGCATTTTAACAGTACTTTTGTGCTTTGTATCATCATTGAGCTTTTTAAAATGTTGAAAGTGAGTACAAGCATCAAAGGTATAATGTAAACTGATGATGACCTGAGTATTACTTTCATGATTTTTGATATTGCAAGCGAACACAAGCATTGAGGTATAACTAAACTGAGATGACCTGAGCATTTCTTGCATAAACAAACAAGAATTAACCACTTTCCTATGTGAATTGGAATGTCATCCATGATGTACTTTGTAGAGCACTTCCCATGATGGTTCACATAGTAATTATGATTAATTCACAGACAACAGACAAAGAAAATACCATTCCTTTGTTAAGATTATGGATGCACAGGGTCCTTGAAGCTACAGTCTTCAATGGAGGACCTTTGCCAAGAAAGATAATCAACCACAAAGAAAAGTTTTGCAACTGTGGAATGTTGAATAAAGATTCTTTATTGATATGATATGATATGATTACAAATGAACAAGTTGCCTGATTATATAGGAAAGAGAGAAAACCTAAGATGCATGAGATGTTGCCATGTGTCATGATCTAGCAACATGTGACAACATGTGAATACCTTGGTCCTTGTTCTTGCTTTTATCCTTGTCCTCTTCCAGATCAACAACCAGCGAGCCTTGTTGCGACTTTTCCAACTTTTCAGACATTGCATTGATGATAATGGTATTGTGCCTAGCCATTTTATGGTTTTCTTCCACAACAATTTTAATGTTATTTTTATTTTAACAATTTTAGCTTCCAGGGTTCTAAGTAATGTCCCTAATGTCATCTTCCCATTCCAGTATTGTTCTTTTTTCTTTTTCCTTCTTCATTGCTAAGAGCATACAACTTCAATTCCAGTTCCTCCAACTTGCTATTTAGAGCCCTATTTCTGAGATTAAGATCATTAATTTCTTGATAGGCCCATTTCATAACCCTAAAAGTGTCACCAACACCACTTCTAGCAGAGGCAAGAATATCTCTAGACTGATCCCAGTCTAAAATGAGGTTAAAATCATCCTGATTAGGGGAGCTAGGAAATCTGGTACCATCATCTTTGAAAGAGGCAGGAGGGATAGACATAAATTTTCTGCTAGCTTTAGGGTTCTTAGTTTTTTCCTCTAGAGAGTCTGAAGAGTAGGAAACCAACTTATTGGTAGGGGAACCCTTGAGAGCTGGATTCTTTAAGGGAACCAGACAGTCGAGGTAGATCTCAAGGTTAGCTTTAGCAAGCTATGGTTTACTAAGCTAGGTTTTCTTACTAGACAGAATAGGGGATTGGTGGGCTTCAACAATTCTCTCTTAGTTAAGCTGATTCTCCAAACCACTACTATCCATTTCATAGTCCTCAAATGCCATGGAGGCAATAGGTTTGGATAAAGCCGATAGGATTTGATAGTGTTCATATATTAACCTAATAAGACCAGGATGAAGAATAGGGTATCTCCTGGGATTTTTCTTGTGGTCCTCAAGGCTATTGCTCAACGAACAGAATAAAAAATGGGGCAGAGAAATTTGTACCTTATGGCAAAAGTGGTTAAGGATAGCAAAATGATGACCATAAACTCTGGTGAATCTCCTGTCCAGGGTAATATACTCCATTATGACACAAAGCACCTTTCTCCAAAGTGCCTTGATGGTGTCAATTTCAAAATAGCTATTGGAAAATTTGACCAGTTTCATTTTCTCCTTTTCTTTCTTGGGGAATTTGATTACCGCCTCATCTGAAAACATTTTGTCATGATAAAACTTTACACCCTCAGTAGACATTCCAATCACCTCTCCTATAATTTTCTCATCCAGTTTCACCTTTCTCCCAAAAAGGATTATTTCTCCATTGTTCCAGTTCTTCTCAAAATAGTCCATAGCCATAGTATCAAGCCCATGAATTTTTTCCAGGAATGGAACCAAACCACCTCTCGCAACCTATTTCCAGACCTTAGCATTCCTCATGTGCACTTCGTAGCTTTTGGCTCGAATCTTTACCTGTCCCCCCCATTTTTTGTATGCACCTCACTACAGACTCTACCAACGTCAAAAACCTGTTGCAATTTTACGCAGCCATTCCAATGAACCCACAAAGCGTGCCGCTTTTTCTTACTAGCTAAGTAATATGACATGACCTCATCAAATCTCTTGATTTCAATGTACTTAGCCCTTTTCCCTTTCATCATTAAATATATTTACCTCTTTCCCATGTGTAGCATCATAATCTAATAAGGCCCTAACTTTAGCTCCCAAATCCCTAAAATTTTTCCATGTGTTCAATCCTTGCCTCTTAACCCCCTCATTCACAAAGTAATCTACCATGATGTTAGCTTCCCTGTAGACATGTGATACTTTAACTTTATCGAACTTGTCTAGAATAGATTTTGCTTCATCAATCCAATTCTTTATAGACCAAGAGGGGGGGTCCTACCTAGGAGATAGTCAATGATGTTTTTGGAGTCCCCTTCAAGCCATAAATATTTTATATTCAAATTATGAGCTAACTTTAAAACTTGAAAAGCTCCTATAGCCTCTACCACATGGTTGGTTTGATGACCTAGGGAAATGGCCACAACTGCCATAAATTTACCATTTGAGTCCCTTAACACACCTCCACTTCCAACCATCCTCAGATTCCCCTTCGCAACACCATTAATGTTGGCCTTAGACCAACCATTTGGAGGAAAGGTCTAGCACACACCCTCCCTAATTTTCTTAGTTGGCTTGGATGCCATAGAAACATCCATTTTAATATTCCAATCCTTTGCCATCATTAGATCGTAGGGAGTACACACCACAGCTTCAAGGTTAAGAGCTTTTTGGGGAGTAACATTGAATTTTTCCTTTATAAGCCTAATTTTTTTTCAAAAACATTAGTCTTCGACATCTCCTTATCCCTAAAAAGTCTATTATTACATTCTTTCCACACTCCCCAAACAACAAAAGGAAAAACAAAAGCCCATAACCTTCAAATGAAGGGATTTTGAGATGGAGTTTTCCATTGTGAAAAGAAATCTTCAATGGACAGGGGAAATACCCAAGAGATATTTCAGAGGGCTAATAATTTTCTCTAGATTATAGAAACAAATGGGCAGTGGAGAAACAAGTGGTTAGCTAACTCCACCTCACACTTGCAAAGGTAACATCTGTTGGGGACTTGAAATCTCCATTTACAAAGATTATCCACCATAAGCACCTTATTTTGAAGCAAAATCCAGAAGAAGATGTTGACTTTAGGAGTAAAGTGTTTAATCCATGCTTTGGACCAGAAAGGAGGGAGAGCTTGAGAAAGGGACAACAAAGAAACAGCCAAAGAAACAGAGTAGTTATCCAAAGGGTTGTCCATCCAGACAAGATTATCATCCAGTTGAATCTGTCCCAATCTAACAACCCTTAAGGAAGCTGGGAGGATGATGTCCTAGGGGTTTCAATATGGAAAATATGTGATCATGAATATGGTAAGTGTTTAAAGACATTCAAATGAAGACAATGGCATGAGCTAGGATGATATAGATATATGCTTGTTGAGATTTTTGTTATGATATGATGGAGACTTGATTGAAAATATGAATGATGAAATGATGAATGTAAATCGCACATAATGTTGTAAATGAGAGGGATGATGTTTCACTGGACAAGTCATAGGGATGTTTTTTGAGATGTCAAGATATACTTGGTCTATGATGCTAAAAGATTCAATGGAATGAATGATTTACCAATTTAATAAAAATACTCTGCAAGATGTAACAACTATTATGGATGCAATAAAGATTTACCATGCATATGACATGATATAAAATACAAATTTTACAAGTACTTTTGTGCTTAGTATCATCATTGAAACATTTTAAAAATGAGAACTTGAGTGCCGTATGATCATATGTCATGTGACACATGTGAAGTACTATCTTTCAATGAATTTTAGATTGCAGAAACACAAGCAACGAGGTACTAATTAAACTAGAATGACCTGCATGAAAAGAAACAAGGACTTTCCTAATGATGAATTGGAATTTCATCCATTATACTTTGTAAGCATTTCTGTGACGAATTCACACAAAATAATGATATAATAGTGTACAATAGAATTAAAATACATACCACATTCTTCTTCTTGGCTTCTCTAGTTCAATACATCATTGAGTTGCTCCAAAGAAATGATAACAATGATCAAAGTACAACTTATCCAAATTTTTCTTGAAAGGATTTCAATCATTATTCAGATTAGATCATCCATCTTGATTTTGTGATGTTTTTGTGTTTCGAGATTGGATCAAAAATAACTATAAAGACCTATCCTAGGGGCCTTGAGGGTTGATCAAAGATTAGCCTTTCCTATGTTATACACTAGAGACCACGTAGTTCGACTAACACAGACTTATGTTTTTGGATTTTTGAGACTGACTTTTTTATTTATTTTTGGATTTTTTGTTGTGATTATGGATGTCCAATGTGTTTCTGATGATGATTGATATTCCATGTTGGGTTGTGTTTCAATCGTTGTTTTTGTTTCTTTTGTCCAACCGTTGTTTGTCCATTTGATTAAGCTCCATGTTTATGTTGCCCCCAATCATTTTCAGATGTTGCCCCCAAGCTAGGGTGAGACATGACCATGTGATGTGATATGATAATGGATGTAAAATGATTGTGGAAGTAATGACCATGACATGTGCCCAAAATAGATGGGAGAGTTGATGTAAATCACAAATAGTGCCTGTTACCAGGTTTTCACCATATGTTTTTATTGAACTTTTTCATTCTTTTTGATTTTTTTTGTATTTTTGTATTTTGATTTTTTGATTTTTCTATTTATTTTTATTTATTTTGTATTTTTCTATTACCAGGATGCCTATTTTCCAGTTTTTCATCAAGGTAATCATTTTCATAAACTAATTCATGCACTAAGTGATTTAGGTATAGAACTTTCTAAGATGGATACTGTTGATAGGTTCATCAAACAAATCCTCTTCTAGTGTAGACAATTGATATGCTCATAATCCATACACTAATATGATTACAAAGGGACCTAACCAGTTAGGTTCAAAGTTCCCTTTCTTTTCTCTATCCTGTTGATTCCTAGGGGTTTCCTTTAGAACCAAGTCTCCAACTTGAAAGACTCTAGGTTTTACCCTATGATTGTAACTCCTTGACATTGTTTGCTGGTAGGCCTTCAAATGATTGACTGCTTGCTGACAGTGTTCATCCAGTAATTCCAGTTCTTGTAGCCTTGAAAATCTATAATCTTCATCTGTAATGATACCTTTTAGTGAGACACAGAGTGATGGTATTTCTAAGTTTCAATTGGCAGAATGGCCTCTGATCCATACACCAAGGCATATGGTGTAGCTCCTATTGGTGTTTTGATGTTGGTTCTATAGTCCCATAGTGTAGGATTTAACTAAATATGCCAATCACATCCAACATCGTTTATCGTCTTCTTTAGTATTTTTAGGATTGTTTTGTTTGAGGCTTCTGCTTGGCCATTTCCCTGTGGATAGTACGGTGTTGAAAAATGATGTTGAATATGGAATTGTTCACATAATTCTTGGGTGTCCTAATTTTTAAAAGGCCTTCCATTGTCTGTGATAATGGATTGAGGTACCACGTACTAATAGATGAAGTAGTTGAGTATGAAAGATGAAATCTATTTTCTAGTGACAGTTGTCAAAGGAACTGCTTCTATGCATTTTGTGAAATACTCTGTTGCTATGATGATGAACTTGTGCCCATTAGACGAAGAAGGATTTATTTTCCCTACCAGGTCCAGTCCCCATTGACAAAAGGGCCATGTGGATGTGAACGGTTGTATCTCTTGCACCAACGAATTAATTAGATTACCATGAATCTAATATTTCTAACACTTTTTAACATATTGATAGGCCTCCCTCTCCATGTGGGGCTAGTAATACCCTAAACGAAGGAGTTTCTTAGCTAGGGTTAGCCCACTTGAATGGGTCCCACAAATACCTTCATGGACCTCTCGTAAGGATGTTTCAGATTTGTGATGCTCCCGACACTGGAGAAGAGTACCGTCTAGACCTCGACGATAAAGGATGTCACCGATTAATGTATGTCGCACAGATTGACGAATAAAGTTACACTTTTTGTTTCTAGAGAGATCAAGATGAAGAATGTTATCTTTGAGGTAAGTATAGATCTCTCCATATTGTGAGGGTTGAGTGTTGGTTATGTGGCATATGGTTTGTGAATCAGGATTATCGTATGTAGGATTAGATACTTGTTCAACCATAAACTCATATCGACCTTTCTTTTTTGATAATTGCAAAAGGGAGGCAATTGTCGCCATGGCATCTGCAGCTTTGTTTTCTGCCCTTGGTATTTGCTCGAACTTGATATCCATGAAGTAATTTTTTAAGATCATCTATCATTTTCTTATAAGGCATGAGCTTCTCATCCTTTGTTTGATACTCATCATTTACTTGATAAATGACAAGATATGAGTCCCCATACACTTGATTTTGTGATTTTCCATTCAATAGCTATTTTGATGCCGATCAAGTTTCGTACTCAGCTATATTGTTTGTACATGGAAACATTAACCTATAGGATCTTGGAATGGTGTGTCCCTGAGGTGTGACAAATAGAATTCCTACACTGCTCCTCTTTGTGTATATGATCCATCAAAATAAAGCCTCCATTGTTGTGTTGTAATATTCATGATGTCGACATCTGGAAATTCAATGTTTCATTGGATGATGATCCTGTAATGGAGATTCAGCTAGATGATCCGCTATTACCTGTCCTTTGATGGCTCTCCTGTTGACACATTGGATGCCAAACTTGCTTAAGATCATGACCCATTTTTCAAGTCTCCCTATTAGAGTAGCTTTACCGAGTAGGTATTTCAATGGGTCTATTTTTCGCTATGAGCTTGACTATATGAGTCAACATGTAGTGTCACAACTGTTGGGTTGCAAATACCACTGCCAAACAAGAATGTATATTTTATTTCATATCCGTTGAGAGTCCTGCTAATGTAGTAAACTGCTTGTTCTTTTCCTTCAAAATCCTCTTATGCTAATAGAGCTCCTAAAGATATGTCAGTTGTAATATACAATAATAGTGGTCTTTTTGTTATGGGTGGCATGAGTATTGGAGGTGACACCAAATACTGCTTTATTTGACTAAAATTTGTTTCACAGTTATGATCCCATTTGAATGAAACATTTTTATGAAGTAGATGATTAAATGGGTGAGTTTTATTTTCTAGTTGTGAGATAAATCTCCTAATGGATTGTAACTTGCCTTGTAGGGACCATAATTGACTGATATTTTTAGGTGGCGACATCTCCATTATTACTTTAGCATTAGCTGGATCCACTTCAATACCCTTTTCTGACACTATGTAACCAAGAAGTTTTGCTGATGTCACCCCAAAGACACATTTCTTTGGGTTCAACCTTACATTGAATTTTTCCAGTCTAGTGAAGATTTTATCAAGTATTTCTAGATGTCCTTCCCTGGTGTGTGATTTTGCTAAGATGTCATCCACATAATCTTCCATGAAAGTATGCATCGTGTTGTGGAAAATTGTGGTCATTGCCTGCTGATATGTCACACCTACATTTTTTGATCTGAAGGGCATGCAATTCTAGTAGAATGTACACCAAGGGCAAGTGAATGCCATATTTTCTTGATCTTCAGGTGCTATTTTTATTTTATTATATCCTGAGAAGCCATCCATTATAGATAAACTGGCATGTCCTGCTGTTAGATCAACAATTATGTCAATGCTGGGAAAGGAAAATCATCCTTTGGGCATGCCTTGTTTAAATCCCTAAAATCTATGCATATTCTTGATGCTATTATCAGTTTGGATACTGGCACAATGTTTGAGATCCATTCTGCATAATCTATGGACCTGATAAAACTTGCATCCAATAATTTCTTCAGCTCAGCTTTAACCATAAAGGCGATGTGGGGATGCATCTTTCTCTATTTAACTAGTTTGATTCCATTTGGTAGTGATAGATGATGCATTAGGAGTTGTGGATCCAATCCTGGCATGTCAGAATAAGACCATGCAAAATTTATGTGTCACTACTCAAAGAATCTGGTGAATGCAGGCTTCTCTTTCTGTCATGGATGCTACTAGATGTAAGATCTTTTCCTTTTCAGTTGTTCCCAGATTTATAGACTGTGTCGGCTCTACTATTACCGATGATCTATCATGGTAATTTTCTAGGAGAGTGTCAAATATTCCATCCTTCAGTGCCTCAGAAAGGTTTTCACTGTTGGATACGTTCTTTATTTTTCTCTTTTCAAAGTCTAATGTTGCCTCAGAGAAGTTTTCACCATTAGATTTATTTTTCCTATTATCATTTTTGCAACTGAAATATTTGGCACCCTCCTGTTGTAAAGCATCGATATGAGTGTTATGGATAGTACTTGTATCAATTTCATCACTACAAAGATAATTTATGATGGCATTATTATTTGAAAAGACTGGTATAAGAATAGGTTCGATGGGTTCCCAGTCAATAAGTTTGGGGTGCATTAAAGGTAACAAGTCATCAAATTGAATAAGGTCAACTATTGTAAGTGTCCTGATAGCTAGGTGGTAAAATTTATTGGTAGGAATTTTTAGGTCTATGACAGTACTCACCTCCAAGTTTTCTGACTCACTCGATGTCTGATCGTCCTCGCTTGAGTCATCAATATTTGTTGATCCCATAACAAATGTTCTATTTCATGAACTTTGTCCCTCCTCTCGTAAGGGTGTATATACTTGGATAACATCAATCTCTTTTTCAATATAAGATGTAGCAGATAGATGATCCCATTCATATTTGTTGGAGTCTGTGTCAGAGCCATCTCTCATTTGTAGTATCCTTTCTACTGCTTTTTGGGTTTCTTCCTCTTTTTGTTCAGTTATGTAGCCTAATCCTGTTTTGTCTTTAGGCTGTAATGTTAGAGGTTGAATGGGTTCAATAATGCTGTCCTTTCTCTTGCCAATTGGTCCTTGACCTTTGTAGCCCATTTTTTCTAAAATGGCCTTCTGTTTTCCATACTGATCTATTTTGATGCTGACATTCACTAATGTTGATGCTTCCTCATCTTTGTATAGCCAATTGAGAATGGATTTGTCTTCTAACTCATCTTTGAGTGTACCTGCTTTTGTAAACCTTTCATTTAGAGCTGTGATGGGTTGCGATGAACTTGGAGTATTTAATATGGGTTGTCCATATGTTTTTGGTGATGGTAGCAACTGTAATAGGAACAAAGATTGCTCAAAGGAATATTCTCCTAAGCCCTTTTCCTTTATCTGAACCTTTTCTGAAAGTTGTGATAATTCATTCATAGGACCTTCGGTGTTTGATGTGTCCACAACAGTTTTTTCTTTCTCTATATTTTTCTTCTCAACCCATTTAGATATGAAATTGGGTTGGCTGTCAATAGTGGATGAATTGGAAGTATTGACTTCTCTGTTATGAGCTACCAGAGTGTCTTGAGTTGCCTTTAACATGTTGCAAGTTTGTGGATTGTTGTTGTTAGCTGATATGGTGACCTCCTATCTGTTTACTGGAAATTTTAGACATTGATGGTATGTTGAAGGTACCGCTTGCATGTCATGGATCCATGGACAACCCAATAGTATGTTGTATGTTAGATCCTTGTCTAACACTTGACAAACAATGTTTTTGACAATCGGCCCTACCTAAATTGGAAGTATAATAAGCCCTTTAGAAGACCTTTCCTCTTCATCATATGCCTTTATTGTTATTTTTCTCTTGGCGTCAATGGCGTTGTCAAAATAGTCTAGTGCATGAATCAGTTTCAAGGTACAAATATTTAAACCAGCTCCTCCATCTATTAGAACACACTTGACACGGTGTTTATGGATCATAACTTCTATATGCAAGGATGCATTATGGGGGTGATTTAAAGATACATCATCTTGTTTAGAGAATGATAGACAATGAGGTGTGGTGAGATGTCCCACCATGGCTTGGATTTGACAAACATCCAAATTATTAGGGACCGTTGTAGCTACCAGAGCCTATTCCAAAACTTCTTTGTGTGATGGTGAAATTTTGAGAAGTTATAGAATGGATATTTATGCGGGTATCTTTTGTAATTGGTCCACGATATTGTATTGATGTGATGGGGGAGTGTTGTTTTTGGAGGAAATTCCTTTTAGTATTACTCTGGACTGTCCCCTTGTCATTATATTGACTTGTGGATGGTCTTGTGTTTCCCTAATTTTGAGGACATTGATTTGATTATCAAATGTGTTTGTTTTTGGCATTATGTTTAGGGTTTCAATGTCATTGATGTTTGTGTCATCTCTTTGATTATCAATGTCATTTTTCTCTACCTCGGAAAGGCAAAGAATGGTGGTGTCATAGACATAGTTTATAATTTTTCCCTTACCACTAGAAGAAGACTCTCCTTTTTCATAGTTGGGTAATGGATTGGTAAATGTAGTGTGATCATTGTTTGTTTGATGGCCTTCAACAAACACCTTCTTGGCTTCGATCAAGTCTTGTATTAGGTGTTTTAGTTGCATACAGTAGTTTGTTTTATGTCCTTTATTCTTATGGAAATTACAATAATCTACATCGTTCCACCATGATGGTTTTGTAACCTTTGGCTCCCAATTTCGAGCTTCTAGTAAAGTAATAAGTTTGTTTACAATGAGTTCTCTCATTGCTGATTCCAATGTTTGTCCTAATGGGGTCAATTTTCGTCGATTGGATTGTCTTTGGTATGATGGTCAAGATTCTCCATTATTGGTGTTATTGTTTTTAATATTGCTATGATTGTTGTTTTGGTTTTCATTTTGATTTTTTTTGACAGTTGATGTTGTCAAATTGAATAATGGTTTTGTACTGTCAGTTGTAGGTTCATTGCTTCAAGTATTTCTATTTTTTTGCCAAAATTTTGGCTTGTCATTGTTTCCATAATGATTTGCATTGTTGGATGTTTCACTGTAGTGCTTAATCACTCCTCGTTTGACTAGGGATTCTTCGATTTTGAGCCATTCTCAATTACTTTTTCGAATGTTGGGGGACATTGCAATTCAAGTCTATAACTCATCTGATCATTTAAGTTGTCTATAAATAATTCAATCTTCTCTTTAGGTATAGATCGAGGATATCTAGTGAACAACTTTCTCCATTGTTGTAAGAATGATAAGAATGTCTCACCATTTTTTTGTTTCAGATTATATAGATCCTTTATGGTTATGTCATGTATTATTTTGAAGGAGAATTGAGAAATGAATTTGTTGACCAATTCTTCGAAGGATCTAATCCCTGGTTGTAATTTTGAGAACCACTCCATACAATGGGCCCCCAAACTCCTAGGAAATAACCTCATGAGGTATGTATCTTCTTGTGCAAACTCGAGGCTCATTGTTCTGAATTCCCGTACATGGTCAATCGGGTCTAATTTTCCATTGTATTTGTCGTATTTAGGAAACTCACAATGCCTTAGAAAGGGTATCATATCCACACATGGATGAAAAGTGTAAGGACATTTATGTCCTTTAATAAAATTATTTTTGTGGTTCCTATTTGCATGTTTTGAATCTGTTGTTGTAGGGTTTGCATTTGAGCTACCAAATAAACCACTTGATCTGTATCATGGGTGTGGTTTGGTTCTATTTCATTGGTTCTAGGTGTTTCCTTCAACCGATTTATGTCAAAATCTTTTAGAAGTTTGGCACCTAACTTTTCTAACATAAAGAGGTATTTCTCCATGTCTTGTTCTAAGACCTTTTCCATAAATTTAAGAAAATTTGGGTCTTGTTGGGCATGTTGTATATCCTCTTGTGTTATTTCATTGTTTTCATGTTGTTGGTATTGGAAAAAAGGGTTTTCTTCAGTCATGTTTAGATTTTTAGTTTCCTTCTCCATGAGTTTTTGTCTTTGCAACCTTGTTAAGATTGGCATACAAGTTTTGGTTGTTTTTCATGAAACTTAGATCTTCTATGTGGTGTTAGTGTCAATTTTATTTTAAAGAAGCCCAATAGAATGATGTATTCTATTGACAAGGCTAAGTTAAAATTCCCGATTACTGAGTTTTGTTTCATGATGGTAGGATGTCAAAATCCTGATGAGGAAACTTGGCTCAATAATCTAGGTTTTGTTTTGATAATTGGACACTTTGCATTTTGCTAGATCTGGTGTTTTGTTTGAAACAATTTAACTTGTAAGAACCTACTTTGTTTTAGGTTTTTTAGGACACTGTATGATCTGTAAAATCTTTCTGACTGGTAAAATCCTATGTTTCTGATGTCAATATGTATGACAGTTGTTACAGAAGACTCTCTATTTTTTTTTTCTTTGTGGAAGCGCTAATACAAAGGGTAGAAGCACTAAAACAGAATACAGAAGCATTAGAATTTCTGATAAAAGCATTGTAAAGTAGTGTAGAAGCACTAAGACAGAGCACAAAAGCGGTAAAAGACTCGCTGGTAATTGACACTGGTAATGTTTGATAATGACAGAGTGCTATAACATTAATTAGAAGTGTTGAAACAGACGGGAGAAGCACTATGTTTGACTATGTAAGTGCTAAAATCTGCCTCAGAAGCACTAGAACAGTGCTGACATTGGAATTTTGACAGTTTAGTTTCTTGTTGGAAGAAGCGTTGTAAGATTGTTTAGAAGCGTTAAAAAAAGGGTGGAAGCGCTATAGTTTTCTTTGGAAGCACTAAAACATAGTTCATATGCGCTATAGTTTCTGTTTTAATGCCAAGCAGGGGGTGGCAATATGGGTCTCTCAGCTGCTATGTCTGTTTTCTCTTCTTCTTCATCCAAGACTATGGATACTATGAGGAATTGATGGGGTGTTTCATTCTTTTCAAAAATATTTTTCTCAAATTACTGATAATGTCATTTTGAGTGCCTTCAATGTACATGTTACCGGGTTGAAATATTGGTGTGGTTAGCCCTGGTTGTTGAATGGGAGTTGTAGGTCACGAAATGGTCATAAGGTATGTTGTATGATGGTTTCAATACCTTATTGTAATGTTATTCATTACCTATTCCTAGGAAGGAGGTAGTAGCATGGGTCTTCCTACTGCTATGTTTGTATTTTCTTCTTCTTCGTTTAGAACGATGGATGCTGTAAGAAACTGATGGGGTGTTTTTTTTTCCTCAAAAATAAATGCTCGTAAGCTACTGATAATGTTAGTTTGGCCATTCTCAAGATGTATAAGGCTAGGTTGTATGATAGGTGGTATAAGGCCTGGTTGTTGAATGGGAGTTGTAGGTCTCCAAATGGTCATAAGGTGGTAACTCCTTGATTTTGGATGTCAACCTAAGGTTACCAAAGATTTGTCTATCCTAAGAACTGACCAGGTTTGGTGGAGTATTCTATGGCGGGTTGTGGAATGGAGGATTGATGAATACGTTGACTATGGTTAGATTCTTGTGAAAGAGCGCTTCTTTGAATATAGGCTTGTGAATTCAAAGGTTCTACAGCAAAATCATCAGTGTAACCCCTATCAAAATCATGAAACCTATGGAGGAAAGTTCTATGATGAAGCAAAGTCTTCCTATTCTAATAAAAGAAATGTATTCTTTGAAAAAGATGTCTGTAACTAAGTGGTGTCTTGGGTTTTCTAATTCTCTTGGCAAGAGATTTCCTGAAAAACTTAGTGGTTTTCCAATCTCTAATCATATATTCTTAGTTTTGATTTTGTTTGATTTTGTATATTTCAGGATGATCTTTTATCTAAATTTTAATGATTTTGGAATACACAGCACTCAAATGAAGACAGTTGTTTTTAAGAGTTGTAATCTAAACATATAGTGTATGTTCAAAAGAACCACGCATGGTCCTATTTTCACTGTTTTGATAACAATAAAGCACTCTAGACAGACTCACTCTTAATAGTCAAAAGGTCATCGTTATACTCAATAGCCCACATCTTAAAATTGTGTTGACTCACACAACCGTGTCACCCCCTAGAGGGTGCCCGTGTTTTTGTCTTTTCTAGGCATGCAAAGTTAGATTTATCGATCCCTTGAGCAAACAGTCCATGGAAATTATATGGTGAGTGTCCTTGGGGCAGATTCTTCCCTCCCCTTGCACTGTGAGTATTACAATGTCTATTTACTAACTTGGCTGGATACTATACTAGGTTCTTAGAAAGGGTTTTCGTTCGGAGCATAAATAATAGACTCCCTCAAGAGACCTCCCAACCTTTAGAACAAAGGTTTTAGGGATGGTTATCTCGCACACTTTCGGAAAAAGTGGGTTTCCCCATATTTTCTTTAAATTTTATAGTTGGGTGGAAAAACCTGGCTTTGGTTTGAACCCACTTAGGTCATTCCCATAGGGTGAGTAATTTTTCCCACTATGGTAGGCCTTCTAAAGGATGTAATAAAACTTGAAGAATGCATAAAAAGGATGAGTCTAGGTTTTTGGATCACCCAGTTAAGGGGAGAGCTCATATGCCTATCAACCATACAACCACATAAATCACTTGTTCAATTTTAGAGCCCAAACGAAAATTTTCTATTCTATGTGAAGATGTTGCTTCACAAAAAGACATGGTGTTCATTTTTAAATCCCAAATTGAAAAGTTTGGTGACTACCCTAGATTGATAAATTTTTAATCCAAATGAAAATGTGACTATCCTAGGATTGATTCATTTTTACACCAACTAAAGAAGTGCCTATCCTAGATTAATTCTTTTTAAACCAACTAAAGAAAAGAAATTTACTAGCCGCGAACGCATCGGATCCAGAAAATGAATTACACAGAAGCGCTATTACAGTGGTCAGAAGCACTATAGAAATAACTAGAAGTGCTATAGAAATAGTCAGAAGCGCTATAGAAATATCTCAAAGTGCTATAGAAATATCCCGAAGCGCTATAGGATTTTACAAATGCACTAAAACAGATGTTGGGTGTGAACTGTCAACCTGTGCTGGAAGGTAAGATTGAAGTACTAAAAATGTCCTTCAAAGCACTATACTTTTCTTTGGAAGCGCTAGAATAGACTTCAGATATGCTATAGTTTTTCTTAGAAGCGCTATAAAATCCTTCGATCGCGCTAAAACAATTTACGCCAGATTCCTATACGAAAACTTTCGAAAAAAAATTGTTAAAAACATGGGGTACGGCCCCACGGTGGGCGCCAGAATGTAAGTGTGGAAAAATTAAACTAAATACAACTAAATACACCTCTTAATGAAACATTGTATCAAGATTAAACATGAATTAAACTAATTTAAAATAGAGAAAAGCTTGAAAGCGTCTCATTGTCTCCTATTTTCAAAGATTTATCAAGTTATAGAAGCTCTCAGATTTGTAAGCACTGTAACTGTTTAAAATGCCTATCTATAGAATGGAATGGATGCTAAATGCAATGATGTAATGATGGATAATAAAACTAACAGCTATGATGCTACTGTAAATGAAGCCTAATCGATGAAAGCTACAGTAAAAAGAAACTATGATGCTGCCGTGATATGAAATCTACTAATGCCATGATGCTATGATGATACTATAATGCTAATGCTAATGCTTATGATTGCTTGGTTTCTTGGCTATATTCCTACAAAGTAAGTTTGTATAAATTGGGATTTCTCGGGATCATTTTCATGCTTCAGAAGGCTGTATATATAGATTTTCAGCAACAATTTTGCACAGGGGTAACACAACAGAGGCTGAGATTAAATCTGGAGATTTGAATGGTAAGAGATGTGAAGGTGGAGTTGATCATGGGGGATTGTTCCTCCCCATGAAAACAGCAGGCAAGATGAGAGGAAAGATTTGAGGAAGAAGATTGAGAGGATTGCCTCAGGTTTGTCCCCGAGGCTTTTCCCGTGAATGCCAGTTAAATTGATTAGATTTGAAAAAATCTAATTTTATTGGTGAGTGAATAGAGGGATTTGATTTATGCTTTTATTAAATATTTTTGATTTATTTAAATTAGAAAAAGAGAAATAAATAGTTTAATAAACTATAGAAGTTTGTTTGTTGAATTAAATAAAAGAAGTATGATAATTAAACAATAAAGTATAAAGCTTTATTTATTTAATTAAGATTGAATATGATGTAATAATTAAATAATGCCAACTATAAAGTTGTTTATTTAATTAAAACTAAAAAAAATAGAAGAATTTAGAATGTGAACTATTTAAATAAGTATTTAATTTATTTAATAGTAGATGAATTTGAATATGATATTTAAATAAAATTTGTTTATTTAAATAAGATGAAAATAATTGAATCAAGATTGAAGAATTATGATGAACTATTTAAATAAATGTTTCCTATTTATTTAATAGTAGAACATTTTAAGGATTAATTAATTAAATAAGTCGTATTTAATTAATCATATTTCTCCAGACCATTTTTAGGTGTATGATGTATCAAATTCTTTTATTGGGTCAAGGACTTCAATATTTGGTGCACTCATATTTTTAAACTTTTTTGATAATCTTCTATTTTTCCACATGTAGAACAAAGAACTTGATTTTCAATGAAAAACCTACATTCACAAGAAATAAAAAATAAATATAATAATCAAATTAAATATATTTAAAATTATACTTTTGGGAAGCTTATAATAAGGACTACATACTTACACAACATAAATTTTAAATGAATTCATTTGATCCCCCAAAAGGTAAATCAAAAGTGGTTTTTTATCAACATTTTGATAAGTGTAAAGGAGACTTTGTTATAGGTATGGTTTAAAACTAGTGGGGTTCTATCCAAGGGGGTTTGATCTAAGGTAGTTTGATCAAACCCTCTTCAATTGGAATGCTTTAAATGGAACTTTTACAAAAGTGGTTTTTTATCAACATTTTGATAGGTGTAAAGGAGACTTTGTTATAGGTATGGTTTAAAACTAGTGGGGTTCTATCCAAGGGGGTTTGATCTAAGGTAGTTTGATCAAACCCTCTTCAATTGGAATGCTTTAAATGGAACTTTTAAAGGCCTAAATCATAATATTTTCTAAAAATATGTGATTTCAACAAAAACCAAAATCTCTCAGAAATTGTAAACCAGCTTTGTGGAATCACCCCATACACAGATCACAATTATAACGAGATTAGCTCATATGTACATCACAAGTATGTAATTATTACCTCATTCACATATCACAATTACCTTAGTGATTGGCTCCAACATATATCACAAATACATAGTGACAAGCTTCATCATACATCACATAAACACAGTGACGAGCTCCACCATACATCACATAACATAATAAAAATGGTTTACTAACACATTACAATGGATAACACATGTCCATAATGCATCCCAGATAGAAAGAATATTGGTGCATTGTGCACTACACTGTGGGTCCATCCTTTCCATCGGTCTTTTACACCATTGGACAAATGGGAAGGGGATTTAGTACATCCCATACTACACCACGGGTTTGTTGACCATCCCAAGGATTTTCCCAAGTAGTGAACCTACCAATCTTGGGGTATGTGTAGGATCATCATGGAAAAAACAGGCCCTTAAGTGGCAAAAGTTTCAAAAAAATTGGAGTTAGGCAACTTGACGTAAAAATTTGAATAAGTTATCTATATTATTTCAAAAATATGTAAGAACAGAATATGTAGAAAATTGAAAGTAGTTTCTAAACTACTAGGTTTATATTTAAAAAAATCTATTTAATTTGAAAATTTGAAATTTCAATGCATTAGTACTAAATTTTAGGGAAAAAATAAGAAGTAGACTATTCACATTGTAACTACCACTAATAAAATGATAATATTTTTTATAATATTTTAGATATAAGTAGATGACTCATGTTAGGATGTGATGCATATTTTTTTGTAATTTTTTTCAAGTAAATTATTAGTATGAATTTTTATTACAAATTTCAAAAATATAAAAACTCGTCTGTCTGACCACCTTAACTTCGTCAAAATTTCATGAAATTCAATTTTTCTTTTTTTTAATCCTATAGTATGTGAAGTATAGAATGTGACACATGTTTTGGATTCAAAAAATGTGATACCATTTGAAAGATATAGATGTTTTTCAATTAGCCTATCAATCAGGACTTTAGTTTTAATTCAAATAGAAAATGAATAATAATTATTTATTAAAATCAAAGTAAAGCATAATTTATATTGGTGAAAATTTGAGAATATCCTTTAAAAAACCTATTTGTTTCATCAATTTTGGGTAAAAATAAAGTTGTTAGCCACACACCCTACACATACCCACTTTTTGGCCCATCATGATCCTGCACATACCCCCTGATGGATTATGACTTCAATCACCTAAAGGCCACTAATGACAAGTTTGTCCACCCAGGAAGAAGTAGCTCCCAACATATACCACCTGGTGACCTTAGTGGCATTGGAAACTATCTTCTTCACAAACTCGGGCAACACTTGGCATCGATCACTTCTGTGATTACCAGTGACAACCAGTGAACCCTCTCAATATGTGGCTAGCCTCAGATTACCGTTACCTATACGGATGGGTCCCTACTCGTGCAATCACTACAATTGTATGATAACCAAGGTAGTATACTACCTTCACCTCCATGAACTAGGTGAATGCTAACTAAACCCTAGTAGTATCCTAGACATCAGTGATTAGCACGGTCCAATGATTGCCTATCACTACTCAAAAATCCTGGAGGTTCACTCTTGGGCGGATCATACATAACATGAATTGCAATCTCAATAAATAGATACACAGGTTGATACACAAACACATAGATATGGAGTTTAATCATATAGACACATAGGAGATATGTGGAACCAACACGAGATGGACTTTACCCATCATATACGAGTAAGTGCACCAATCTATGACACAATTTTGGTGCCAAATTGGAAAAATTCACAAAAAAAGGCTGAAATTGGTCATTTGGTGCATGCCAAATGTTAAATTAAAATAAAACCAAAAAATTCCTTCCAAACCCTCATTTCACTTCAACCCACAGCTTGGCTTGGAGGATTTAAGGTTTTTAACTCGCGCTTGCGAAATATCATCCATTATTTGCATCCTTAGCTTGCGATTTTTCACAAGGATTCTACCAACACATTAGAGAGGTTGAAGATTGTGAAGAGGTATGTATTTTTATTCTATTTATTTTGAATTTTATTTAGAATGCAGATTGAAATAAGTTTTTATAATAAAACTTTGTTCTAATTCTCATGGAATGAATCTCCACCTCGAAAAATTGAGAATTCACAATCACCCCCTCACAAAGAGCCTCCTATAAAAGAACAACCTGAAACCCCTCCATCAATTCATAGGCATCATCAAGGAACACAAGAAAATATTTGAAATCAAATTGAAAAAAATAAAAGAGACATTGAACAATTAATTGGAAGATTAATCAAGCATGTCGAAACCCACCCTTATAGGAGAGGGATTGCTAAATCATTGAAGTCAATTGTAACTCATGTAGGAGAAATGAGCTAGAAAATAAATTTTTGGTCAAATAGGAGGAATGAGATGAGACAATTTTATGCTAGTGGTTTGTCATATGCAGATGTCAAAAAACAAAAAATAGCAAAGCTGATTTGTGTGCCCTATTTACAGACCTGAGAACCAATGCACCTTTGTCTCATGCATGCAAGAGGTTCCCCATTAATTGATGCCACCATGAGTTAATTAAAAATAAATTTTGGGAGTGGTGGTGGATGGTATTTGACACACCTCCATGCAATAACCTTGAGGTACCACAATACTTTTTGAGGAAACCTCAATAAAATTCCAAACTATTTTGGCATCTTAGACTTTCAAGGTAGAGGTGGGGGCTCCAAACATGATAGACCTACTGATAATCCACAGTTGGCACTGAGACACTTGGCCAGACCCATGGTGGAGCATGTCGTTGTTCCTTCATTGCTAACGATAGTGTAGAGGTGGACATGCTGGAGTCGATTGACTCACTCACCTAGACCATTTTACAGTGTGTGAGGCCTCTAGTAGAGCCTGATGTGGAGGAGACATGTAGGCCCCAAGCTCCACCCCACCATTGTGGTGCTTGTGGTGCTATTTGTAGGTGCGATTATCAAAGTGCTCGTGATGCAACTACACAACCTACATTAGCTGTAGAGGTGATGGCTTTCACAAATAATTTGTTGAATGATACATTCGACATTGACACTTAGGTAAAATTCAACAAGTTCATTTAATGTTGTTTATTAAATTATATTTTGAAATTTAAGAATAACTAAATTAGTAGAATTTTGATATGATGAAATTTCAAGGTTAGACTGTTCATGAGACATGCTCCATTCCTACAAACCCTTATTCATTCTTGACAATGAGTCCATAGGTATGCAACTAGTATTAAATATATTATTATTGCATTTGAATAGTTGAATGTTATATTTGAATGTTTGTCTCATAACATGCTTTAGATTTCAAATAGTTTCCTAGTGGACCTTCGACCTCCACACATTGTGATTCATTTCCTCAAACAACTTTCACTTAGGTAGCCTTTATTCATTAATGGTGTTGTAAAACAATGTTAGCTAGTTTTCATAATTTTGTATATACAAATCTAAAAAATTGATGAGAAACACAAACATTGCATTTGTATTCCTTGATCGTGTCACATTATCTTCTCCTAATTCACTTTTGTTCCTTTATTCCTTCATAATCCCATCTCATTAACATTTAATAGTTCACCCTATTTTCCATGATCCCCTCCTAGCCCATCCCACTAATATCTTCTAGTCCATGCTATGTGTCATTATGCCCTTCTACTCCCATCTTATTGTACCCATTATTATTTCACCCTAGATGTTCCATGATCCCCTATGTTCCACCCTATGTTCCTTTATCCATTATATGTTATATCATCTTTATCCACGTTTCATCCTAAATAACTCTTCTCTATTATTGCTACACACATGTCAAGTTCGCACTTCATGTACTATAGTCAAACCCTAGACACCTCCTAATTCACCTTATGTTGCATTATTCCCTACTAATCACATCCCATTAACCTCTAATCATCCACCCTATATTTTTTTATCCCATCCTAGCCCATCCCATCCATCTATACTACTCCATCCTATGTTCCATTAATCCCTTCTCTTCCCATCCCATTACCCTCTCTTATTTCACCTTATGTTCCATTATCCCCTCATGGTATTGTCCCATTATCTTTCCCTAATTCACACTATGTTCCTTTATTCCCTCCTAATCACATCCCATTAACTTCTAATAGTTCACGCTATATTTTGTTATCCCATCCTAGCCCATCCCATTAATTTATTCTAGTCCATCCCATATTCCATTATCACATTCAACTCCCATCCCATTATACCCTCTATTATTTCACCATATGTTCCATTATCCCTTGTTGTTCTTGTCTCTTTATCTTGTCTATGCTATAGCCCTCCATTGAAATTTTATCCTATACACTCTTAGAAGAAATAAATTTGCTTCCACTTAGTATTTACCAAAGTTGTCTTCTCCATTACTGTTGCACACCTCAACAAACAACTTCATATGCTATAGTAAAACTCTAGACATGTCGTAATTCATCGTATGTTCCATTATCCCTTTGAAAGCTGCTAGTAATATAGTAATCCTCAATTCATTCATGTGAACTTCATTATGGAATTATCACTATGTTGACAACATGCCCTCATTAACATTAGTTCATCAGCATATGCAATATGAATCTCAATGAGCACTAAACTTTGGAATTTGCAAGAGTTTGGACTATCCCAGTGGACTTACTACTTTCACCATTATGTGATCTATAAGCACTATATTGTAGTCTCAACTAAGGCCAACCATTTAATCTTTCATTTATGATAGTTATAAAGGGACTACCTGAACTTCTTTATATTGATGTTAGATATGTTGTTTCATTTGTAGTTGATGACATTAGACAACCCTGGTGATGTTGGTGGCATGATGGACCATGTAGTTGCTGCAACAATAGCCAATTCTGATCCATTGAGAGAGGTATGCAACAGATTAGTTGATTTGATATTATATTTACTCTTTTATGGTCTATTATAGAAAATTTTCACAATACTTTTATATAGTTTAATTTCTATCTTGATGGTTGCTACAGGTGGTTGTCACGCTAGATCGTGGACGTGGTAATGCTATAAATGTGCATGATGACTATATGTATGTGGTAAGTGATTACATTTTGTTATATGTCATTCCATAATTCAATTTATATGTATTAACATCTTTACTTTTTATTGTATCAGTTGAAGGTCCAGAGTGAAGAGAGGAGGACTAGTGAGTGTGTTCAAAAGATGAGAACCAATAGTCACTCGATCCAGTCAAAATTTGAAGTCGACAAAGGATCTATTTCCTTCCCCTAGAGGGAAATGACTATGTATTAGGGTTTTTTATCGTATGCCTATGTGGTATTTTGGAACATATGTTTTGTACTATCGATATATACGTGACATTTTATGTCCATATGGCTCCTTTGTACTTAGCCTGTATGGATTTTTTGGATATATTGTATATAATTTTATCAATATATAGCATTGTATAGCATTGCGGCTTTTTGATTAAAGAAAATCTTATTTTTCTACTGCCATTCTTGAATGATGTTATCATGCATATCATGTAAACTATATGCTTGAGTGTTGTAGGCATGGATTTTTTTATATCTAATGCTTAATTAATTACTGTCAATTGCTCAATAAGTCCCATCTAAAGCGTATTGTGTAAATAAGCTCCATTCCTAGTGGTTTGTATCCATTGAAATGTTTCAATTAATTATGCCTCACTTATTCACATGTATGCTTCAATTATTCACATGTATACTTCACGTATATTGCATGTATTCATATGTATTCTTCATGCTTCCAATACATAGCAACAAAAAAAATTTGGGGAAAAATTGACAAACCAAAAGTAGAAGAGTTTTTAAAAAAAATTGGAAAAAAACCATATTTAAAAAAACGTAAAATATTGTAGAACAAGAGATAAAAATTACTTTTTTTGAAATTGAAAGGTATTTCCAAAGCATATAGAGATATAGAGAGCAATTAAAATAAAGATTTTAACTGGGTATGTGTAGGATCATCATGGAAAAAATAGGCCCTTAAGTGGCAAAAAATTCAGAAAAATCAGAGTTAGGAAACTTGACATAAAAATTTGAATAGGTTATCTATATTATTTCAAAAATATGTAATAATAGAATATGTAGAAAATTGAATGTAGTTTCTAAACTACTAGGTTTTTTTTTTTTTTTAAACTTCTATTTGGTGAAAATTTGAAATTTCAATGCAGTAGTACTTAAATTTCAAGGAAAAAATAAGAAGTAGGTGTATGCTTGACTACCCTAACCACAATAAGATGATAATATTTTTTTATAATATTTTAGATATAAGTAGAGGACTCATGTCTCGATGTGATGCATATTTTTTTATAATTTTTCTCAAAGTAAATAATTAATTATGAATTTTTTATTACAACTTTTTAAAAATATAAAAACTCGTATGTTTGACCACCTTAACTTGGTAAAAAATTCATGAAATTCAATTTTCTTTTTTTAATCTTATAGTATACAAAGCATAAAATGTGACACATGTTTCGAATTCAAAAAATGTGATACCATTTGAATGTTATAGATGTTTTTCAATCAACCTATCAATCAGGACTTTAGTCGTAATTCAAATAGAAAATGAATAATAATTATTTATTAAATTCAAATTAAAGCATAATTTATATTGGTGGAAATTTGATATTCTCCTTTAAAAACCCTTTTCATTTCATCAATTTTGGGTAAAAAAAGTCGTCAACCACATACCCTACACATACCCATCATATCGCCACTTTTTGGCCCATCATGATCCCGCACATACCCAACTAATGAATTTTAAAACATACATTTTTGTAGTTTATATTCAAATCATTGATTACATTGCATTGCACATCTTTCAAAGTCAAAGCATTACTTCACATTGCATATCTAATAACTAGATGCTGATAGATGACAAAATTTCAACTACAATATAGTTTCTACAAAGTCAACCTAAGTAGTTATGTAATTACTTCACATTGCATAACTAATAACTAGGAGCAGCTGCCAATTGCATTTTATTATCATGGCATTTTATGAGACTAGATTTCTTTGAGGTATTTTTTCAAATAGTTCACCACCTTGTCTATGTTACCACATTTTTCATACATGTCTACCAAAGCATCTTGTTAAACAATTAACTACCTTGCTTCTATGGATAAAAGCCTAAAAAAAGTGCTTTCAAACAAGCTATGGATGGTTGGAAAAAATATATCAAAAGTATAATAGTAAGCAATCACATAGACGAGGTAGTGAACTGTTTGAAAAAATGCATCAAATAAATGTGGTGATGGAATGCCATGACAATCTATGTCATAGAAAATTGAACCCTCTTGAGAAAAGAGATAATTTCACGCATAATTAGACCCACTTTTGAGTCCCTTCACATCATTTCCCTTCAAAACAACATTTATAGGCCCCTTAGACCCATTAATTTTGATCTAGAGGCTTGTTTCACCTAAGAAATAACATAAAACCGAACAAAACAACATTTAATTACATCTTACCCCAACAACCCACCTTCAAATAGTAGTAGTGGGACCCATTCACCACCTTGGGCCAATGAGTCCCCTCTGGTGGGACCCATTTTCCAAGGGTGGTGAATGAGTCCCCTTTGAGCGAAAATTAAAAATTAAGTGGGAATTTAATCAATTTAACTTTTATATCTAGTAAATGTCAACCTCTTAGGTCTAATTAATGGGAAAATAATGCATCGTTGCTTATAAATAATCATTTTAAGTCATTTCACACATATTTTATCATATTTTTATCATCTCTCAAGAGCAATTTTAGAGTTAAGTCTTCCACAACAAGTTTCATTAGCAAAAGTTGAAGTTTGAGGGCAACAAACTAGGGTTTTTGCAGGTCTTGAAGCTCACTTCTATTGTCAAGATTCAACATTGCAAAGGGTTGATGATGGATTCCTATGGTGAATCGTGAAGAAATCTAGGGTGAAGAGGTGCAACTAGCCACCAAATCATGCCTAAGGACTTGATTTCCTAGTGATTCCATCTTCCATTTTCACTCTATCTTCAGATTAAGGTTTGCATCTTGTTTGTTTATCATTTTCATGTCATTTCATCCCTATTTTGCATATGTTGTAAGGTTTCTAAGGTTGAGATATTGTATCATATAGATCATTCTTGCATGTCTTATTCTAGGGCAATAAAATAGGCTCATTGTTATGTTTCAACTCTTCCTAGTCTTTAAAACATCTAAGGCTAGGGTTTACTCAAATTTTTCTCTATTCAAGGTTTAATTACCTAACTAGGGGTTTGACCAAGGAAAACCCCCCATTAGACAAACATTTTAAAGCTATTTTGTAGGAATTTTCTAAGATTCAAGATTGGGTATTCATCAAAAATTATTGTATAGGTGTCAAGGTGTAGAACAAAATTTTGAAGTTGTAGAAATTCCAAGGTGGAATGATTCACCGTGCTTGGCGAATGAGTCCTTCTCAAGGTATAAAACTGAGTCAAATTTAGATCTAGGTTCTTGACTGTCAGAAAATAGATTCTATGCAGAAAAGTCCTAATCTCGGACTGATTCGGACAAGGTGGCGAATGAGTCCCAATCAGTGTAAATTTAAGTTTCATCAGTTTTCCATATTGTTTTCTAGTCATCTACAGTTTTTCCAAGTGTACACATTCTGGGAAACAACTTTATGTTTAGGATAATTTGTATTTTTGTTCATTCTTTCATGCTTTTTGAATATCACAACGTGTTTTCAAAAATAGTGTAAATCTTAGTTTTGCATTCATTTTCATTGATTTAAATTAGTCAATTGCATTTAGTTAACTTCATTTAGGGTAGAAAACATCACACAATGCATAATTTGAATGAGCCATTAGCATTTTTTCTCCTATCTCTCTCCTTTTAGGTGAAAAACCCTAGAAGAGCAAGAGTTGTCCATAGGAGCCAAAAATCAACAGTTCATTTTCATGAACCTGACTCTTGAACATAACACCATTCTGATTTACATTTTTAATTGCATCTTAGATCTTCATTCTTTCATAATCTTGCATTGTTTTACAACTTTAGGTTTCTTAAATATTGCATTAGTGAAAGCATTCTTTAGTTTTCATCATTGCATTTCATTGAATTTTTCCAAATTTTTGCATCTACATTCTGTATTTGCATTGTACAGACTTGAAATTTTACAAAAAACACAAAAAAAAAGAAAAATCTTAAAAAAATCATCTCTTGGGACTCATTCGCCACATAGGGTGAGCAAGTCCCTTTACAGTTTTGCATCAACATTTCCAGAGTTCAATTTCCTACATTACATCTTTTTGTTTTCAGTCATTATCAGTCTACTATAGTTCAATTCTTTATGTTTTCTTAGCATAAAGTTCATTTCTTTTCATGGCATTCATGGCTAGTTTTATATTTTTGAAAATTTCCTTTTCCGTTTTCATTCCTAGTTCTTTTAGATTAGATTCATTGATACATAACAACACCAAAACTAAAACAATGAACAATCCCTTCAAACACATGATTCAAGTTAGGAACACCATCTCATCTAACCCTCTTAGTAGCGATGATGTTGATAAGTTAGATGAGGTCCTTCAGGACTTCCTCTCACTCACTTCATCCTCTAATGCTTCAAATGAGAAAACTAAACCCCTTAATGATAAACTACCCCTCAAACCTTTTGATTGTGATGAATTTTATTTGTTATATGAAGTCCTCCAAGACTTCATCTCGCATAAGCCATCCACTAAGGTTTGTGGTGACCCACTCATGATAACAAATGTTAACACCTGTAGTGCTTTTCTTGAACATCCTAAACCAGTTGATGATTGTTTTCCCCTCAAACCTTTTAGTAGTGATGATTTTCATTTTCTAGATGAGTCTCTTCAAGAATTCATCTCATCCAACTCATCCACTTTGGTTTGTTGTGAGACCACTACAATCAAAGGCATTAATGTAATTCAACCTAAACTTATCCTTTACCCACCCTCACATCCACTTCACCCCTCTAACTGACCCCAATACACCCTTTACCCACCTAACACCAATGTATCACAACAATCTAGTAATGATACTATTGCTCATACATATAACACCCAAAACAACTCACAACTGCCACAACCACCTCCACCTTCCTTACCTTTACCTAATTCGAATAGTGCTCCTCGCTATAGCCCACACACAAAGGAGTATAATCTTGTTGAACAATTAAAGAATACTCTTTCCAAAATTTCCCTTTGGGATTTTCTTCAAACCTCACCAAACTATAACAAAATTCTTCAAACTGCTCTAAAATAATTCACAATTCCTCCTAGTACCACTTCGAATGATGTGGAAGCTCTCATCCAAATAAACAATCTTGACATTACTTTTCACCACCATGAACTCCCTCCATTGGATTTGTGCAAGCAACATGACGCCTTTATGATAATTTCTCAATTCAATCGCATAGGTATCAAAAACACTCTCATAGATAATGGTTTTTCCCTTAATGTGTGTAGTGTAAGTCTCCTTGATTGATTAAAAGTTGATAGGTCACAAATAATACCTGATTTTGTCTCTATTCGAGGATTTGATAATACAACAAAGCAATCGCTTGAGATAATTACTTTACATATTATGGTTGGGGTGGCTACTTTGCAAACTCCTATCCATGACATGCCCTACGATCTTTCATATAATCTTCTTTTAGGCCGACCATGGATTCACAAGATGAGTGCAGTGCCTTCAACCCTTCATCATCTTATGAAATATGTCTACAACAATTGCATTTATAAAATTGAAATAGATCCCAAGCCTAAAAGTTGCTTGCACCTTGAAAACGGGGTTACAAGTCCTTTGAAAATTATATTAATTCCAACCTCTAACATAGACCCCCTTGAAATTGAACATAATGATATAGAGACAGTATCTAAATTATTTGGTGACAATTGGGGTTCATTAGAATTCACACCCTCGTTTATGGTGAATATATACTCATGCAAATGAAAGATGTGAAACAAGAACAACACACAATTATGTCCACTCAAAATTCTGAACAATCATCTCAAGAATAGATATCTCCTACAATATGGATGACAATGAAGAATACACAACAAATTTTGATGAGATAGTTTACCAATCCCCACCTACCCTGTGTGAAATGGAAAGACTTTATGGAAAAGGCTATAAATTTGTAAAATGATTAGGCTATACTAGAAAAGAGTGTCGAAAACATGAACAAGGTATTCATGTCCCTATTGAACCTAATACACAAGAAACAAAAACCATATTGGGATATTCTTTTTCTAAAATGACCAAAGCAAATCAATGACCATCTTTAAACATTAAAGTTATAACATGTCACCAGCAACACAAACTCATAATCAAACATCTCGATTTTCTTGATATAACCTTACTGCCTTCATGGACGTATGTTGAAAGTGATGAGGATTTGAAACAAATGTTTGGCATTTGTGATGCCCCATCCTTGCTTACTTACATAAAACACATTTCTCGTGCTTTGAACATTACCGAGCAAGAAGCCAGTGATATCACTGAAGAGTTTTTTGAATCTAAAAGTCCTAAATCTAGTGCATTCCCTTTAGGAGATACAATTGATGTGCTAATGGACATTCATGATACAAATAAAGTTATTAAGATTGGGAAGTGCCTTGATGATGAGGAACAAAAAGATACAACCACCTTGATGATGAGGAACAAGAAGATACAACCACTTTACTTCATGATTTTCCTAAAAATTTTGCTTGGAAATATTCTGATATGCCAGGAATTGACCCAAAAAATTGTGATTCATAACATTGTCCTTGCTGCAAATGCTAAACCCATCCATCAAAAGATTCAAAAAATGCACCCTAACGTAGCCTTCTATGTTAAAGAGGAACTCAAGAAACTTCTTGATGCAGGCTTTATTATACCTATTGATTATTCTCCTTGGATCTCAAACATTGTCACAGTTGCAAAACCCAATAATCGTATTAGGATATGCATAGATTTTTGAGACTTGAATAAAGCCTCTTTAAAAGACAATTTTCTGCTTCCTAATATAGACATGATCATGGATTCAATTGTTGTACATGCTTTGTTGTCATTCATGGATGGATTTTCTGGTTATAATCAAATCCTTATTAATCCTCAAGATCAATACAAAACCACCTTTACAACTGTTTGGGGAACATTTTTTTGTGTTGTAATGCCCTTCGGTTTAAAGAATGTCGGCATAACTTATCAACGTGCAATGACATTAATATTTCACAATTACATTCACAAAATTTTAGAAGATTATGTTGATGATATCCTTGCTAAATCATTAACACGATAAGACAATGTGAATGTCCTTAAAATCTTCGAACACATAAAACACTACAACATGTGATTAAATCCAAAAAAGTGTCTTTGGCGTAGATAGTGGTAAACTTCTGGGGTTTGTCATATCTCATAGAGGTATTAAGCTGGACATAAAGAAAATTGATGCAATCATTAACAGGCCACCTCCTAGGAATATTTCTCAGTTGCACATGTTACAAGGTTGAATTCAAGCTATCCATCATTTCATTGCATCTTTAGCTGATCACACATTACCTTTCATACATCTCCTTAAAAAGGGTGTCCCTTTTGATTGGGATGAGGATTGTAAATAAGATTTTGAGAGTCTAAAGGAATATTTAGCCACTCCACCTATTTTACAACCTATTGTGCAACATAGACCATTTATCTTATACATCACCTCATCTTCCCATGCTCTTGCAACATTGTTGGCTCAACACAACGATCATGGTAAAGAAAACCCTATTTATTACATTAGTCACACCTTAATTGATTATGAGACACAATATTGACCAATTGAAAAACAATGCTTGGCTCTTGTATTCACTACTAGTAAGTTGCGACATTTTTTACTAAATTTTGAAGTACAAATTGTCACAAAATTTGATCCTCTTAGATATCTTTTCAACAAAACTGATCTTTCAGGACGCTTCAATAAGTAGGTAATGTTGTTAACTGAGTTTGACCTTAATTTTTTTTCCCAAAAATTAATCAAAGGCCAAGCCTTAACAATTCACTTAGCTGATGCTCCTTCACCTTCTAATTTACCTACTCTTTATTCCTTTCCTGATGATCATGTCTTACCCACTGACATTAAACCATGGGGTATATGTAGGATCATCATGGAAAAAATAGGCCCTTACGTGGCGAAAAAAATAGAAAAATCAGAGGTAGGCAACTTGACATAAAAATTTGAATAAGTTATCTATATTATTTCAAAAATATACTAGAATAGAATCTCTAGAAAATTGAATGTAGTTTCTAAACTACTAGCTTTATTTAAAAAAAAATCTATTTGGTGAAAATTTGAAATTTCAATGCAGTAGTACTTTAATTTCAGGGAAAAAATAAGTAGGTGTTTGTTTGACCACCCTAACCACAATAAAATGATAATATTTTTTAAATATATTTTAGATATAAGTAGAGGACTCATGTCCTGATGTGATGCATATTTTTTTGTAATTTTTTCCCAAGTAAATAATTAATTATGATTTTTTTATTACAACTTTCAAAAAATATTAAAAAATGTATGTCTACCACCTTAACTTGGTCGAAACTTCATGAAATTCATTTTCCTTTTTAATCCTATAGTATGTGAAGCATAGAATGTGACACATGTTTCAAATTCAAAAAATCTAATACCATTTGAAAGCTATAAATGTTTTTCAATCAGTCTATCAATCAGGACTTTAGTTGTAATTCAAATAGAAAATGAATAATAGTTATTTATTATATTCAAAGTAAAGCATAATTTATATTGGTGGAAAGCTGAGAATCTCCTTTAAAAACCCTTTTCGTTTCATCAATTTTGGGTTAAAAAAAAGTCGTAGCCACATACCCATCATATCACCACTTTTTTGGCCCATCATGATCCTGCACATACCCCATGGGAATTATTTTTGATGGATCTAAGTGTAGAATAGGTTTCGATGTTGGTGTGATACTAATTACACTCGATGGAAAACCTATTCCCTTATCTTATCAATTAAATTTCCTATGCACAAATAATATAATTGAGTATGAGGTGTTGATCATAGGTCTGGAAGCTACTTTATCTGTACACGCTAGACATATTAAGATCTTTGGCGATTCACAATTAGTCATAAAAAAAATCAATGGAACATATCAAACTAAACATGAAAAATTATTAAAATACAAGGATCTTATAATGAGACTATTAGAAAAATTTGACTTGTTCACCATTGTTAACATCCCATGCAAAGATAACTGACATGTGGATGCAATGGTGAGTGCAACTTCTCTCATATCCCCACTCGACCCTTCAACTGATTTCACCTTTATTATCCATCCCATCACCAAACGTTCAATTGATACTCCGTTAGAAGACATTTTGGCAATAACTCATGATAATTCATGTGAATTGTATGATACAATACAACTACTTGAAAGATGGTACCATTCCCTAACCTACCACAATGAATACTTGAAAGTTCTTACGTAAAATTGCAACTAAATATGAATTTTCTTTAACATCCCATCAAGAAACGTTCCATACTTGTTTACAAGATTTAACCATGATAGTGATTGAATTGGAGGGTGAAGAGTGGTACCATTTGCCATTCTAACCTACCACAATGAATACTTGAAAGTTCTTACGTAAAATTGCAACTAAATATGCAATCCTTGCCAACATGTTGTATAGAAGATCTTTCAATGGTATCCTATTACATTGTCTTAAAGATTTTGAAATCCCTATAGTGCTCGAATAGGCTCATGCTGGTGCTTGTGGAGGTCATTTTGGAGGTCATTCATTAGTGAAAAAACTTATTTATATGGGTTATTATTGGAGACATATGGAGAAGGATTGCTTCACCTATGTTGAACGATGTCACAAATGTCAAGAGAATAGCAATTTGATTCACGCTCTTGCTACTGAGCTCCATGCCAATGTGCCCATTTGGCCATTTTTAATATTGGGGTTGGATCTTATTGGAAAAATTTCACCGCCTTCTTCCACTAGACATACATTTATTATAACCGCAACAGACTATTTCACAAAATGGGTGGAAGCTATTCCCCTTTGTTCTACAACCGCTGAAACAATTTGTTGTTTCATCTTGGAACATATAATTGATCACTTTGGGCTTCCTTCCACAATTGGTTTAGATAATGGAACGCCATTTAAGAATAGTGAAGTTCAAAAATTTCTTGAAACATTTAATATTCAACATCATTTCTCTACACCATATTATTCGCAATCTAATGGACAAGCTGAGAATACTAATAAACTTCTTGAACAAATCCTTAAGAAAACTATCAACAACAATCATAAAGACTAGCATACGCAACTCTCTTATGCACTTTGGGCTTATAGAACTAATGTTCAATCATCCACAAGAAATACCCCTTATAGCCTTGTTTATGGTATTGATGTGATTATGCCCTTGGAGTTAGAAATTTCTACTTTGTGAGTTTCTCTCTGAGATTTTTTTGACGCTAATGCTTACAAAGAACAACAATTACATCAACTTGAGATGCTCGATGAAAAATGCATTAAAACTCTCAAACATCTCCAAGCTCACATTAAACAATTACAATGCAAACACAACATTCATGTTATCCCTCAATTATTTTCTAAGGGTGATTTTGTTCTTATTGAAAATCAACAAACTAGTAGTTTTGGCAATGAAGACAAAGATAAGTTCAACCCTAATTGGTTGAGACCTTAAGTAGTTGATACCAATTATGGATTTGGTGTTTATATCTCTTAGCGCAACTTGATGGAATGCTTCTTAGGGAACCTCTTAATGTCATGCATTTGCATTGGTATTATCTCTAATCCCCTTTGAATAGTATGAGTGGTATAGTAGTGTTGTTTAAAGTTATTTGATGTCATAACTTTCACATTGCTTTGTTCTTGACAACTAAATTTATGCTTGTCTTGAACACTAAGGTAATTATTTAAGTTCATTTTATAATTTCTTTAGGCTTCATACTATTCACCCTCTTGTTTTGTTAAGTTAAATCCTTATTAGTGTATTTAATTTAGCATATTCTTTTTCCATTATCAATGTTGTATATATGCTAAAACTGAAAAAAAATGTTTTATGCAAGATCACATCATTCCTGTTAAATCATGAAGCCATTAATTAAATAATTTTTACCATAAGTCATTCAATTAATCACATAGCATTTAACATCCACATACAAGAGATACACCATCATACAATAAAAGTGCACATGTCTATATATATATACCAAAGTTTTATGTACATCTCATAATCATATACAATGTCATAATGGTCTGTGAGAGCTAGATCCCTCAGGATCTAACACTCATGATCCCGCCCCTGGTTGTCGCGAGATGATTGTGTATGATCGTGACCGTGAATTGCCGAGTCTTAGTGCATACTCTAGACCCTATACTAGACCAATGGCTATAAGCCGCTCATCTGCCATTTGATCCCTCTCTGCTCATGTTTGTGCTAGCTCTGTCTACAGTCTCTCTACCTCCGCTGAGGTCTATGCTAACTATAGTGCACTCTCATCCCAATGGAGTCGTCTCCTCATTCTCTTGTACGTTGCCCGTAATCTCAAGAAAGGTTTGAGTGTCTTTGACTCCTCCACGATCGGTGGGGGCACATAGTCAAGATCCATCTCCTCCTCCTCCATGGATGCGAACACTATCTCCATAGCAGCCTGACGATATAACTCTCACCAGTCTCTCATTGCTCCTACAAGATAGGAAATGTACACAATCAGTAACACATCATCATGATATATATATATATATATATATATATATATATATACAAATAAAGCATAAATCACTAAAAGACATGTGTAAAAAGGAAATATCATCACCTATGTCTCTAGATGCATGAGGAATGCCAACCTCCTCATCTTTTGGGGGCATGTAGGTTGTGCTAGTCTCTCTCTGACTATGATTGCTGATGTTTGTTGTAGCTACTACCCATGATTTGGTCCTGTACGTATGGGATGACTCTCCATGCTCGTACTAATCTTCAATAGCTACCTCATAACCCTCACTTAGGGTTAGCTCCTCCTTGTAATAATAATCCTCATCCTCCTCCTTATCCTCTCCTCTATCCTGGTCCTCATAATTAGGATTGGCCTCAAACTGGTACTTCTCATTAGTAACATCTATAAAAATATCTGTTGGCCTATACAATACCTCCTCGGCTCTCTCCTCTAGCTCATCACCCTCATCTACTGCTAGCTTTGCATCACCTAGAGGAAAATCCATCGGGAACATAGGAGCTAGTCATGCATATGACCACCACTCCTTGTGCTCATTTGTGTTATCGAAATCGTCAGCATCAGAGGCTGGTGGCTGGTCATTATTTGAATCATCAGAATCACTCTCCCACAAATGATCTATCATCATCCGAATAGTGTCACCTGGCCTCTGAGCACTCTGTATCAATCGTCTAATGAAGGGGCTTGGGTATGTGCAGGATCATCATGGAAAAAATAGGCCCTTAAGTGGCAAAAAAGTCAGAAAAATTAGAGTTAGGCAAATTGATGTAAAAATTTGAATAAGTTATCTATATTATTTCAAAAATATGTAAGAATAGAATCTGTAGAAAATTGAATGTAGTTTCCAAAATACTAGGTTTGTTTAAAAAATGAAAAAATCTATTTGGTGAAAATTTGAAATTTCAATGCAGTGGTACTTAAATTTTAGGGAAAAAAAAGTAGGTGTCTATCTGACCACCCTAACCACAATAAAATGATAATATTTTTTATAAGATTTTAGATATAAGTAGAGGACTCATGCCCCGATGTGATGCATATTTTTTTGTAATTTTTTTCCAAGTAAATAATTAATTATGATTTTTTTATTACAACTTTTTAAAAAATATAAAAAATCATATGTCTAACCACCTTAACTTGGTCAAAACTTCATGAAATTCAATTTTTCTTTTTTTAATCCTATAGTATGCAAAGCATAGAATGTGACGCATGTTTTGGATTCAAAAAATGTGATATCGTTTGAAAGCTATATATTTTTTTCAATCAGCCTATCAATCAAGACTTTAGTTGTAATTTGAATAGAAAATGAATAATAATTACTTATTAAATTCAAAGTAAAGCATAATTTATATCAATGGAAAGCTAATAATATCCTTTAAAAACCCTTTTTCGTTTCATCAATTTTGGGTAAAAAGATAGTCATCAACCACATACCCATCATATTGCCACTTTTTGGCTCATCATGATCCTATACATACCCGCATTCCTTTGGTGGTGTCTGCACCTATATAAATTGTTGCATGACTCACCCATAATATAATGTTTGTACAATGTAGTCATGCTTCCTTGCTAGATACCTATCCATCTGCATCCTCTGTAACTATCTGGTGGGATCTGGCCACTATTGAGTGAGTAGATAGGGCATCCATAGGATCTCGTCCTCCTCCAGCCAGTCGAATCTCACCCTCCAAAAGTGTAAATCACCATACTTCCATAACCGTTGCAAAGGATAGTTGAATGCTTGTGTGTATCCTGTCACTATAGTACAAGGGTATCTGACAGGCTTGGTACATGTGATATGCTCAAGGAACCACACCTATAGAAGTATAGAATGAAGCATATTGTCAATCTCTTAAAATACAAACCATCCAAGATCATAATACAAGTGTTCTAGAATGCAACGACCCCAAGCATAAACTATCCTCTGTTCGTACATCCCCATATTAGGTGTACCAATCCCCAATCCAAGTGTGCCACTTGTCCATTTGGATTGAGAACTAGTGCCACTATGTGCATCATAATCCATCTAACCATAGGAGCTTGTGAATATAGCAGCATAGGAAGCTTGATCCACGCTCTAACCCTCTCATCATGTACAAGTCCATCTAAACAATACTGCATATCTCTCTTCTCTTGAAATGACCGATCCCCCTAGAAATACACTCATGCTCCCCGAATGGGAACTCAGAGAATGAGATGTACATCCTCAAGTGTGATAGTCATTTCCTTAGTGGGAAGATGAAAGGTATAGGTATCCGCATCCCAACGCTCACACAAAGCCATCAACATGGCATCATGGTATCTCATGGGTGGCATGATATGCCCAATAGATACCCATTGATTGTAAATGCTCTACCTCTGCCGCTTATAGCACTGGCATGTGATCTCTCAAAAATGTCAACTATCTTCCCCTAGCCACTATCGCAACCAGGCAGGGGCCTTTCAAAATCATTACAAAATGCTCTAAATTTCATCTATTATCTTCAATTTTCATAATTTTCATCATGCAAGTGTGCTTTCCTAATGGCCCTAGACACTTTAAAACCCTTTTAGGAAATCTTGGAAAGAAACTGGGACACTTCACAAAAAAATAGGACACTTTGCGAAGAAACGAGACACTTTGTGAACAAAAGGGACACTTTGCAAACAAATGGGAAAATTTG
Source organism: Sequoia sempervirens (assembly GCA_007258455.2). Taxonomy (NCBI): domain Eukaryota; kingdom Viridiplantae; phylum Streptophyta; class Pinopsida; order Cupressales; family Cupressaceae; genus Sequoia; species Sequoia sempervirens. The sequence goes on from VDFB02270651.1 coordinate 669,566,327, forward strand.
CGAAAAAAGGGGACACTTTGCGAAATTTTTTCCAAGAACCCTAACTTAACCTATCCATGCATAAAAATAATTAAATAATCATAAAATTACAAGGCGAAAGTTACAACTCATTGCATGCCACTTGCTCACAAAGATCATCTAGCCACGAAGGTGTGTAATCCCATCTACTCAGCATATTCTTCTCTCAGTCGTCACTTTCAAGCTACACAAAGGTAAAATGAATAGTAAGTGACAAATTACTTTTTCCTCCTTTAATCACTTTTCAACTCTTCTTACTTTTATGCATTACCATAGGGTTATTGTCTCTTAAAGAATTTATAAAGTATCTCTCCTTCAAATCACCATAATGGGAGCTAGGTGAATATGTTGTCCACACCATTTAATGTGTTAGAATCATGATTCCACACCTGACATCATCAATTGTCTATCATATGTGGAATGGTACTTGGAAATTCCCTATGATATGATGTTTCTTGTTTGATATGGCTAGCTTTCTACCTTGACTCCACCTCCGTAAAGCAAGTGGAATCAAGAGGGGCATACATCTATCCTCAAATTACATTCCTAAGAGATAGATAAAAGGATTTTGGAAAATTAACAAATGTGTGTTGCAAGATGTAGTTCCTAAAGTTGTGGTTGTGCAGATAACTACACTAGGGGCTTCATTCTCCCATCTTTTTGAACATGTATCCTTTTATGTAGTAAGGTGCATCGTTTAGAGTCCTTTAACTTACATATGCACATAGAGTCATATGGGCGCTAAAGTGGGGGCTAAATTTGTCATAGAAAATTGAACCCTCTTGAGAAAAGAGATAATTTCACGCATAATTAGACCCACTTTTGAGTCCCTTCACATCATTTTCCTTCAAAACAACATTTATAGGCCCCTTAGACCCATTAATTATGATGTAGAGACCCGTTTCACCTGAGAAATAAAATAAAACCCAATAAACAACATTTAATTACATCATACCCGACAACCCACCTTCAAATAGTAGTAGTGGGACCCATTCACCACCTTGGGTGAATGAGTCCCCTTTGGTGGGAACCATTTTCCAAGGGTGGTGAATGAGTCCCCTTTGAGGGAAAATTCAAAATTAAGCAGGAATTTAATCAATTTAACTTTTATTTCTGGTAAATTCAGCCTCTTAGGTCTAATTAATGGGAAAATAAGGTGTTGTTGCTTATAAATACTCATTTTAAGTCATTTCACACATATTTTATCATATTTTTTATCATCTCTCAAAAGCAATTTTAGAGTAAAGTCTTCCACAACAAGTTTCATTAGCAAAAGTTAAAGTTTTAGGGCAACAAACTAGGGTTTTTGCAAGTCTTGAAGCTCACTTCTATTGTCAAGATTAAACATTGCAAAGGGTTGATGATGGATGCCTATGGTGAATCATGAAGAAATATAGGGTGAAGAGGTGCAACTAGCCACCAAATCATGCCTATGGACTTGATTTCCTAGTGATTCCATCTTCCATTTTCACTCTAACTTTAGACTAAGGTTTGCATCTTGTTTGTTTATCATTTGCACTTCATTTCATCCCTATTTTTCATATGTTGTAAGGTTTCTAGGGTTGAGATCTTGCTTCATATAGATCATTCTTGCATGTCTTATTCTAGGGCAATAGAATAGGATCATTGTTATGTTTTAGCTCTTCCTAGTATTTGACATATCTAAGGCTAGGGTTTAATCATATTTTTCTCTATTCAAGGTTTAATTACCCAACTAGGGGTTTGAACAAGGAAAACCCCCCATTAGAAAAACATTTTAAAGCTGTTTTGTAGGATTCTTTTGAGATCTGAGATTGGGTATCCGTCAGAAATTGTTGTACAAGTGTCAAGGTGTATATCTGAATTTTGAAGTTGCAGAAATTCCAAGGTGGACTGATTCACCATGCTTGGTGAGTGAGTCCCTCCTGAGGTGCAAAACTGAGTCAGATTCAGATCCAGGTTCTTGACTATCAGAAAACATATTATGTGCAAAAAAGTCATGATCTGGAACTGATTTTCCCAAGGTGGCGAATGAGTCCCAGTCAGCCTAAATTCAAGTTTCATCAGTTTTCTAGATTGTTTTCCATTAATATATAGTTTTTCCAAGTGCACACATTCTGAGAAACAACTTTTTGTTTAGGTTAATTTGCATTTTTGTTCATTCTTTCATGCTTTTTGCATATCACAACGTGCTTTCAAACATAGTGTAAATCTTAGTCTTGCATTTTTTTTCATTCATTTAAATTAGTCAATTGAATTTAGTTAACTTCATTTAGGTTAGACAACATCACACATTGCATAATTTGAATGAGCCGTTAGCATTTTTGCTCCTATCTCTCTCCTTTTAGGTGAAAAATCCTAGAAGAGCAAGAGTTGTCCATAGGAGCCAAAAATCAATGTTTCACAATCAAATATCTTTTGATTTTCATGGAATTCCATCACCATGAGACCTCATTTTTTTGAGGCATTTTTTCAAAGAGTTCACTGCCTTTTGTATGCTACCACATTTTTTGGTCCAGGAGCGCCGACATTGAATAGAAGTTGTCAATTCAAGGTTTTAAGGAGTAGGATTTAGATTTTGAGGTCTTTTATCCTAAATAAGGTCAATGAGACCATTTTATATTGTAATGTGTCATTATAGTTGATATCTAGGTGTTTAGAAGGTCAAGTTTGCAAAAAGTACAAAATATTGAAAAAGGATGTAATGTTTAAGAAGTTGCAAAATTGCATTTTTAGGGAAGTCAAATGGTCATAGCATTTCAAAAGGCATGTGTAGGAATTAGGATAGTTAGTTTGGAGGGAAAAATAATAAATAAGGTGGAAACCATCGATGTAAGTTGGATTTTTGAAGATTTGGAAGATTGGTCCAACATTAATAATACTCTATTTTTCTCCACTTTTCTATATTTTTTGAGTTTGCAGTGACTGTACGACCCGTACAACTACATAATATTCTAAATTTGTTTTGAATTCATTTAAAGGTATGAGTTAGCCACTTATTTCATTTGAGTTGAGCATCCAACAATGGATTCGGTGTAAGTTTGAGCAAATTATTTGTGATTGGTTTTATACCTTGTTTTAAGGGTTTGTAGCCTTTAAAATGTAAACTTGACCCATTCCAATTTTTGTGGCTCTTGTAACTTGTGGAATGGGATTGTAACATCAATAAAAAAGTGAGGGAATGTTGAGAGGGTGTAGGGGAGGCCCTAAAATGTGTTGGGCATGAAGAGAGGTTTTGATATGGTAATGAGTGAAATAGGTTGGGGCAACATTGTTTCTTAATGAATTGAGTATGTGCAGAGGTTTTTAGACTAGTTTGAGGTGGTGGAAAGTTTCATTAAGGCCTGGAAATGTGATTTCCATTAAAACCCTTGATTTTTTGCTATAAAAGAGGGTTTTGAGTTTAGGTATATTGGAGGGTGGATGTCTAAGAAAAAATTATGGAATCTTTGATTTGGTAACCTGTAGAGAGTTGACCAATTGAATTTTGAGTGAAAGGGAATGTTTAAGGTACAATCCCTTTGTAAAAGTGACCTAATTTGAGGCCTAGTTGGTGTTAAAAGCCTAATTTGAGAGACTTGTATCAAAGTAACCTATTGAGTGGCTATGGTATGTTGTTAAGTACCTTGATGGGTGTTTGAAACCTTGATGATCTTTATTTGAAAGGACAACACTAAGGAGATATACCCGATTAGCCAATTAGGCCAAATTTTCAAAGCAACTATACTCCAAACTATCTTCCCATCCCAAATAACTATAGATGGTCATTTACTTGACCAAAAAACCTCCAAATCCACAATCTTTAACCTGAGAACTACTCCTTTAAGCCCACTTTTACAAAACCCTCATTTTTTGCAAGTTTAGGGTGGGTTTATTGAAAATCCTATTCCCACAACTCATAACACCTTTCCAAAGCATAAAAAATACTTAAAAGTCCCTCACAAACTACTGCCCCAAAAGATTTCAACCATTTCCACTCTCAAACCACTCAATTTCACCAAAACTCATCAAATTGCCAACTAGGGCATCACACCAAACCACTCAACTTGCCTCCCCTACTCCAAAAACCATGCACATATGTTCCATACCCCTAATTATGCCATTACACCGAGTTATAGTAGGATAAATGGGTGGAATGGCTAAAAAATCATTTTTACAAACTCAACTACTTACACTTGACCGCTTTTTCCCCAAGCGAGAATTCACCGCCACAGAAAAAGGCATCCAGAATAGTGAAAATCAAGAGAGGTTATTATAGAGGGGCCCAATGAAATCCCATAGGCTCAAACTAGAAGTTTCTAAGCATCATGGTGTCTGAATACGAGCATGTTGAACTTTGCATCCATATTGCACTTTGGACTCTTAAGGGATTTTGTTGGTTGAATGTAGCTTGGAGTGATTCCGCATGTTTCAATGTGAAAGACGACCTTTCCTAGGATAAACGTACCCATCCAGATGTGTCAGAACAGTCAATTTGGTCACACGAGTTATAAAATGAAAGTTGCACCACTTTGCAACTTTCAACTACTTGCATTTGACAACTTTTTTTGCAAGCGAGAACTCGCCACCATGGGAAAAGGCCTCTGAGATAGAAAAATATAAGAGAGGTTATTGTAGAGGGGCTCAACACAATCCCATAGGCTTAGATGAGAAGTTTCTAAGCATCATGGTGTCCAAATACGAGCATGTTGAAGTTTGCAGTCATTTTCCACTTTGGCCTCTTAAGGATTCTACCGGTTGAATGTAGCTCAAAGCGATTCCGAATGTTTCAGTGTGAAAGAGGACTATGCCTAGACTAAAGGTACCCAATCAGATGCATTGGAATAGTTCATTTGGTCACACGAGTTGTAGAAAAAAAGTTGCACCACTTTGCAACTTTCAACTACTTGCATTTGACTACATTTTTCCCAAACAAGAATTCACCACCAGAGGAAAAGGCCCTTTACATAGCAAAAACTGAAAGAGGTTATTGTAGAGGGGCCCAACGCAATCCCATAGGCTTAGATGAGAAGTTTCTAAGCATCATGGTGTCCAAATACGAGCATTCTGAAGTTTGCAGCCATTTTGCACTTTGGACTCTTGAGGGATTTTTCCGGCTAAATGTAGCTCGAAGTGATTCCGCGTGTTTCGGTATTAAAGAGGACCATGCCTAGCGTAAATGTACCCATCCAGATGCATTAGAATAGTCTATTTGGTTACATGACTAGCAGAATGAAAGTTGCACCACTTTGCAACTTTCAACTACTTGTATTTGAACACTTTTTCCCCAAGCGAGAATTTTCCACCATGAGAAAAGGCCTCTGAGATAGCAAAAATTGTGAGGTTATTGTAGAGGGGCCCAATACAATCTCATAGGCTCAAATGAAAATTTTCTAAGTGTCACAGTGTCTAAATATGAGAATGTTGAAGTTTGCAACCATTTTGCACTTTGGACTCTTAAGGGATTATGTCGGTTGAATGTAGCTTAGAGTGATTCCACATGTTTCGGTGCAAAATATGACCATGCCTAGCATAAACGTACCCACCCAAAAATTTCAGAACAGTCCATTTGGTCACACAGGTTGTAGAACAAAAGTTGCACTAGCTTGCAACTTTCAACTACTTGCATTTGACAACTTTTTTTCCAAGAGAGAATTTTCCACCATGGGAAAAATCCTCTGAGATAGTGAAAACCGAGAGAGGTTATTGTAGAGGGGCCTATTGCAATCCCATAGGCTTGGATGAGAAGCTTTTAAGCATCACGGTATCCGAATAGGATCATGATGAAGTTTTCAACCATTTTGCACTTTGGACTCTTAATGGATTCTGCTGGTTGAATGTAACTCAGAGCGATTCTACGTGTTTTGGTGCAAATGAGGACCATGCCTAGCGTAAAAATACCTACTCGAACATGTCAAAAGTCTGTTTGGTCACACAAGTTGTAGAATGAAAGTTGCACCACTTTGCATCTTTCAATTACTTGCATTTGACAACTTTTTCCGCAAGCGATAATTTTCCACCACAAGAAAAGGCCTACGAGATAGCAAAAACTAAGAGAGGTTATTGTAGAGGGACCCAACGTGATCCCATAGGTTTAGATGAGAATTTTCTAAGCATCACAATGTATGAATACGAGCATGCTAAATTTTGTAGTCATTTTGCGCTTTGGACTCTTAAGGGATTATGTCGGTTGAATGTAGCTCGGAGCGATTTCCCGTGTTCAATGTGGAAGGGGACCATGCCTAGTGTAAACATAGCCACCCGAACATGTCAGAATATTCCTTTTGGTCACATGAGTTGTAGAATAAAAGTTGCACCACTTTGCAACTTTTAACTACTTGTATTTGACAACTTTTTCCCCAAGCAAGAATTCACCACCATGGGAAAAGGCCTCTGAGATAGTGAATACCAACATAGATTATTGTAGAGGGGCACAACGTGATCCCATAGGCTTAGATGAGAAGTTTCTAAGCATCACGGTGTCTGAATATGAGCATGTTGAAGTTTGCAACCATTTTTCACTTTGAAATCTTAAGGGATTTTTTTGGTTGAATGTATCTCAAAGCGATTCCATGTGTTTTAGTGCAAAAGAGGACCATTCATAGCATAAACGTACTACTCACCAAGCTACCAACCCACTAAACCCTCACTCTCAAGCCACCAAAGCTAGGTTTTCTAGGGAGCCTTATTGAAAATAACTGTTCCCACAATTAACTCTCACATCCAACACTCCATACATACCATATGATGTATGTACATGCTCAGAAGACTCTCACAAATGACTTCCCCAAAGGATCCCATCCATTCACACTCTAAAACCACTCAAATTCACTCAAAATCACACATTTTCACACCCAAGGCTACATGCCATGACTCGAAAACAATCTCCCTTGCTCCAAGAATCATCTTTTAACCTATTCCCAACCTAATGGACTCATTCCACTGAGCTACAGTATATGCATTAGGTGGAATGAGCCATTAAATCACTTGATGACCTCAAAACTGGAAATTTTGACTTATAGACTTGCCTACAATAAAATCCACCATAAGAGCTTAAAACAAGATGGATTTCAATGCGACAAAAACAAAAATGTAGCCAAAAAATCCCTCTACCCAAATCAAAACACTTTCATTCAATTCCCTTCAATATGGGCTCATGCAATTGACTGCTACAACACTGAAAAAGATCAATACAAACTTAAATTTACAAAGAAAATAGAGCTTTAATGATCAATGCTTGTACAAAATCTTCCACTCTTCTCCACACACTCCTTCATTCAAGATTCACATACATATATTCAAATCCCTTAATCAATAATTGATTGAAAACCAATGCCGCAAGTGACCTTTGGCCTTCCCTGACCGTTTAGCTTCCTGATTATGCATTTCTTGCACTTCAAAATTTGAAAAATGACACTTTGCACTAATTTAGCAAATTTGCAACTAAAACCCTCTAACTCACTAATAACCACTAAAATAGACTTATTACACTAAGAAATGGTCTATATGACATTATCCAAGCCAAAACAAGACTTCATCACCCTAATGACAACCACTGAAGCTTGGTGCCCCTGCACAAAATAGAGAGCAACATATAACCATCATTTTGCATATCTACATTAATGCAATTTTACAAACCCTTATACAATCAAACTTAAATGCTTGAAATAAAGAAATGATCAATAACATGACTTTAAAAATTCAATGTGCATACTTATCAATCAATCTAGGGAACCATCTGGGTCTGCTCTACTCTTTATTGTGTCAAGTATTGCCTCATGGTTAGACTCACACACTTTCCACAAGTTCTTGTTCGTAGGTCTGCCCTTATATTTGATCAAATGAATGTTGGTGGTGATGAAAAGGTTAGAGTAGTGAAGAATCTTTCGATGCATGTTGAAGTCCTCAAACAACCAAACTGCAACATTCTTAACTAGGTACCTTCTAAGCCATGTTCTAATAACAACCAACGAACCTATAGGATATTTTATGTTTTCTCCATCTATAATTGGGGCCTCCAATTTCTTTTTGGCCTCAATATAATGACACAAGTAATAATATGTACCCTCTTCATTGTCTTTATCTGCAATCACTACATATACGTGCCCTACATTGATATGTTCATCTTGTTAGATGTGTTTAATGAACATCAAAATAAAACTTGTAAGATATATTACCTAGTTCTACAAGGTCCGATACATGATCAAAGTTAATGGATGATTGTATCTCCATGATTTGTAGAGCTGTCGGGAGCTGATAAGTGTCAAGTGGGGTTAGACTTCTTACAGACCATTCGTCAACCCACTTTGTTGACTTGAAATCATTCCATGCATGAAGTGTACATGCAAAAAAAAATCAGGCCATCTTTCGCCTATGGATAGTCCATGTACTTGCATTGGAGCTTCCAAAGGAGTGTAGCTCACTCGATCCTGTTAGTGTTCAACAATCCTCATATTTTGCAATGTTAGTATCATCTACTAAATTAAAAAATATATGAACTAAAGAATTACCTTGAATACCTGGACCCATTGCATGATTGCACCACTTGAAAATTGATCTTGCATTTTTCAACTTTACACTGTCTTTGTACTTTAACTCTTCTTGTGCTAGGGCTCTTTTGCTACATGCACCTCCTCCATCATGCTCTCCATTTCCATGCCTAGACTCTCAGAAGTTCCACATATTTCGAACACCACTGATCATATGCATCCTGCTCAATCAGTAAAACATTCTGGCATTTTTGAATTGTGATGTACAATTATTTGACCATATAATATGTTGACTAAATGATATGCCCCTACTATCTAGATCAGCATAGAACATCTAAAAGAAACTTTGCACAAACTCAGTAGAATGTGTGTGATCGTCACTGATGTAAAAGTGATACTCCCTCAATACTTTCTTGTTGTCCTTTGTACTATCATTTGCATGAATGAATGCTATATGCACAAATATAACAACCTACGTAGAGTTGTAGTTGAAATTTCAAATTTTCACCAAATATATATATTTTTTTAAGTAAACCTAGTAGTTTAGAAACTACATTCAATTTGCTAAAAATTCTATTCTTACATATTTTTGATATAATATATATAACTTATTCAAATTTTTACGTCAAGTTTCCTAACTCTGATTTTTCTGATTTTTTTTCCATTTAAGGGCCTATTTTTTCCATGATGATCCTACACATACCCTAGGAGAGGTCCTTATGTTATCCTTCCAATAATCTACTATTAAATATCTCAAGCCATGAGCAATTCTTTTATCTTTCTATGGCACTCTACCTGAGAATGGCCATAGCTCATTGCTATTTGGATCCTCCAATCTTTCACACCTTCCTTTGGCTCTCATTAGAGATATACTTATTTTCAAAGACTTAATTTTCTTTGTAAGGTTCACCTTGTTCCTTGTTTGAGTGCTTAATAGTGTTGTCATCACATGTCTTGTGGCACAACTATCCTTCGTGTGTGAGGTAGAACCCATGATCTCATATACACTCATTAAGTTCTTTACAATGGAATTTTCACTTGATTCATTCAAAAATATCAACCCAAGAGCCTTCATGGTGGGACTAAATTTGAGCTGCCTCATCCTTTCAACAAATAGTTGGAATCTTCCACCCTCACTTAGGTTCTCAAAAAATAAACTCCATATCCTTTGTGCAAATCTTTGACATCTACGTTTTGACATCTTATTAGGCATCCATTTCAAAACATTGGAATCTATATCAATCAAAATCCTAGGTTTTCTATGCAAAAATCTAGGAGTTCTTAAATGTAAATTTGTGTCAATGTTAGGAATGTCAACAACATTGGGGATAGATCATGTACCTTCAATCAGAGGTGCAATTGATTACATACCCTAAGATTGACATGTAAATGATGTTGTGCCTCCAACTTGAGATGTTGTTTGTAGAATGACTTCAAATAGAGGTGTGTTTGTTGATGTAATTTTGAAATGCAATTTTTTTGATGGTGTGTCTTCGAATGTAGATGTGATTTCTGATGTACTTGGAAGACCACATGTTGTTGATGGTGTGTCTTCAACTAGAGATGTGCATTGAACTTCACCTATGGTTGATGATGTGCCTCCAACTTGGGGATCCATTTGTGTCCTTCAACAAAATTTGTTCATTCATTCCCTTTTTTTTTTCCAATTTTACATCTCTCTTAGATTGCACGGGAATTTCTGGTTATATGGGCTACAATTCATTTGCTTCATGAGCTACAATTTTTGATTCTCTTCTCCTTGTATTTTTTACTACACGTTCTTCTAGTGTGAGAGGCTTTGGTTGTTTCCTCAACATGATGTTGAATGCTACATGTTCACAATCACATATAGAACAAAAGTAAGTAATGCATTTTATGAAACATATTGATAATGTAGATTACATTGCATTTTATTGAACACACCAAAGCATTTTATGAAAGAAGACAGTGGGCTATTTGTAATTATCAAACATGTCTATATGCTACACCATTTCTCATAAATACATCTACCTCCATACCACAAGAAGGGTACTTGTAAGGAAATTTTTCAAACATATCCATACTACTGATTACATTGCATTTTGTGGTTATTTGAGACATTTTGGGCAACAAATGTAAAAGTTGCAAATCATGTCAAAAAGTTGTCAATTTAGAGAAAATTTGTCAAGGAGGGTAAAATGGTATTTTTCTTGTTTGGAGTCATGTTCTTAGGTTTAATAAGGTTTAATTAGAAGCAATTGGAATTATCAAACATGTCTATATGCTACAACATTTTTCATACATACATCTACCTCCATACCACAAGAAAAGTACTTGTAATGCATTTTTTCAAACATATCCATACTGATGATTGCATTGCATTTTGTGTTTATTTCAGACATTTTGGGCAACAAATGTAAAAGTTGCAAATCATGTCTAAAAGTTGTCAATTTAGAGAAAAGTTATCAAGGAGGGTAAAATGGTATTTTTCTTGTTTGGACTCATGTTATTAGGTTGAATAAGGTTTAATTAGACCACTTCTAATGTTTTCGAGTGGTTAGAGTGAGTTAGGGGTCAATGTGTCAAAATTACAAAAATTGCAAAAAATGCTGAAGAGTTGTCAATGCAAAATGTAAAAGTTGTAAAGTAGTTGTAACTATTGAATGTGGTTAGAGAACCTTTAAAAAAGGCTTGTGAACTCAAAGGGATAGGTTGGCATGTAATTTTGAGAAGAGAAGCAATTGAAACATCCCGTGTTTGTACAGTTATGTACAAGAAATTTTGGATCTTTCATGGAGTGAATCTTGTGGGCAGTAGGCCTAACACCATTTTAGACTTGGTTTGGACTTATTTCAATGGTTTTTGTGCATTTTAGAGACAAATTACAGAGGACCAGTTTGTATACCCTATTTTAAGGGTTTTAAGTGTATGAAAATGACATTTTAAGCCATTCCACCGACTATTTTTTTCTGTAACTTAGTGGCATGGCTCACTAGGGCATGATTTAGGTGTTTACATGGTTTTTTGGAGTAGGGAAGATGTTTGAAGGATTTTTGTGTTGTTGTCCTAAAGGTTTTTGTGCAAATTTTACTTGAAAATGGAGGTTTTGAACTAGGGTTTGGTGAAATATTGATGATAGAGGTTGGTGAATGAACTTATAAGCATATGTAGACATAATTAGGGGTTTTTGAAGTGATGGCTTGGCTAGAGAAGGTCTGCAATATAGTTTTTCAATAAACCCCCATATAAATTGCCTAAAATGAGGGTTTCTTGTTTAGATGTCTTAGAAAGTGTGTCACTACAAATAAATGGTGAAATTGGAGGTTTTGTTGACTATTTTTTTCTTCCCTATTGAGTTTTGGGCTTGAGGAGGAGTTTCCAATAGGGCACCTTTGTAAAAGTGAACTAATTTGTGGTCTAGGACAGCGTAGGTGCTTTGTTTTTTCAAAGTTGTTCCAAAGAAACCTAATAGTGTTTTGAGGTCAAGAAACCTCTATTGAAAACCTACAAGGAAGAATAGGTGAGTTTGTGGAAGATAGGAAAGGAAAGGTTGGAAAATCTAAAAGAGGGTTTGACTTGGTTTAATTTGAGGTTGGAGACAAGTTACTTCCCTGTTTGGCATCATATTTGTACAAAATTGTTTCATGTAAGTGTTGATAAATGTTAAGAAGGGTTTGAGGGGAGTATTTAGAGTGTGGAAAAGTTCTTAGGAGGAAAGACTTGTGTCAAACCCAGGGTATAAGTTGCTACCACCTTTGGAAGCTAGAGAATCTTGTGCTTATTTTCCCTTTTTTTTCTTAGAATGGTAAATGGTATTTATGAATGGAAAGTTGCATTAAATCAACTATGTATTGAGTCACTTGAAATTATCTAAGCACATGATGAAGGTGAATTTTTTATGGCACAAAAAAATTAATGTAAACTTGAAAATTAACATTGATGAAAGCTCTTAGGTTTTCCAAATTATTTGAAAATAAAAGTTTTCCCACAACCATCAATAATAATGAATGTAATGTTCAATTCTATGTGTAACAATGAATATTAATAAAATTATCAAATGAATGGTCTAAAAATTGTGAAAACAAAACAAAAAAACTCGATATAAACATCTACCGAAAATGAAATAGAGTGAATTCCACTAGCCATGCTAGAAGTGGATTACTATTAGCAATGCAAATAGAATTTATAAGTAAATTTTTGTTAAGTAAATAGCATGTTTTTCATTTTTTTGTTCTTCAAACTTATAAAAATTAAACATTTTTATGCAACTCCCATCTAATTCAATGTTGAATTCTATGTGCAATTATTATGATTAATAAAATAATTAAAGGAATTTAGTTTATATTGTCAAAAAAAAACAAATATACTAAATATAAACATTTCAATATTACCAAAATCAATATATTACCTGAGATAATGTAAAATGATATAGAAAATTCAAAATGTCTTCTTCTACATTGTCTAGCATGTAGATTGGTGGAAAAAAGGTGATGGATCAAGCATAGATTGGTACAACATGGATTAAATTGCATAAAAAAAGGCATTTCTTGAAACATAGATTTTTGGGACCTACTTTCTTTCTAGCTCTCCTAGGGTTTTTCACTTAGAAGGAGAAAGATGGGGCAAAAATGCCTATGTTACATTCAAAGTCAATGCAATATGGATAGAATAAGGATGAAATATGCCTAGATATAATGCTTGAATGAAAGAAAAAATTGAGATTGATTGACTAATGAATAGAAACTAAAGGAAAACAAATTGTTTGAAAACACATTATGTAATGCAACAATGAACTAGGAATGAATGCAAAACTTAACAGAAATGAACCAAATAGAAAGTGTGCACATGGAATGTGGATGGAGACTAGAAATTACTTCTGAAATGCTACTAATGCTGAAATTTTGGCCTAGTGGGCCTCATTTTATATTTTGGGTGAATCAGTCGTAGTTATGCCAAACTGTATCGGAACCCGTTTCTGACAAGAGGGTACTCAAAAATTTGGAAAGCTCAAAATTGACCATGGAGTGGGACTCATTCACCACCCATGGTATATGATTCCACTTTTAAATTTCTAGGTTTTCAAAAGTGGATTCTGAAGCTTCTGATTTGCACTTTGACTTCCTATAGGTGTCTGCTTCCAAATCTTTGATTTACGTGTCTATAAGTGGGATTTTGTTGATATTTTGACTTGATGAATGCAGAGAAGACTTTATCAACCTTGAAACTTCAACTTAAATGATTTCCATGCTTCCAAGAGTCCTAAATCTGCAAACACAAAAGAAGAGGAGAAGAAATGTTGAATGTTAGGGCATGAGGGTTTACCTTGGTCAAACCCTGTTTAGGTAATTAAACCAAAATGATGAAAGAATGGAATCACACATGCAATAATGGAATTTATTACCTTGCGATGATTATATATCTTGAAATTTTGCAACACAACATGAAGATTTGGCCCTTGACTATCCTTAGAAGCTTTCTTAATAACTTGTAATCATGAAACCCTAGGTTGCTTGACTTGAAGTGGAAGATTGGTGGCTAAATAATGAAGTGTTGAAGGGTCGGATGAGCACAATAATAGTAAATAGAATATTACTATTTTACTCTACTGAAAGAGAAAGAATAACACATGCATATCTAACTCCCAAGGTCTTGGTAATCGGTGCTCGACTATGCTGATTTCACTCAATGGTTGATGTGAACTATAATGTTCAAGGGGCCTACTAGTGTTCGACTTTTGGATTATTCTAAGATCAAACATAAATTCAAACATACTTTAACTAGGGTTTTAAAGAAATAGAAAAAGATAGATCAAAGCTTGTGAACTGAAGAGAATTTTAATTCATCCAACTTAATCAGACTTGCCACCTTTCAAGGAATTCTTAACTAAAACTGCAGAACAAAATTAACTTGTGATTAACACACAGTTTCATTCATTCACAGTGCTAACTTCAACAATAGATTGCAAATCACCATTTAAACAAAACATAAAATAAAATATCATTCCTTGAAATCTTTTCAAACCAAATGATTAACCCAAGATAACTACCATTTTGAAGCACAATATGAAGTAGATTTAAATCTAGGTTCTTCTCCTGTTGATGAAATAGATAAGCAACATTTACAAATCTAGAAAAATCACCAATGTACAAAAAATCCATGTCTTCAAATCATCTCCACATACATTAAGAAAACTGGAAAGATACATCACTGCCTTTTGCTGAATCTAAATCCTACTTTATTCTACTCTTAAGTTTTTCTACTTTCAGAAAATTCCTACTGTTCAAAAATCTGTCTCTCTCTGTCTCTCAGAACTCTTCCTCTTCCTCCTCCTCTTCTAGACCTATTGTTCTTATAAAGAGGTCCCCAAAACTGCCATATAAAAAATGTGCCAAAAAGAAATTGTCGGTCCCTGATTTTAGGCTTTTACAAAAAATCCGTTTAAGAAGGGTCAGCCCTAAGATCTTTTGGAATAAAGTTAATGCATTCAATGTGCATCCCCCATGTCCATGTTGGTGAAATATTTCTCTAGGGATGGCGTTTAGATCTTTTGCAACCATCACATTAACTCCTAGCCCTCGTGTCCACCTTCAAATTTCCATCAGAGCTACTTTGAATGTTCTGTAGCATTACCATAAATGTCAATCTACTTTTTCCAGTAGAGACCCCAACTGTCACTGAGACTTGTGGCTTCTTCCCTTTCGGATTTCCTCTTGCTCCAAATCCTTCTGCAAGTTGACCCCTTCAAGAATCAACATTAGATTTTCATGTTAGATCTCTACAGACAACACCCTTGCTCATCAGACCGAATGATCACCTCGATCTCAGAGTAGATCCATGGCATTCAGGCTCTATTGATCCTCTTCACAGGATGGTCACATGCTCAAACTGCCAATGGTTTTCCCTTAGCCTCCTCTGATTGGTGGAACACATGCCACGTAAGATTTCCAAGCGGTCAAAAGTTGTTCATAGAGAATCGCATGTCAGTGAGACACTATCCATGTCTCCCCAATGTGATTATACTCCACAGCAGCATCGACATAGCATACAACTATCGAAAAGAAGTCATATCAAGCTACAAAAGTTATATCGATATCCCAAAAACCATTGACAAGACAATCGTTATTAACAAGACATCATAGTGAGCCCTTAAGAGTTACACCGTTGTGCTCCTCCGTTGGAAAAACATCTGCATTCAACAAGACATCATTCAGTTGGCAGGAGGTCTTAGCGAGCTCCATTGGCCACACTGAGGAGTTAAATCATCGCAGAGAGTCCCTGCGGTTGGCAAGACCTCTTATCGAATGTAAACCCTTCAGACAGGAGTCTTACCGAAGCCACATACCTATTAGCGAGACTTCATTCTATCGGTAGGACATCATATCATTGGTAGGAGGTCATGGTGGGTTCCCAGTAGTCATAGTGATATCCCTTTCCATCGCCGAGACAATCGCACTCGGCAAGACATCATAGCGAGAGCACAATCCTTTCCCTAAACTCAAACTATTTTGGTAAGAGTCCACCCTGTCGGCCAGACTTTACAGTGATGACACCCGCTTTTGGCGAGAGTTCCATTTGCCAGCCAGACATCTCCCCGAGCTCAAATTCCTTCAGAAAGACCACCAGCAGTCTGCAAGACTTCTCACCAAGACCACTCCATTTCGGTGAGACTCCCCCCTTTCGGCAGGACTTCTCACCAAACTCAAACCATTCTCCTCGAGCTCAAACCTTTAGCAAGAGTTCCATTTTCCGGCCAGACTTTTCCCCAATGCCGGCCGTTTCGGCGAGACCTCCTCTAGTCGGCAAGACATCACATCAAGCCCTTCATATTTCGGTGAGCTCAGACCATTTCGAGGAGACTCCACCCTTTCGGCCAGACCTTATACCGAAGGCACAAACCTTTGGCGAGACTCCAGCGGTTGAAAAGAGAGAAAACTTTACAGCGACCAAGATGTCTTGGCAATTTGAGCATTTCAAATGAGTAGAACACAATAGCTAGTCAGCAAGACAACTGGAGGGTCTCACCGACTTTATTCCTTGAGGAGTTTTATGTCAAATTTGATTGAAGCATGCTTTCCAACTGACTTCCTTGAGAAATAGCATCAGGTGCATGATTTAACCCTGCAAAACAATGCCTCCATTAGTCCCAAAAAAGCATAGAAAATACGTCATTTTTCATCATGCCCTCAATTTTAGGCAAAAATAACTCCAACTCTAGCTAAGACAAAACCAAATCCAACAAAACAAAAGATAGACATAAGAGAAAACAAAAGAACTCATAAGACCAAACAAACAACCAAAGACGAGAAAAAACAAAAGAAAAGGAGGGACCCATTTTGTTCTAGAATAAAATGGGGTGGTTATGCAAGGCATAACAAATGGTGACTTGGCTGGGAAAATGGTTTAACCATTTTCAAGAAGGTGAAGGATTCAGCTACCCAGAACTCATGGTTTATGAACATCACAACTCTAGCTGGGTCAGTTTTAACAACCAGTGATGAGCTAGAATCTCAAATGTAAATCAACACTGGTTACCCTTGAATCTATGTGTGTGCTTGATGGTGTATCATCCTTTTATAAAGTTTTCCTCATCTTTTGAACAACAATGTTCAAGATTTGAACTACATGAGTTGATTCCCTTTAGTTGTTGTGCAATGATATCCTGGGCATTGCTCCGCTGCCAGTCAGGTGTCCATAGCCCCGATGAAGATACCTCTAGTCTTCTCACATCATTGTTCTACTGCCAGTCAAGCGTCCATAGCCCCGGTAGAGATACTGGAATCACCCATTCATATTGAGTCCTCTTTTCTTTTTAGATAGTTCTTCTTTTCTTTTCTTTTCTTTTCTCTTAGAGTTTTTAGATATTTCATTCAATTTTTTTCTCAATATGTCAGATGTCTGACATCTGTTCTTTGTTGAAAGCTACCATGGACCTCATAACAACATCTGGGAAATCATATTTTTCACTCAAATCTTACAACACTATCATCCTAGGACAAATATAACATTACAAAAGGAGACGATCTTGATGATTTTTGACAGATTCAGAGGTAGTTAATGAAGATTGTTTACTTTGCACCTTGTTTTCAAGAGTTTCCACAACTCTTATTGAGAATGGGCATAAAACAATAAATTTAGGATAGAATCAGCCAATCAGGAAAACTGAAAATATCTAAACCACATCTCTCCTAATAACCAAAGTATACTTCAGATAACAACCCACCATTTCAAGATGGAAAGAATAGATAAACCCCAAAGAAAAAAACAAGACAAAAACCAAACAATAAAGGAAACGAAAGGATAAAAAGAGAGAAAAAACAAATAGATAAACAAAACTATTTATAAGCAGAACAAAACAGACTATTTACATACATGCTCAACAAATTATTTACATATAGAACAACAAAGAAAAATACCAAACTTTACGACTCAAAATAATGTTTAAGAAACTGTCCATTGACAGGCAATGGAACAGGTTCACCCGTTAAACTACTCAGCTAGAAAGCATTCTCTCCTAGGATTTTAGCAATTTGATAGGGACCTAGCCAGAGCTTATCAAATTTCTGGTGACTGCCCTTCTTTTCATTAGCTTTATCCCATAGCAGCACAAGGTCTGATATTCTGAAAGCCTTGATTTTGGCTCTTTTGTCAAACCAACATTTGACAACAACTTGGTGTCTAAAGAACTGTTGCAAGGTGGCATCTCTCTGCTCTTCTAATTTCAACAAGCCAGCTAATCTTACTTCTATCCTATCATCGGTAGAGTAGAATTTTTGCATGAACTCAAGGATAGGTATTTGCAAGTGAATAGGGAACACAGGCTCTTGGCCATACACTAGCTTGAATGGTGAAGTCTTTAAAGCAACCTTCATCCTAGTCCTATCTTCCCATAATGCAAATCTTGTAAGGAAGTCTAGGAGCGCATCTAGTGAAAACTCCATACAGTAGTGCCTTTGGTAACTTTCAATTTCGATTAGGTTAGCTCAAAGACATGGAAAACTATGTCCAAATGTGGAACAAACACAGTTTATTTCCTACATTGATCCATCTGAGAGAAACAAATGTAAATTCAACAGCAAGCATTAACAAATTCTACTACACGAACCAACAGACATGAAAGATGAAACAAAAAATTAGAACACAAAGATTTACGTGGGGAAAATCCTTTCGGATAAAAAACCCCACACTCCAAAGATCGAGCCATTGTATTATTCAGCAACAAAAAGGTTACAATACAAATTCAGGCTCATAGCCTCTTCAGAGATTCATATTGTTCATTCTGGATACTATCTGGTAATCAACTCTCCCTCTATACATTTCCTGATCAACCTCTCAAACCAAAAAACCTTCGTACTGTTGCAATACCCTCACACAGTATACAGTACTGATCAACATGAGAGATCAACCATGGCATTCAATCCTTGATCAGGAGAGAAATCAACAACATAATCCTGCCTCTCACTTCCTCTATTTCGGCCTCATGGCCTTAGCCTTTCAACCAGCCAACCGGCCTCACACCTCTATTAGCTCTCTCTCTGTTCCGGCCTTAAGGCCCCGACCATCCAACCAGCGTCTTGGCCTTCACATCTCGTCACTTGTTCAGTTTCTTGCTTCTCTTAGGCTTCGGCTCTATGAAACAGTTTGTTTCTAACTGTCAGATCACAACTATCGAATCATCCAGCTCAACAATGGTTCACATCCTGATTTCTTTGATTTGTACATATCACACCACGTTGGACAATATTCACTCGGTCAACAACGATCAACTTGTGTCGCATGTCGGTGAGACACTAGAAGTGTCTCCCCGATGCCACAAGACCTGATTACACATTGTCGCCAAGAGTCATCTCCATCGGCAAGAGGTTCCACCGAGCTTACAAGTCACATTGACCTCAGGATGCACATCGGTGAGACTAACACTATCGCCAAGAGATCATATCGAGTCTTCAAGTCATGCTGAAACCCATTGTATTCATATTGGCATCCATCTATCGACAAGACTATCGGCTTTTGCCAAGACATCACAATGAGCTTCATGTTATTCTGATCTATCTTTTGCCAAGAGTCATAGAAAACCCGAAGACCATACAATTGGCAAGACATTCATATCGGTAAGACCTCATACTAAAACATAAACCTTTCAGCTAGGTCTCCCTGAAAACATCATTTGCCATGAGTCTCCCCGACATTCGATAGACACCAACTGTCGACCAGACATCTCCTAGTCAGTAAGAGATCTCCATGAGTTTCCATGTCATAGCGATAGGTCCATTCGGAAAGATAGAAGTATTGTCTCAACGACATGAGCAATACACAAGTTTAAACTACTAGTCGGCCAGACAAGTTGAATGTCACAGCAACCATGCTTTCTCAGAGGTTTCAGCCTGTGAGATTGAGGCATATTTTTCAACAATCTCCCACTTGATGAAGATCACACATGCACCTTCAAAGCAACTAGAAACTAGAACCACACTAGCTCCACCAGTTCAAACCCTGCAATACTCAAGACACCCAATCAACATGATTCCACAGATGACAATCCATTGGACAATCTGCAACAAAGACCAGGCATCCAACTGCAACTCACTGTCCAACAAAACAACCGATCACAGCCCTCTAGGAAACCACATAGAACTTCAACATGCTCTCAAGCTCCATCAAGAATTCTGCTCCAACATCCAAGATGTTCACCATTCAGGAAACAATCTTGTCATCTTCCAACATGCCACCTGTGGAAGAAGGATACAAATCCAAGGTGTATAAGCACCATTCCAATGTACACAAGCAAAAGATCCCAGTGACATCTTCAACAAGATACTGCTACCACTTCACTATGCTCAAACACTATATAGAAGCAATATCAACTTCAAAGCTTCAAACAGAACACAACCGTGAAGTCATTCTCCAGAAACAAGATAAACAACACCAGTTAGAACAACAATCAGGCTGACTGCTTCCATCCAACTGATAAACCCACGCAACTAAAAATAACACCCATAGCTCGTGCTATACCATCCAATCTTACATACCTCTAAAGGTATAAGCATTGGTAAACTCATGCTGCTCCAAAACCAACCCATCAATAGCAAATGCAAGCTCCAAGTGCCAACTAGTCAAAGAAGACAAAGCACAACAGGAACTCCCACTGTCCGAGTAATCCAAAAAACATCACAAGTTTACCAATTACAGCACACACAAAAATGAAACCATGTAGTACCAAGGAAATATCCACAATGACATGCACAACTTGCAACAAACTGCTACAAGAAACATTTCTCTCATCACAAACCTTCACGGCCATAGAGAGAAACTTTTCCCATCAACTTCCTATAGAAACATCCTCCTACATACACTTCTAACAGCTAGCTATGTCAAGAATGATCTTCTTCACATCCCAAAAGAAAGCCTTAACAACATCCATCCGTTCAATCACCAAGATCAAACCAACTTCTAATATTATGTAATCAATATGGATGTAAGCTTCTCAAAGAAGATCGAGCTAAAACATTTCCCATTTCAGGAAATCAGCCCATACATCATCTCCTACCAAATCTCATCAGTAAATGACATAACACAAAAGCTCAAGGAGATAAAACAATCTGTACAACTTCCACTATGAATCCTTCAGTACCAAATAATTCAATATCCATATCATGAAAGTGAACTTAACATACATCTGAAAGATATAATGAGCCAAATACCTCTTAGATAAACTTCTGAGTAGACCAAGAGTGGGAACAAGAATACTCCTTCAACAGATATAAGCAATCATAATTAATCCAAGAGCAATCTCCTCATAGGTCTCTTATTGAACTCACGTTCAACCTAGGTGTAGGCTTCTCAGACTTTCTGCTAATAAAATTTTAACAAGAGTAACAAGTAGGAACACTTCTCTCACAATAGAAAGACAGCCTCACCTTATTCTTCATGTATCCATGAGTACTAGCAACCGATCCTCTCATGCTAAAATTCAACTGCATTACTGCACTATCATGAAGTATCAAGAAAGTAATCAAAAGTACCCAATACACAAAGAATTACCAGATCACTGTCAAAGCTCCAATCATCTGAAGCAGGGACTTATTATGACACCATGATCTACACATCCCCATAGGAGATACCATGCTTCAAGTGACTCCACCATTGTCTCAAGTACAATGCACAATGCCAAAACTCTAGTGCACAAACAAGAGTATACCATGACATAAAGAAAATAGACTTAAGAACATCACCTGTCAAGCACCACCAACACCTTAGCCTAAGTATCCAAGCATCCTCCATGGTTCCAAGATGTTTCACATCTTCAAATAATGTCCATGCAAAAGAAAAAGTGTAAGAACCCTTCTACAACACTAAAGAAGACCATTCACCACCATGTGATGAATCCACAGTCACTGCTAGAGCTCCCATTGAAATGTGACACCCGAGCTCTCCAATTATCATGACCAACTGTTTTAGGTTCCCATAACTAACTACTTAGGTACTCAATAATATCCATCCTCTCATCTCAAAACAATCACACCAATGCACAAGTGACCACAGACAAGGCCAACTAACAAATCTGCACCACCAATGAATCAACCTCATGGATAAAGACAGTCCACATCCAAGTTATCTCACTGTAGCCAATGGGTAGCTAATCCACCAACCACATAACTCGTAGATCACAAACATCGAACATGCAAACCCGTTATCACATTGAAAACTGCAACACTAAGATATCAAAGAGAATAACCACGTAGACAACATGACTCAAACATCAAATCATGCCAGATCTGATTTTCCAATCATGTCCACAACAAGCACCATAATCAAGGACCCCACAAGCATTACCACAAGAATGTTGAGTGACAAAAGACTTACCAACACTCCCATACAAAGAAAGAGTCATACCTCCTCAAAACCATGCACCAAGCATGCATGCAGACCTGCAACTATCTCATCCAGCAACACCCCAAAAGGTCAGTGTCTAGACAATAGCTTAACAACAACTCCACATGATCACAAGTTTTTCTTAACCATGTAAAACCTGCAAAACCACAGAGCCATGCAAGTACAAATCATCCTTAGAAAGAAAACAACAGTTCAAGAGAATCTAGGCCCCTTTCAGGCCAACTTTAAACCACCACCATGTACATGCATCTGAGAAAGAGAGAAAAGGCTATTTCAGAAGCTTGCAAATCATCTAATGATTAACTTCATTGCCTTTAAGTATTCGAGGCTGATAGGAAATTGTGCCTTCCAACACAAGGAAACACCACCTAGCATAAGCACTCTCTTCCATGACTGAGAAACAATCTAAGCTTCTCCATATCACCCAGGAGCCTGTCACACAGACACCACTATGAAAGCTTTACTGCTACATAGCCATAGAGTAGGAAAATCCACCTCATACTCCAAGGTTAAATCTTTACCAGCCAAGAGACACAGATCACAACATGACCAACTCCATTTTCCATCTTGACCATCCTTCAAGTTGCATGCTGTCTTAGAATTCCACAAGGCTTCCACTCAATAAAGGATCAATACATCAGTCCATTCCTCCAGATTTCTTCCAGCCCTTCAAGCTAAGAAATCTTCATAGGAGAGATATCCAAAACCGGAAACCAGAAGAAGGCTCTAATACCACTTGTAAGGAAATCTAGGAGCACATCTAGTGAAAACTCCATACAGTAGTGCCTTCGGTAACTTTCAATTTTGATTAGGTTACCTCAAAGACATAGACAACTATGTCCAAATGCGGAATAGACACAATTTATTTCCTACATTGATCCATCTAAGAGAAACACATGTAAATTCAACAAAAAGCATTAAAAGATTCTACTACACGAACAACAGACATGAAAGATGAAACAAAAAATCAGAACACAAAGATTAACATGGGGAAAATCCTTTTAGATAAAAAACCCCACACTCCAAAGATTGAGCCATTGTATTATTTAGCAACAGAAAGGTTACAATACAAATTCAGGCTCATAGCCTCTTTAGAGATTCATCGTGTTCATTTTGGATACTATCTGGTAATCAACTCTCCCTTTGTACATTTCTTGATCAACCTCTCAAACCAAACAGCCTTCGTATTGTTGCAATACCCTCACACAGTATACAATACTGATCAACACGAGAGATCAACCATGGCATTCAATCCTTGATTAGAAGAGAAATCGACAACATAATCCTGCCTCTCACTTCCTCTGTTTCGGCCTCATGGCCTTGGCCTTTCAGCCAGCCAACCAACCTCACACATTTGTTAGCTCTTCCTCTATTCTAGCCTCAAGGCTTTGACCATCCAACCAGCCTCTCGGCCTTCACATCTCGTTAGATGTTCAACTTCTTGCTTCTCTTTAGCTTCGGCTCTATGAAACAGTTTGTTTCCAACTATTGGATCACAACTGTCAAATCATCCAGCTCAGCAACAGTTCACATCCTGCTTTCTTTGATTTGTCCATATCGCACCATGTCAGACAATCTTCACTTTGTCAACAGTGATCAACTTGTGTCGCATGTCGGTGAGACACTAGAAGTGTCTCCCCGATGCCACAAGACCTGATTACATGTTGTCGCCAAGATTCATCCCCATCGGCAAGAGGTTCCCCTGAGCTTACAAGTCACATCGACCTCAGCATGCACATCGGTGAGACTAATGCTATGGCTAGGAGATCATATTGAGTCTTCAAGTCATGCTGAAACCCATTGTATTCCTATGAGCATCCATCTATTGGAAAGACTATCGTCTTTCGCCAAGACATCACAACAAGCTTCATGTTATTTCGATCTGTCTTTTGCTGAGAGTCATAGCGAACCTGAAGACCATACAATTGGCAAGACATTCATATCGGTAAGACCTCATACCGAAACATAAACCTTTCAGCCAAGTCTCCCCAAAAACATCAGTCGCCATGAGTCTCCCCAACATTCGATACACACCAATTGTCGGTTAGACATCTCCCAGTCGGTAAGAGATGTCCATGAGTCTCCATGTCATAGCGATAGGTCCATTCGGCAAGACAAAAGTATTGTCTCAGCAACATGAGCAATACACAAGTTTAAACTACCAGTCGGCCAGACAAGTTGAATGTCACAGCGACCATGCTTTCTCAGAGGTTTCAGCCTGTGAGATTGAGGCATATTTTCCAACAAATCTTAGTTGGGTATGCCAGTCCCTAGGATTGTTCCCTAACAATTTTTTTAATCACCCCTAAGAGATTCTTATTAGTTGATTATGCAACTCCATTTCCTTGTGGGTAATAATTTGAAGAATACTTTAAAACAATTTTGTGATCATAAGCCCATGAAATGAATTCAGCAGAAGAAAAGGAAGAGCCATTGTCACATACCAATGTGAAGGGTAGTCCAAACCTAGTCGTAATGCATTCAGTGAGGAACTTGATTACTACCTTTGTTGTGCTATGCCTACAAGGTATAGCCTTTGTCCATCTTGTGTAGTAATTTCTGGCAGTCAAAATAAGTTTGTGTCTTGCAGAAGAATTTTGGTTAATTACCCCAATAAAATATTGTGCCCATTGGGAAAATGGCCTTACCTCATAAACAGGCTACAATGGCATTGTTGAATGGCTCTATTTTGATGCAGAAATTTGAAATATGTGACATGTTCTTACATGTTGATGGGCATCTTTGAACACACATGGCCAGTAATAACTAGATCTGAGGATTTGATGTACTAACAAATCTGTAGAACCATGACCTGTGCCATGTTTCCCATCAAATTCAACAATCACATGTTTAGCCTCTTGCTGATCAAGACATCGTAGGTAGACTCCCTCAAAATTATTTTTGTATAGCAATCCTCCTTTGAGCATATAATGGGAGATTTTCATTCTTAGCGCTCTCCTCTGAGTTGTACTCATTCCCCCTGGGCACAGATTGTTGAGCATGAAATAGATGATATCGACATACTAGGGGTCATTGGAAAAGGAATGTGTTGTGTATTGCTGGAAAATAATGTTCTCGCTAGCATCGGCTATGGATTTAGACAAGCATAGACCTCAGACAAGTTTCATAGGGCGAATCTCTAGATCAAACTCCTATAAAATGGCCATCCATTTCCCCCTTCATTCTCCCAACTCACTCTGCATAAGTAGAGACTTCACAATAATATCAAGAACTCCAACAATCATTTGACTTCGAAGGATGTAATATCTGAACTTCTTGAAAACTCTAACCAACACAAAAGATTGCTTTTCAAGAGGTGGGTACTTGATTTCAACATTCTTAAATGGAGAACTCATGAAAGCAATTGGCCTCTCCTCTCCCTCTTCTCTTCGTTGAGTTAGAACATTTGCGCACGAGTGTTCAGAAGCAAAAGAATAAATATAGAATGGCCTCAAGTAGTCAGGGCTGGTGAGGACTGGCACTTCCAAAATGGATCATTTGACTTGAGAAAAAGCAACCTTTTCCTCGTTACTCCATTCTATTATGGCATCTTTCTTCATCATTTCATTCAATGGCTTAACAATTTCTGCAAAACTTGTGATAAATTTTCTCACAAAGTTGATCTTTCCAAAGAAAGATCTCATCTCCTTCTTGCTTCCTAGCATGGCTATCTTCAGAATGGACTCAACTTGGTCTAGATCTATTGATATTCCTCTTTCCAATATTATGTGTCCCAAAAGTTTCCCTTTAGAAACCCTGAACACACACTTTTTAGGATTCAGAGAGACGCCATACTGGATACATCTTTCAAGAACTTTAGCCAAGTCTGAAGCATGATTTAGTCTATCTTTAGAGAATACTGTCAAGTCATCCATGTAAATGATGATGCATTTACCAATCAAATCTTTGAATGCGACGTCCATGGCACGCTAAAAAGTTGTTCCAGTGTTTATCAAACCAAATGGCATCCTTCTGTAAGAAAATGTTCCCCACTTAGTAGTGAAGGTCATCTTCATTCTGTCTTCATAATTAACAATCACCTGATTGTATCCAGAATAACCATCCAAGAATGATATCATCTGAGATCCATTAATAGTTTGCAAGACTTCATCCAGAGAAGAGAGTGGGTAGTTGTCTTTTTCTTAAGCTCTGTTCAGATTCCTAAAATCTACACATAGCCTGATCTCTCCATTTTTCTTATGGACTGGAACCAAGTTAGCCACCCATGTTGAATGTTGTATAGGGGAGATTATTCTTGTAGAAATAAATTTATGAACTTCCTTAAAGATCAGTGGTTCAATCAGGGTGTTGACAAGACACATTTTTTGTCGAAATGGTTTAGCTTCAGGCCTCAAAGGAATAGTATGAGTTATAATAGAAGCATCAAATGTTTTTAGATCTTTGTACCCCCAGGCTATTGCAACAATATCCTTCTTCAGTTCCCTCAGTATATCTTTTTTGATTGCTTATGTGTAGGCCTTCCCTATGTAGACATTTCTTTACGGGCCAAAATCAGCTAGGTTAACAGTTTCATATTCGCCTCCTTTATATTCAGTTGATATCTTCTCTTGATCCCTTGGGTCTGAATCAAAAATTATTTCTAAGGCCACCATTCCCTTTGGAATGCTATTACTTTTTAAATTGAGGACCCCCTCTATATCGCCATCTTCAGGGT
Organism: Sequoia sempervirens; assembly: GCA_007258455.2. Classification (NCBI taxonomy): domain Eukaryota; kingdom Viridiplantae; phylum Streptophyta; class Pinopsida; order Cupressales; family Cupressaceae; genus Sequoia; species Sequoia sempervirens. The sequence goes on from VDFB02270651.1 coordinate 669,593,336, forward strand.
TCCAATCTCCTTGATCCTTGTAGGACTCATCGATGATTTGTCCTTCAAAAACATCTGAGCTTGCTAGAAAAGCAAGGATATGTCGATCATCATCAAAAACTTGAAAGTTCCTAACATTATCAGGAATGACCAGGGTGGATATCAATTCTACTGAGAATCTCTTAAGCTTGAAGCCTTGCATGGGTTCCAGGGTACTTGTGGCACAACTAATGAATCAGCTATTAGATTCTCTTCTCTAGGGATTAAATTAATCCCAAAAGCATCAAAGTCTTCAATAAGGTTCCACACCCAATTTCTATAAGCTTCCAGCCTTTTATTGTGACATGTGTATTGGCTACGTACTTGCATGATAATTACTTCTGAATCTCCTTTAACCATCAAGGCAATAACTTTCTTCTTATGTGCGAACATCAACCCTCGAGCTAATGCTTAATATTCTGCCATGTTGTTAGTGCATCTAAACTGCAACCTATAAGAAGCAAAAAAAGTTTTTCCTTTCAGGTTGGTTAATTCAATCCCAACACCACAACCTATTTTGGATTTGGATCCATCAAGCGTGAGGGTCCATAGCTGATCATGAGCTGGGGTTGATCCCTTTGAGGTTATTATGGGTGTTTGGATAAGATGAGCCATAGGTTGGGCCACTTGATCCTTTGCATCAAACATTGAGAAGGGGTGGTCAATAGGTTCCTCAGGTGTAATTCCCAATTCCTGCTCAGATATATCATGTAACTTGTGGGTATCCTTCTAACAGTCACTTGTATCTTTGATTAATCCTTTGGGTTTTGGTATACTTGTGAGTGCAGGGGTATCAAACAAACCTTAATTAGGCTGTTCATCATAACTATGTTGGTCTGGTATCGTGACTGGGGTAAGTTCAATTGGAGGAGGGACTTCCTTTGAAGGTATCTTATCCCTGGTTAACATTATTGCATTTTTGGCCTCAAATGAGAAGTGATCTGCAACGGTCTCAAGGTGACTTAGGCTAGTTTCCTCAGTTTGGGAAACATGATTAAAAATGCTGATGCAAGGTTGGCAGGTTAGTTCTGAATGATATTGGTAGTGTACCCTACACTAATTAGGGAGTAAAAGACTTTGCAAATCGATATCTTCCCCTAAGACCAGCTGATCTTGTTGCAGCTTCCTGATCAATTCTTGTTGATTTGCATTAATCATGGGATCAAGGAACTTTTGTATTGACAAATCTTTAGAATCAAGAACTGAAAAGGTCAAAATTTCCTCTCTTTTATAAACCCCTATCTCGGTTTCAAAATAAGCTACCTCATTGGGACAATCATACTTAGTGATGATATTCTTGAGGTGAGGTTCATTTTCAATCCTAATCTACGTAGGAACTCCCCTCCATGGTAGCCACATATGTGAAAAGTCGAGGAAGAGATACCCCCCTATACTTTTCATCAAGTCTCTGCTCAATAGCATACCATAAGTCTTGGGAATGTCTGCTACTTGAACATCTATATTGGTCTGAATCCTAGGGTCAGGCCCTACTTGCACATGTATATTTCTCAATTCTCCAACTACATTAACCTCTATTTTATCAAGTTGGATGACCTTCTTATTTTTTTGGACAGGGTTCAATGCCAATTCTTTGCATATAGAAAATGGCATAACATTGCCAGAAGCCCTTGAATCTAGCAGACAATTATGTAGATTCTTTCCACAGATTCTCAAACTCAAAAGAAATGGTGGGGTACCTACCTTGCTTCTATACAAAGTTGTGTTCATGTCAATAGCGAGTGCCACCTTGGTTTCCCTTTTGATTTATTATCTTCTTCTAAAGTTTTCAGCACTATCTCCCATCGAGCAGGGCACCACTTTAGGATGTCAAAGTATGACAAAGAGGTTTTATGTTTCTGCATCTCAGAAACAATATCAAATTCCATTTTATAGCTTGCATTAATTTTGAAAACACCGGGTGAGTTACCTTTGTTATGGAAGTTAGGTGGACCTTTTGGTGGAGGAGGGTTATTATCAACACTTTGATTCAGAGGCACCATGTGATTAGGTGTGCTAATGTAGTGAATGTTTGGTCATCTGCCTATGCCATCTTCATGACTTTCTCCATTTTAGGGAAGTTTACCTCGAAATGAGTTGCAATATCATGCAACCTGCACCAATTAGTTAGAAAATTAAGGTCAACCACATTTGCAGTATGTGACCTATCCTCATTAGCTTGATAATTGTGAGAAACTCCTCCGTTATTTGGCCCTGTATTCCATTGTTGGTTGTTATTTGGCCTCTGGTTATATCCTCTATTTTGATTTTAATAGCCTTGGTTAGGGGAGTTTTGGCCTTGATAACCCCTCTGGATGTGATTGTTGTTATTCTGATAATTACCCTGATTGTTAATGTTCTAATTAGGGTAATTACCTTGGTTTTGAGAGGGGTTCAGTCTAAGCCGAGCCATGTCATTTGTGACTTGAGACAGAGTTTTCTTTAAGGTCTCCACCTCATTTGTGAGTTGAATTATCTTTTCACTTTCAACACTCTTAGCAACAAATGGTTGAATGACATGATTTGGTGTTCCAGCTTGGTTATGATGACCATGTGGGCTATGATGTGCCTATGATTGTTGAAAGAAATCAGGAGCTCCATTGGCAAAGAATGGAACAGGAGGTTGAGTCTGCAACTCAGATATAGTTCCATAATGGGAAGGATACATTCTTGGGTCGGTATTGAATAAAGGGGTTGGGCTAGGCATCTGATTCCCCATAGAAGGAAAACCTCCTCCCAAACTTCCTTGTTGAGAGCTAATTTGTTGTTGCAGCTTGATGGCTAGATGATAAACTTTAGATAGGGAATCAATATCTGTCAGTTGATAAGTCCTTTGTAGGAACAAGCCAAGCAAGGGATCTATAACTCTAAAGTATACTTGAATGGCACTATTCTCAGCAACTAGATAGATGTCTTGCAGTCTCCTATAAATTTGTTGAAATCTGGTATTAAACAAGGGTAAGGATTCACCTGGCTCCTTCCTAATGGTAGCAAATTGGTGGTACAAAATGGTTGGATCCACATAAAATCTGAACTAATTGATGAAAGCATTCTCTAGGTCTGTCCAGTTCATAATAGAACCTTGTGGAAGATTTTGGTACCAGTTGTATGCCATACCCCCTAAGGAATAAGGGAACAACCTAAAAACTACATCATGGCGAGCTATCTGGGCTCTGGTACAAGCGTCCTTAAAAGCTTGTATGTGCTCTTCAGCACTCCTTGATTCACCATGAATGTATTTGGGATAGAATTTCTCAGGATTATTAGGCAATCATGAAAGCCTCTAGGAATAGTCCCCAATGGAGAGGGATTATTCTAAAAAAATTCCATTGGTGGTGGTGGTGGTTGAACTAGCTGTTGGATGGGTTGAACCAACTATAATGGCAATTGAGATGGATTCGATGGTGGATTGATAGGTATCCACTGGGGTATTGGTGAAAAGCCTAGCCGAGTGAGTGGAGCTGACAAGGGTGGTATGATGGTTGCCCCAGTCTTGTGAATCTTGTGTCTTATTGGGGTCTTGAGTTCTATCAAAGGTAGTGGATTTTCAGCTAATCAGAGAACTCTATGGGACCTTTTTGGTGAGAAAAACCTAGTATTATCTAGCTTGCTCTTCTAGGCACCAGTTTCCTGTTGACGGGTCAGATGAGCACAACAACAGTAAACAAAATATTGATATTTTTCTCTCCTAAAAGAGAAAGAATAATGCATGGATATCTAACTCACAAGGTCTTGGTAATCAGTTCTCGACTATGCTGATTTCACTCAATGGTTGATGTGAACTATAATGTTCAAGGGGCCTGCTGGTGTTGAGCTTCTATATTGTTCTAAGATCAAACATAAATTCAAACCTACTTTAACCAAGGTTTTAAACAAATAGAAAAAGATAGATCAAAGCTTGTGAACTGAAGAGAATGTTAATTCATCCAACTTAATTAGACTTGCCACCTTTCAAGGAATTCTTAACTAAAACTGTAGAACAAAATTAACTTGTGATTAACACACAGTTTCATTCATTCAAAATGCCAACTTCAACAACAGATTGCAAATCACCATTTAAAAAAAACATAAAATTAAATCTCATTCCTTGAAAGCTTTGCAAACCAAATGATTAACCCAAGATAACTACCATTCTGAAGCACAATATGAAGTAGATTTAAATCTAGTTGCTTATACTGTTGATAAAACAGATAAGCAAGCTTTACAAATATGGAAAAATCACCAATGTATAGAAAATCCATGTCTTCAAATCATCTCCACATACATTAAGAAAACTGGAAAGATACATCATTGCCTTCTACTGAATCTAACTCCTACTTTATTCTACTCTTAAGTTTTTCTACTTTCAAAAAATTCCTACTGTTCAAAAATTTGTCTCTCTCTGTCTCTCAGAACTCTTCCTCTTCCTCCTCTTCTAGACCTGTTGTTCTTACAAAGATGTCCCCAAAACTGCCATATATAAAATGTGCCAAAAAGAAATTGTCGGTCCCTGATTTTAGGGTTTTACAAAAAATTCGTTTCAAAAGGGTCAGCCCTAAGATCTTTTGGAATAAATTTAATGCATTCAATGTGCATCCCCCATGTCCATGTCAGTGAAAGATCACTCCAGGGATGGCCTTTAGATATTTTGCAACCATCGCATTAACTCCCAGCCCTCGTGTCCACCTTCAAATTTCCAACAGAGCAGCTTTGAATTTTCTGTAGCATTACCATAAATGTCGATCTACTTTTTCCAGTAGAGACCCCAACTATCACTGAGACTTGTGGCTTCTTCCCTTTCGACTTTCCTCTTGCTCTAAATCCTTCTGCAAGTTGACCACTTCGAGAAGCAGCACCAGATTTTCATGTTAGATCTCCATAGACAACACCCCTACTCACTGAGCCAAATGATCACCTCAATCTCAAAGTAGATCCATGGCGTTCAGGCTCTATTGATCCTCTTCACAAGATGGTCACATGGTCAAACTTCCAATGGTTTTCCCTTAGCCTCCTCTGATTGGTGGAACACATGTCACGTAAGATTTCCAAGCGGTCAAAAGTCGTTCATAGAGAATCGCATGTCGGTGAGACACTAGCCATGTCTCCCTAATGCGATTATACTCCACAATAGCATCGACATAGCATACAACTATCGGCAAGAAGACATATTGAGCTACAAAAGTTATAGCAATATCCCAAAAACCATTGGCAAGACAATCATTATCGGCCAGACATCATAGCGAGCCCTTAAGAGTTACACCATTGTGCTCCTCCATTGGAAAAACATTCGCATTCAGAAAGACATCATTCAGTCGGTAGGAGGTCTCAACGAGCTCCATCGGCCACACCGAGGAGTTAAATAATTGGGGAGACTCCCGTCGATCGGAAAGACCTCTTATCGAATGTAAACCCTTCAGCCAGGAGTCTTACCAAAGCCACATACCTATCAAGGAGACTTCATTCTATTGGCAGGACATCATATCGTCGGTAGGAGGTCATGGCGAGTTCCCAGTAGTCACAACAATATCCCTTTCCATCGCTGAGACGATCACACTTGGAAAGACATCATAGTGAGAGCACAATCCTTTCCCCGAACTCAAACTATTTTGGCAAGAGTCCACCCTGTCAGCCAGACTTTACAGTGATGACACTCGCTTTCGGTGAGAGTTCCATTTTCTAACCAGACATCTCCCCAAGCTCAAATTCCTTCAGTGAGACCACTAGCGGTCAGCAAGACTTCTCACTGAGACCACTCCATTTTGGCGAGACTCCCCCCTTTCGGCAGGACTTCTCACTGAACTCAAACCATTCTCCCTGAGCTCAAAACATTTCAGCAAGAGTCCACTTGGTCGGTAGGATATTACACCGAAGGCACAACCTTCAGCGAGACTTTATATCAAAGTCACAAACCTTCGGCGAGAGTTCCATTTGCCCACCAGACTTTTTCCCGATGCTGGCTATTTTGGAAAGACCTCCTCTGGTTGGCGAGACATCACATCGAGCCCTTCATCTTTCGGTGAGCTCAGACCATTACGGGGAGACTCTACCCTTTTGGCCATACCTTATACCGAAGGCACAAACCTTCGGTGAGACTCCAGCAGTTGGCAAGAGATACAAAACTTCAAAGTGACCAAGATGTCTCTGCAATCTAAGCATTTCAAATGAGTAGAACACAACAACCAGTCGGAAAGACAACTGGAGGGTCTCACCGACTTTATTCCTTGAGGAGTTTTATGTCAAATTTGAGTGAAGCATTCTTTCCAACTGACTTCCTTGAGAAATAACATCAGGTGCATGATTTAACCCTACAGAACAATGCCTCCATTAGTCCCAAAAAAGCATAGAAAATACATCATTTTTTATCATGCCCTCAATTTTTAGCAAAAAGAAACCCAACTCTAGTTGAGGCAGAACCAAATCCAACAAAAAAAAAGACAGACATAAGAGAAAACAAAAGAACTCCTAAGACCAAACAAACAACCAAAGACGACAAAAAGCAAAAGAAAAAGGGGGACCCATTTTGTTCCAGAATAAAATGGGGTGGTTATGCAAGGCATAACATGAAGAATGGATGTGAATTTCTTTAGTGAATGTAAAAATGAGTTTAGAGAGGTTATTTATAGGGAATTCACCTTATTTTCTTATTAATTGGATCCCTAAGGCTGACATGGAGAAAAATTAAACTTAAGACCTAATTTTTCCTACTCAAAACTCCAAAAATGGCTCAAATGGGACTCTTTTGCCACTAATGGTGAATGGGTCCCACAATGGCCATTTTTGCTAGTTGGAATCCTAAGAAGTAAGAAAATTAGGCTAATATGATGACTATGTTGGTTATTTGATCAAATTATGCCTCAGGATGCACAATATGGGTTAATAGGGGCCTAATAGTGATGATGTAAATGTAAAATAGGGCTTGGGACATAGAATTCAATGTGAAAGTATGATTAAATAAAATTTACAACACTAAAATGAGGTCCACAACCTATGAAGGCACAAGAACCAATGTGAATGTGCAAGACACATTACAACACTAGTTTATCATTAAGTTTGTTTTTAAAACCTTTTAGATTGATGTGATAATGTTATTAAACACATTTTATAATGTTGAAATAGGGAGAAATAGGTTAATTAAGTCTACAAAAGCATGAAAGTCCTTTACAATACTTTACAAAACCTTTACAAGATGTTGTTGAAAGCATGTTATTCAATTTGCAAGGGTCCAAGACCTAGTGTGGATGCATAAAGTGCCTCACAACACTAGATTAAGACCTCATTAAATCAATTTATCATGAATTAATCCCATGTCAAGCAAAGGGTCCTTTTTTTCTACGGTACATTTATCCCCCACTTTAGTGAGAGGATGAACTTGCTTCAAACTAACACCACAATAGACATTAAAGAAAGATCCACATGCAGGTCAAGACCCCAAGATACAAAATCATGCAAAGGAAAGATGGATAGAAAGACAAGGTGGAAAAGATGTACTCACTTTGGGGCTAGAGAACTTCAAGTTGTCTGTGAGGTGAGAAGGCCACAACATACTTACTCTAGGGCCATGTAACTTTTGACTGTCCGTGGGGTGAGAAAGCCCAAAAAGGTAAGATACATACACTAGTTGGTATGCACTCACAAAGACAAAGGTGGGTATGGGGAAAATTCATTCCGCTAGGTGGGCTTCCTGCTCAACCATATTAAAATTATGCCTCTTGAAAACTTTAACAAGGAGCCACAAAAGAAAATGAAATGATTTTGATACTTATAGACATTGTTAATGCAAAATAATGTTAAGGATTATTCAAAGGGATTTTTCTTAATTCGTGCAATGTCTCATCTTAGGGAACATGATGCCCAATTTTTCCAAGAGAGGATAAATTCAAACAATCTCATCCTGGGAAACATTGTACCTAATGTTTCCAAGAGAGGGAATCACAAGAAAAGAAAATTACACAATGAAATGTGAGTGGTGATGTATGCCCCCCACTTTAAAGCATTTGCGAGCACCTGTACTACAAGAAATTGCTTTAAAGTAGAAGAGGAAGAGGATATGAGAGCTTACTCAGAAAGCCCTATTCCAAGTCATATGTTTCTAATAAGCTATGTCATGAAAAAGGGGAGTATGTCACACGTGAGCCAACTTAAAGCACATTGTCCAAGTCCCAAGCTTGCTCTTATATATTCATGAAAGGTTAACAACTTGCCAAAGAAGGAAACCACAAGTGACATATGTGGACAAGGCTATCGAACCCCTTGCCCCCACTGAGTGTAGGAGAAAGATGACCCAAAATGTTTGATAAAATACATGCTAGAGTGAAAATCAATATCAATTAGAGGAATGAGGTTCCCCCGCATAGGGAAGCATACCAAATTCCTGAAAATGTTGTATTTTATGACTCAAGGAATTACATTCATTAGTGGTGTGACCACGAACTCTATGATATGCACAAAATGAAGTCTTGGAATAAATTTTATTTTGAGTTCTAGGAGGGAGGGTGATCAAGTGATCTTGGAGGAGTCTCGACAAGATATCCTCTTGATCAATGGTATAAGGTGGTCTTGTAGTTGGTGTCAAAGATACATCTTTCTTAGTAGTAGATGTCATACTTACACAATTCTCTCTAGATTTTGAGATTTTATTTTTCCCATTGTAGGAGGATACAAAATCTAATGAATTCAAATTATGAACATTTTGCGAGATGACATTGACATTAAGCGAAGGTGTAGTTAAAGGATGATGTTTAATACCACTAGTTGTTAAAGATGATTTAGGAATGTGTTTTGTGAGATTGATGGTGTTAAGTGAAGGTTTGGACAAAGGAAAATAACCAAGACCATGGCTTGTTTGTTTTGTGTATGGCTCTAGAGGGTTGCGGATACCTTGTTCTCGAGCACCACATCCTTTTCCACTATATCCTTGTTGTTTAATGAGTTCATACCATTTTCCATAAAGCATTTTCATTGCTTTGGAATCGGGTGGTTGTTCATTATTGTGTTTTTCAAAGGTTGTTGTGTAGTTTTCTTTGATGTCTAAACTAGTGGAGGTGGATTCTTTCGAAAGGTTGTCTGAATGTTGTGTTGACATGTTGGTTGGTTGTTCTTGTTTTTCATCTTTCTTTTGTATGAATATGTATTCGCCCATAACTGATGGTGTGAATTCTAAGGATCCCCACTCATCACCAAATAATTTAGATGACCATTTCTCATCGTTGTGTTCAATTTCTATGTTGGATGTTGGAATCAATGTTTTCAAAGGACTTTCAGCTCCCTTTTCAAGATGGATATGTGCAGGATCATGATGGGCCAAAAAGTGGCAATATGATGGGTATTTGTAGGGTATGTGGCTAACAACTTTTTTTTACCCAAAATTGATGAAATGAAAAGGTTTTTGAAAGGAGATTCTTAGCTTTCCACCAATATAAATTATGCTTTACTTTGAATTTAATAAATAATTATTATTCATTTTCTATTTGAACTACGACTAAAGTCCTGATTGATAGGCTGATTGAAAAACATCTATAGATTTCAAACGGTATCACATTTTTGGAATCCAAAACATGTATCACATTTTATGCTTCGCATACTATAGGATTAAAAAAAGAAAGATTGAATTTCATGAATTTTTGACCAAGTTAAGGTGGTCAAACATATGAATTTTTATATTTTTTAAAAGTTGTAATAAAAAAATCATAATTAATTATTTACATGGAAAAAAATTACAAAAAAAATGCATCACATCCAGACTTGAGTCCTCTACTTATGTGTAAAATCTTATTAAAAAATATTATCATTTTATTGTGGTTAGGGTGGTCAGACAGACACCTACTTATTTTTTCCCTAAAATTTAAGTACTCCTACATTGAAATTTCAAATTTTCACCAAATAGTTAAAAAAAAAAAAAACCTAGTAGTTTAGAAACTACATTCAATTTGCTATAGATTCTATTCTTACATGTTTTTGAAATAATATAGATAAATTATTCAAAGTTTTACATCAAGTTGCCTAACTCTGATTTTTCTAATTTTTTTGCCACTTAAGGGCCTTTTTTTTCCATGATGATCCTGCACATACCTAGATGCAAGCAAATTTTAGGCTTGAGATTTGTTTCAACTTGATAAATGTTATTGTTATAGACATATTTCATTATACACTGAAGGGTTGAAGGCACTGCATTCATCTCATGAATCCATGGTCAGCCTAAAAGAAGATAATATGAAAGATCATAAGGCATGACATGGATAGGAGTTTGCAAAGTAACCACCCCAGCCTTAATAGGTAAAGTGATTACACTGAGCAATTGCTTTTTTGTATTGTCAAATCATTGAATAGAGATGGAATTAGGTATTATTTGTGACCTGTCAATATATAATCAATCATGGAGAGTCACACTACACACATTAAGGGCAGAACCACTATCAATAAGGGTGTGTTTATTCCTGTTTGATTGTATCAAGCAATGATCATGAAAGCTTCATTTTTTTTTTACAACTCTAAATGAGGGAGCTCATGTTGATGAAAAATAGTGTCAAGATTAGTTTTATTTTTTTTATGGGTTAAAGTTGCCACACCATTTAGAGTTGTACCATGAGGAGCTTCAATTTGTTTTAAGGCTGTTTGAAGAATATTGTGGTAATTTGGTGAGTTATGAAGTAAATCCCAAAGGGAAATAATTGTAGGAGTATTCTTTAATTGTTCAACAAGATCATACTCCTTTTTTTTTGGGAGGTAACGAGGAGCACTAGGAGGATTGGGTAAAGGTAAAGAGGGTGAGGTTGGTTGCAGTGGTTGCAAATTGTTTTAGGTATTATATGTATGAGTAATGGTATTATAACTCGATTGCTGCAACACATCAGGTTGAAGTGGGCAGAGGGTGTAGTGAGGTTTATTGGAAGAATGAATTAGATGTGAAGGTGGGTAAAGTGTGTAGTGAGGTTTATTGGAAGGATGAAGTTTATGCGAGGGTGGGTAAAGGGTGTAATGAGGTTGAATATTGTTAACATCCCGTAACAAGTGAGATTTGTCATTGTCTTGGGTCATAATATCCTCCCTAGAAGGAGAGTTCTTAGGAGAACAAAAAACCACATGTTCATGATAATTAAGGTTTGGTTCATCCAAAATAACTTCATCGCAACTAAGGGAGTTATTAATGGTTGAATGTGTTTGGTAATTGATAGTGGGGAGATTAGGGGAAGATTGTATGTGAGTGTTGATTTTTTCTAAGGTCTCATTCTCTTGTTGCATATTATATACCCTACTGGAAGTGCTTGTAATATGTCCATCCAAGTTGGAGGTTTTCAAAGTGGCTTCATCACAAATGGGAGAGGCATCGAAAGAAGGACCATTATGGTTTTCAAATAGATTTTCCCAAATGAGAGGAGCATTAGGGAAGGGAGAATCAAGGGTGTCATGATTTTGAATAGGGATATCTTCTAACACCAACCTATCCTCTTTACATTGAGGAGAGATAGTAGGAGAGAGAAGTTTGATTGTCATGAACATGGAGACTTGGTAAGGTGATATTTAGGGATGTAGCTATGATCTCATGTTCATGTTGTCTAACATCATCCAAAGGGGAATAAGGAAAGGGACAATCAAGAGCCTCAATGCTTGTAACTTGCTTCACCAAGATACCTTCATCACTAAGAGAAGAGGTATTGGGAGAAGAACAAGTATGTGTGTTATTATTTTTGATGTATTCATTTGCACCAATGGGTAATGTAATGTTTTTGTCTACGCTATGTTCCTCATAGTTGTAATCAAGATCAAACTCATAAGAGGGGGTGTTATGCTTATATAATCCATGTTTAATCAAATCAAAGGCACATTTAAAGAACATTGTATGCAACACTAAATAAAGTGCAATGTAATTTTTAGATGTAAAATAAAGGAAAATAATGATTACAATATGCAATAATCTAAAAAATGAAATGTGGAAGATGTAAATGTGAAATTAAACAATGCATGGAATGTGTTATTTTAATTAAGATCTAGTGAAATGCATGCTACAGAAATGCAACCAACTGATATATGTAGGTTAAGGTACCAAACAAAAGCTGAAAAATAGAGTTCTGATTTTTGTACAATGTTGTTTAAGGGGTCAGAAGGGATTGATTCGCCCAGGGTGGTGAATGAGTCCCAGTATGGACTTTTTTCAAAAAAATTAGAAATTTTTGATTGATTTTGATGGTTTTTGAATGCTATGATGCAAACCCAATTGAAAAATGTAGAGTTTCAGTGAATGGAAACAAATTTAGAGTCCAACAATACAACCTAAATGAACTTTTTATGAATGTTAAATTTAACACCTAGCATGCAAATGAATCATGCAAATATTAGTGCAAGATAGATCTATGATGATGAAAGGACTCCAAATTAGTTAATAAAGCATTTGAAAAGAAAGTTCACCAAAATGAAACATAGATTTTTGGGACCTACTTTCTTTCTAGGTATCCTATGGTTTTTCATGCAGAAGGATAAAGATGGGCCAAAAATGCTCATGCTACATTTAAAGTCAATGCAATATTCCTAGATATAATTCTTGAATGCAAGAAATGGATGAGATTGATTGACTAATGAGGGTACTAAAATATGCAAAAAGCTCAAAATTGACCCTAGAGTGAGACTCATTCACCACCCATGGTGAATGAGTCCACTTTTGAATTTATGGGTTTTCAAAAGTGGATTTCGAAGCTTCTGATCTGCACTTTGACTTCCTACAGGTGTTTGCTTCCGAAACTTTAATTTACAAGTCTGTGAGTGAATTTTTGTTGATATTTTGACTTGAGGAATGAGGAGAAGACTTTAGAAACCTTGCAACTTGATCTTAAATGATTTACATGCTTCCAAGAGTCCTAATTCAGCAAACACACAAGAAGAGGAGAAGAAATGTTGAATGTTAGGGCATGGGGGTTTTCCTTGGTCAAACCCCATTTAGGTAATTAAACCAAAATAATGAAAGAATGGAATGAAACATGCAATAATGGAATATATTACCTTGCCATGATGATAGATCTTGAAATTCTAAAGCACAACATGAAGATTCAACCCTTGAATGTCCTTAGAATCTTTCTTAATAACTTGTAATCATGAAACCCTAGGTTGCTTGACTTGAAGTGGAAGATTGGTGGATGAATAATGAAGAATGGATGTGAATTGAGTTATTGAATGTAAAAATGAGTTTAGGGAGGTGCTTTTATAATAAATTCACCTTATTTTCCCATTAATTGGATCCCTAAGGTCGTTGACATAGAGAAAAAATAAACTTAAAACCTAATTTTTCTTGCTCAAAACCCTAAAAATGTCTCAAATGGGACTCATTCACCAGTAATGGTGAATGGGTCCCACATAGATGGGAATAATTCACCACTAATGGTGAATGGGTCCCACAGGGGCTATTTTTGCTAGCTGGAATGCCGAGAAGTAAGAAAATTAGGCTTACATGATGACTATGTTGGTTATTTGATCAAATTATGCCTCAAGATGCGCAATATGGGTTAATAGGGGCATAATAGTGATGATGTAAATGTTAAATAGGGCGTGGGACATAGAAATAAATGTGAAAGTGTGATTAAATACACTTTACAACACTAAAATGAGGTCCACATAGCCTAGGAAGGCACAAAAACCAATGTGAATGTGCAAGACACATTATAACACTAACTTATCATTAATTTTATTTTAAAAACCTTCTAGATTTATGTGATAATGTTATTAAATACATATTATAATGTTGAATTAGGGAGAAATAGGTTAAATAAGTCTAGAAAAGTGTGAACAGTTCTTTACAAGACTTTACAACACCTTTACAAGACGTCGTTGAAAGCATGTTACTCAATCCGCAAGGGTCCAAGACCTAGCGTGGATGCATAAAACACCTCACAACACTAGACTAAGAAATCATTAAGGAAATTTATCATGAATTAATCCCATGTGAAGCAAAGGGTCCTTTTTTTCTATGGTACATTTTTGAATTGGATAAAGCATTGAACTAGACAAATACCAAAGCATGTGGGCCTGAATCATGGGGTCAACCCTTATTTTACCGTTTCAAGATAAAATACATTTGGAACTTGCCAAATTTGGAGAGTGACAAATTTGGTGAGTGCCAAATGTGTTTTTTTGAAATCTCCACCTTCCATAGAGACAAAGGGAGTGAGACTTGAGATAGAGAGAGGTGATAGGAGTGAGAGAGATTAGTCTAGGTAGTATGGTAGGAACTGAGACCTGAGAGCAATAGAGGCTTGAGAGGGATAGAGAGTTATCCAGTTACAGTGGGGTAAAATACCTGACAACAAGAGAGGGGTAAGGAGGGATGAGACCTAAGAGATACAAAAATACCAAAGGGGGAGAGAGAGAGATGGAGTGTGGGAGAGGGAGTTGCAGTGAAATTTATTTGTCTAGGTAGGGTGGGAGGTAAGTGAGACTTGACAGAGAGGGAGTGTGAGAGAGGTCATTAGAGTGACACAAATTAGTCTAGGTAGGATGGAAGGGAGTGACACCTGAGAGAGAGAGACTTGAGAGGGAGAGATTTATTCAGTTATGGTGGGGAGGAAGACCTGACAGAGGGAGTGGGAGATAAAGGTATGGGATACCTAAACCGTCAACCTTGAACCCTTAAAACCAAACCCTTAAACCCTCTACCCTCTACCCTCAACACAATACCCTCTACCTTTAAACACAATACCCTCTACCCTCAACCCTTAAACCCTTTTAAACCCAACTAAACTCTCTACCCTAATCCCTAAAACCTCTACCCTCAACCCTTAAACCATTTTAAACCCAACTAAACTCTCTACCCTAATCCCTCAACCCTCAACCCTTAATCCCTCAAACCTTAAACCCTAAACCCTTAAACCCTTAAACCCTAAACCCTAAACCCCTAAAATCTCTACCCTCTACCCTTAACCCTCTACCCTCTACCCTTAAACCATAAACCCTAAACCCTAAACCCTTAAATCCTTAAACCTTAAACCCTAAAATCTTAAACCCTCTACCCTCTACACTTAACCTGTTGGCATATGGATTTAGGAGATTTTTTTCAGATGCTAGTGTTGTCATTGATGGAAATTGGAATTAGTAGTGTGGTCTATAGTTTAGAAGTAGTTCCTACCGGCAATGAAAGCAGAAGACAATACTCTATAGGAAAAATGCATGAAGAACAAAGTATCTAGTTGGTAAGTTGATCTATATACTTCACTAGATCGTTATTTTCTTGTGTGGATCCCCAGGGATGCTTGTCAATCATGTATGCTATCTTTTTGATTAGTTTTATGATAGTACATTGATCCATGTACAAGTTTGGAGATTCAGTAGAATAATTTATTGCTTATTTTCTCATTATGGCTGACCTGTTGTGTATATGAGGAGTATGTGTTTAACTATTTCTTATGTCAGGAATTTTGGTTTGGGTCCCTACTATATTCTAGCCAACTTGTGTGGGTACACATTAGTTCTAATTGGTGATTGGAGCCAACTAGTGGAAGAGTATTATATTTTATTTCAAGTCGACATACAATAATAAAATTTTAGTTAGTGGATATATAAATAAGATTGGTAATTCATTTTAGGTGTGATGTGGAGTGGTGTGTGAACTAGTGAGAAGGTGTGTGTGTGTGTGAAAAAGTGCAGAGCAACTGCATTAGGTTTTATCAAAGGATCTGTCGAGAGAATTTTGTTTGTGCAACATAAGGGTTTTTGTAGAGCAGAGTAGAGCAAAAAAGAGCAGGAGTGTGAACTAGGCAGAAGGTCTAGAATCAGTCTTCATGTGCTTCATTGGAATTGAATCTAGGCATTTAGAGATGATGTTTTCTTATTTCATATTTTGAATAGATTTAATCCAAAATTCTTTTGGACAGTGAGTCCTCTTTTTTATTTTGAGTAGTGAGCTCTAGGCAGTGCACCTGAATGCAAGTGCATTCCCCTTTTTATCAAAATTTTAATAGAGTATACTTTGTGGATTAATCTCCACCGTGGTTTTTCCCCTAACAGGGTTTTCATGTAAAAATGTTGGTGTTATGGTGTTCACATTGTCTTATTAATGTACATGCATGTTTCCTTCTATTTATTTGTTGTAGATGCTATTAGAGGTTAAATATTGATGTTGATAGTTTAAGATCTGATTTGATATTCAAATTGTGGAACACTGATTCACCCCCCCTCTCAGTGTTCCTAGTGTCCAACAATTGGTATCAAAGCAAGTTCCTCTTCTGAGTTTAATAGCTTGAGGTGGATCTTGGATTACAATGGATGCAGCTGGTCTTCAACAACAACTTATAGTGGCACTTGATGATCTTGATCAGTCTAAAGAAGAGGTCATGGAACTAAAAGAAAACCTTGTGGTTGCCAAAATATCATTCAATCACTGAAGGATAAAATAAATGAGTCAAGGGAAAAGAGGAAGAACTATGTGGTTAGTTGAAACAAAAAGAAAGAAAAGGACCAAAAGATTTTCATTTGAATCAAACACTAAAAGAAATAACAGAAGAATGCGAAAAGCTTGCTAAGGACAATACTACTCTAAATCTTGAAACAAAATCTATGGCAATGAAGTTAACTAAAGAGATTGAATAAAGAAAGAATAATGACGAGAATTTGGCCCAGTCCTTGAAAGAGAAATTTAAGGAATACAACAAAGTAGATAGTGGATTCATTTAGCTAGAAATTGAACTACAACAATCCAAAAACAATGAAGAGCTTGAGAGACAGGTAGTTATTCTTAGAGATGAGCTTGCCACTACAAATGAGTTTAAGGATAAGTTTAGGATCAATTTTGCTAACCTTGATGAAATAAATAAAGGAAAAAAGGATGCAAATGATAGGCAAGGTCTTGTCTATGTGAAGGATGTGAGCTTCGGATCTAAACAGAAGGACCTTGAAAAGAAGAACAAAGGAAGAAGATATCTAGTAAGGAAACCTAATACTCAAAAAATTAATGGACATTGCTTTGTTTGTAATAAATTTGGGAATATGGATTCTTAGTGTAGAAGTAAGATAAGTTATGAAAATCCATCATTTTCTGGTCAACGTTTTAACTATAAATTTTTTTGTCATAAGTCATTAGAATGCAGAAGCATGTCTATCAGAAAAAGGGATGTTAAATGTTATATTTGTGGAAGGTTTGGAAATATTTCTAATCAAAGTAGATCAGGAGGAAATCAGTGGAATGGATGGTATAGACAAAAATATCTGGTATGCTACAGTTGTAACAAATTTGGTCACATTGCAAGAGTCTGCAAAAACAAAAACATGAATAAAAGAGGTCTAGTACATCAAGGTAGAAATTCACAAAAAAGTGATAAAGGAAAAGGAAAATCATCTATGGAAGAGATAAGAGATAAGATGTAAAAAAACATGGGTAAAGAAGAATGAATCTAATGAAGGTAATAAGACTATACTGGAAGCTCCCTCCAGTAGCTCATCCAACAATTGATTTCAAGCCATTGGCCTAGGGGGAGGTTTTCATGAAAATATTTTTTCCCCCATGTGTAGTTGGTTTTAGATTGCAGGAAGTTGTTTTAAATTGTGTTATTCATTCTCAAATGTACTGGTGATCGCTTCTTGAAGGTACGCAAATGAATTTCTCTCTTGTTGTTTGAAAACAGTGTAATTGGAACTTCTAGGGAAAATCATTTAATGCGATAAGGAAGTTAGCTGTGCAAAGTTATAAAAGGGCATTTGAAACCCTCATTTTTCACCATGCACCGAAGGAGATTAGTTGGAGTACACTTTTTTGAAGGAGTGAAAGTCAAATTAGCAGCAAATTTCTAGGTATTTTGTTGATTATCAATTTCATACTTATTTCATGATCAGTAGAACCCTGTTTGGTATGGAAGCTAAAAAAAATTAAAGGAACAATAATTATCGATGGGTTTATTAGTCAAAAGGTTAGGGATGTAAGAAATTTTTTGTCTCACCTTGAATTGAAGAAGCTTGGAGGAGTGAAACACAAGAATCTAGATATCTAGAATGAATTTCCTCATTTCGTCAACGCAGAGGTAGTCTAGTTAATCTTAAATAGATTGGATGGTGATATCCTTACTCTGGATAAATCATATCAAATTTCTAAGGATGTAATGAGATATCTAATAGGTTTATACAATGTTGGTGATGTCTCGAAAAAGAAATTGATTTGAAATGTTGAAGTCAAAGCCCTAACTAGTGTAAAAGGAGATTAGAGGGCACTAATATTTACATTGATCAAAGACCCATTAAAAAATTATATTGCATATGGAATTTCATACAAGATCTTCTTCAAAAATAGGGAAGGTGAAACCTCTGCAACTGCAGTCTATCTTGTGCACAAGATGATAATAGAAAATGAATACTTTGACCTTTGTGGATTGCTAAAGGATCAACTGATGGAGAATGTGCAATTGAAGAAGGACATAAATTACTCTTTCAAGTTTAGTACCTTGGATATATGCATTATGATGTATTTCTTGAATTGCTTGTCTCAAAATGACAATGTAGTATGGAAGCAAAATATTCTGTCTTGCAAGAAAATCTTTGAGCATTTCAATTCTTTTCAAAATGGTGAACAATTTTATGAGAAATTCTTTGGAGACTTGTTGGGAAAATTTGGTATTCCTCTCTCGGTAAAATAAATTGAAATTGGATCATCCTCTGATAAGTTAGAGAAAAAGTAGAAGAGAGAAAGAGAGGTGGCTGGTGACACTCCTCCAATGCTTAAGTCAACAAAAGTTGAAGGAAAAGGTAAAAAGAAGATAGTTGTGGACATAGTCAATGAAGAATCTGAGGAATATACTCCAAGAGATGAACCAAAACTAGTTGAACCGATTGTGGTAATTGTAGAAGAAAGTGATGAAGAAGGTGCCCTACTCAAAGCAAAGATATTGTAGATTGTTCAAGAAGAAAATGGAATACAAAAGATAACTAACATATGGATAAATGGTCCATCTCATGAACAAGACCTCATTGAGGACACTCTAGGAAGATACTTTATTGATAACAACATTGAACTTAAAAGTTTGGAGAATGTGCTTCTAGAAGAATTTATTGAATGTATCAAGGAGGCTATGGACTTTGTATTTCAGGACAAAAAAGAAGAGGAAATAATCTCACATCTGAAGATGCAGTTTAGGCTATCTCTCTCCAAACTAAACAAGAAAATGAATATACTAAGACAATGCATTGACTCAGTGAATAAGATTTTCAATTACTATCTCAAGTGGCCTCACATGGTTGGAAAATACAAGGACAAGTTGGAAAAAATTGAGAATGGTCTTGTCAGAATCAGAAAAGACTTCAGTATGGTTTAGGACAAGGATGAAGAAGTGAAGAAGAAAGTTCATGAGCTACAAGTTGAGCATGAAAAGATTCACTCTACCAAAAACACTCTTATGGATACCTTTTGGAAAGTAAAGGACCTAACTGAATGTAGATTAGAGAAAATGGTTGAAATTTTAAAGAAAGGGGAAAAGCTAGAAGAAACCATTACCATTCCTGAATCCCTTATTCAAGTCATCAACAAAACATTAGAAAATAACAGTCTGATAATTGCTACTAGGATTCCAAGTAGACTCTTGGAAGAAATTTCTCCCTGAAATGAAAGATCAGTATAAGATAAATTCTGATTTCTGTGGCAGTTGTAATTCTTCAAATTTTGATCAATATTTGCATCAACAAAGGGGGAGAGAATGCAGTAACAAAGAGTGCAGTAAATAAGCTAAGGAAAGTAGTGAATTTTTTTTCATTGATGTCAAAGGGGGAGAGAATGCAGTGAAAAATTCCTTGACATCCAAAGGGGGAGTAATGTTTTGTTGTAGTGTTTTGCAGTTGTTTTGTTGTGCTGTGAAGTTTTGAATTTTGGTTTCAACAGTTAGTCATTTTTCACTAAGTGTTGCCATCAATGCCAAATAGGGAGATTGTTGGCATATGGCTTTAGGAGATTCTTTTTAGCTGCTAGTGTTTTCATTGATGGCAACTGGAGTCAGTAGTGTGGTCCATAGTTTAGAAGCAGTTCCTACTGACAATGAAAGTAGAAGAAAATACTCTACCGATAGAATGCATGAAGAATAGAGTGTCTGGTTGGTAAGTTGATCTATATAATTCACTAGATCATTATTTTGTTGTGTGGATCCCTAGGGATGCTTGTCAATCATGTATGCTATCTTTTTGATATTTTTTATGATATTACATTGATCCATGTATGAGTTTGGAGATTTTATAGAATAATTAATTGCTTATTTTCTAATTTGGATGACCTTTTGTGTATATGAGGAGTATGTGTTTAACTATTTCTTTGTTGGGAATTTTGGTTTGGGTCCCTACTATAGTCTAGCTGACTTGTGTGGGTATGCATTAGTTCTAATTGGTGATTGGAGCTAACTTGTGGAAGAGTATTATATTTTATTTCAAGCTCACATACATTAATAAAATTCTAGTTAGCAGATATATAAATGAGATCGATAATTCATTTTAGGTGTGATGTGGAGTGGTGTACAAAGTAGTCAAAAGGTGTGTGTGTGTGTGTGTGAAAAAGTGTAGAGAAGATGTATGAGGTATTATCAAAGGAACTGTGGAGAGAATTTTGTTTGTGCAACAAAAGGGTTTTTGCAGAGTAGAGCAAAGTAGAGTAGAACAGACCAGGAGTGGGAATTGGGCAGAAGGTCCAGAATTAGTCTCCATGTGCTTCATTGGAACTAAATCCGAGCATTTACAGATGTTGTTTTCTTAGTTCATATTTTTAATATCTTTAATCCAAACTTCTTTTGGATAGTGAGTCCTCTTTTGTATTTTGAGCAGTGAGTTGTAGGCAGTGTGCTTGAATGCAAGTGCATTCCCCTTTTTATCATAATTTTAATAGAGTATACTTTATAGATTAATCTCCACCATGGTTTTTCCCCTAACATAGTTTCCATGTAAAAATATTGGTGTTATGGTGTTCACATTGTCTTATTAATGTACATGCATGTTTCCTTCTATTTATTTGTTGTGGATGCTATTAGAGGTTAAATATTGTTGTTGATAGTTTAAGATTTGATTTGAGATTCAAATTGTGGAACACTGATTCACCCCCCCTCTCAGTGTTCCTAGTGTCCAACATAACCCTCTACCCTCTACCATCGAACCCCCCTCTCTCTCTCAACCCTACACCCTCTACCATTAAATCATAAACTGTAATCCCTAAACCCTAAACCCTCTACACTTAACCCTTAATCCCTAAACCCGAAAACCTCTACCCTCAACCCTCAACCCTCAATCCTCTACCCTTAACCACGTTAAACCCTATACCCTTAAACCCTCTACCCTTAAACTATAAACACTAAACCTTAAACCCTCTACCCTCTACCCTCAACCTTCAACCCTTAAATCCTAAAACCCTCAACCCTACACCCTTTACCTTTAAATTGTAAATTGTATTCCCTAAACCCTGAACCCTCTACCCTTAACCCTTAATCCCTAAACCCTCAACCATAAAAACTCTACCCTCTACCCTCTACCCTCAACCCTCTACCCTTAAACTATAAAACCTAAACCCTAAACCCTCTACCCTCTACCCTCAACCCTCAACCCTTAAACCCTTAAACCCTCAACCTTCAACCCTCAAACCTTAACTAGGTTAAAACCTAAACCCTTAAACTATCTACCCTCTACCCTTAAACCCAATACCCTCTACCCTCAACCGTTAAACCCTTTAAAACCCAACTAAACTATCTACCCTAATCCCTCAAGCCTTAAACCCTAAACCCTAAACCCCTAAACCCTCTACCCTCTATCCTTAACCCTCTAACCTCTACCCTCTACCCCCTTCTCTCTCTCTCAACCCTACACCATCTACCCTTAAACTGTAAATCATAATCTGTAAACCTTAAACCCTCTACCCTCAACCCTCAATCCCTAAACCCTATACCCTCTACTTGAGAGAGAGGGAGAGGTGGTGGGAGGGAGAGGGAGAGGGAGAGGGAGAGACATAGAGGGAGTGAGAGAGGGAGGAAGTGGAAGAGAGATATATGGAGAGGGGGTAGGAAAGAGATACTTGAGAGAGAGAGAGGGAGAGGAGGTGGGAGGGAGAGACCTAAGCAAGAGGGAGAGAGAAAAAAATGGGAGAGAGATAGAGGGAGTGAGAGAGAGAGAGAGGGAGAGGGAGAGGGAGAGGGAGGGAGAGACATAGAGATGGGGAGAGAGAGAGAGAGAGAGAGAGAGAGAGAGAGAGAGAGAGAGAGAGAGAGAGAGAGAGAGAGAGAGAGAGAGAGAGAGAGAGAGAGAGAGAGAGAGAGAGAGAGATCTGAGAGAGGGAGAGGGGGTGAAGGAGAGGGAGCACTTGGGGAGAGGAAGCAGGAGGGATAGAGGGATGGAGAGATGGAGGGAGTGAGAGATAGAGAGAGAGGGGTGGGGAGACACTGAGAGAGATGGAGAAAGAGAGAGAGGGAGGTGGGAGGGAGATACTTGAGAGAGAGGAGAGAGAGAGAGGGTGTGGGAGAGAGATAGAGGGAGTGAATGAGAGAGACAAAGAGAGTCCTAATAGAGGGAGAGGGGGTAGGAGGTAGATACTTGAGAGAGAGAGATGGAGGGAGAGGGGGTGGGAGGGAGAGAGATTGGGAGAGAGATAGAGGGCATGAGAGAGGGAGAGGTGATGTGAGGGAGATACTTGAGAGAGAGGAAGATGGATAGAGGTAGAGGGAGTGAGAGAGGGAGGGAGTGGAAGAGAGATAGAGGGAGTGATTGTGAGAGGGAGAGGGGGTAGGAGGGGGAGACTTGACAAAGAGAGAGAGGGAGAGGGGGTAGGACATAGATACTTGAGAGAGAGAGGGGGTGGGAGGGAGAGGCTTGAGAGAGAGGGAGAGAGATAGATTGGGAGAGAGATAGATGGAGTGAGAGAGAGAGGGAGAGACATATAGATAGAGAGAGTGAGTGAGAGAGAGAGAGGGGGGAGGGAGAGGGGGTGGGAGGGAGAAACCTAAGAGAGAGGGAGAGGGAGAGAGGGTGGGAGGGAGACACCTAAGAGAGAAGGAGAGGGAGACAAAATGGGGGAGAGGAGGTGAGAGAGAGAGACCTAAGAGTAGGATAGGGCATGGGAGATAGAGCGATGGGAGGGATACAAGGAGTGAGAGAGAGAGAGACTTGAGAGAGGGAGAGAGGGTGAGAGGGAGAGGGAGTACTTGGGGGAGATAGAGTACTTGGGATAGAAAAAGATAATTTTTCTAGAATATCTTGCTTTCATTGGGGTTGTTGTTACATTGGTATAAGAGCTTAGAACTCAACACTACGATCTAGGTGCTCTCTCTTTCGTTTCACTAATATGACTATTTAGTATTAATTCATGGGTCATAAGAAGAAATGAAGAGGGAAGAAGGTCTTGGGAAAACAATGTCCTCTGCCAAAGAAACTAGAAGGATCCAAATCCCATGTTACCCTAGGGCTAGACACAATAGTTGAAATCATATTTGATACTAAGCCATTAGATGAAATGATCAAAGAAATAAAACTCCAAAAGGGTAAGGGATTAGATAAATTTGATAAGGATCATGGGCCACCAAATAAATTCCCTCAACCAACTCCTAAAACTAGACCCTCAACTTTTTGAGATTTCCCTTTTGGTTGTGGATGCAATGTTCCAATTCTCACTAAGGAAGTGATTGCAGAGTACAATTGAGTCCATGTTCCTATGCCTATAAATGTGAGAAACTTGGATGAGGAAGAACCTAAAGAGGAGTAGACTCCTACTTGTAATTGGAACTATGTATAAGATGATGAGCTAATACTAAATAAATATCATCTCACTTATGTAAACTGCTAACTATTAATGATAGATATGAATATATATATATAGACATATATATACATATGCATATGTATATATGTATATGTATATATATGTATATGTATATATATATATATATGTATATGTATATATATGTATATATATATGTATATGTATATATATGTATATAGATATATACATGTATTTACATATACATATATACATATGCATATGTATATATATATATATAAGATTAATGTCTTATGGTGAATATGGAAATAGACCCTCAAATTTTTGAGATTTCCCTTTTGGTTGTGGATGCAATGTTCCTATTCTCACTAAGGAAGTGATTGTAAAGTACAATCGATTCCATGTTCCTTTGCCTATAAATGCGAGAACCTTGGATGAGGAAGAACCTGAAGAGGATTAGACTCCTACTTTTAATTGGAACTATGTACAAGATGATGAGCTAATACTAAATAAACATCGTCTCACTTATGTAAACTGCTAACTATTAATGATAGATATGAATATATATATATAGACATACACACACACACACACATATATATATACATATATACATATACATATATATATATATATATATATACATATATATACATATACATCTATACATATGCATATGCATATATATATATATATATATATATATAAGATTAATGTCTTATGGTGAATATGGAAATGGAACTTGTTTTTAAACTATTGTGAATCATATTATGCACATGAATTTTCCTATATTCTAAATTTGATAAAAACAAGATTTAAAATGAAATAACAAAGACACTTAAATAAACCCTAGCCTCACTAAAATTCTACATGTAAGAAGGGATGTGCCATCTCCATCTCCTACAATACCTGAAGAATTATAGGCTGAATTGAATGCAATTCGTGCAAAGATAGCATCATAAGAGAAAAAAATTGAGGATCTAACAAGGCAAAAGGAGCAAGGAACTAATCACAACACTGGAATATTAATTGAAGAGTTGAATAGGGAGCATAATGAGCATATAAGTTAGGAACATGAGAGAAGCTCCAAAATAACCACCCACGGTCACTCTCTACTAGAGCTACAATGAGGAATAGTAAAAGACCCATTGATTTAAGAATTGAAAAAAATGCAAGCCCCTAAGTTTGACGAGACTGGGGGTGGGGATGCCATTCAAGTGTGGCTGATAGAAATGAACAAGTATTTTGGGCTGATGGAATTAAGTTCCAACACTAAGGCTAGGATCACCATATATCACTTAGAAGGAGAAACCTCATGGTGGGAACATTCGGAAAAAATAAAAAAATATAATATTATTCAACTAACTTGGGACAAGTTCACCTAGATGTTTCATAAGGAGTACCTATTTTCTCATCATCGAGACCAAAAGATGACTAAATTCCATTCATTGTGCCAAGGGGGGATGTCGGTAGCCAAATACAAGACCAAATTCATGAGCTTACTCTATCATGTGCCTGATATGAAAGAAGAAGAGGATTGGGTGAACAAGTTTACCTTGGGATTGAATAATAATATTCTATATGCAACCAAGCTCACTTGACCTAAAAGCTTGAAACATGTTGTGGAGGTAGCTTTGGTTGCTAAAGAGAAGCATAAGAGTGAGCGAGAACACAAACAAAATCCTCATATCTCCAACTACTTAGATAATAAAAAGAGGGGTAATCAAGAAGTTAAATCTAAAGGAAAGGCCTCTCGATAGATTAAGAGGGACCAAAATTATAGGGATATTCATGGGTTAGAAGGTCAAAAAGATAAAGGTACAAAAGAAAAAAAATTAGGCAAGAGGCACAAGGTGATTTTAAGAGAGGCAAGGGGGACTAAAAAGGACCAATGAATGGTTGTTGGACATGCAGAGGTGATCATTATATGAGTGAGTGTCCCAAGAATCCAAAAAAAACCACCAAACCCACTACCATAATTTATGTAGCTATGGATAATTTTCAAGTGGATCAACAAGCCCCATTGATACAACTTCAAGGTACACTTCTTAGTCAACCTCTTTCTATTCTGGAAGATTTAGGAGACATAAATAGTTTTATTTCCTCCCATGCTATTCAAAAAAGTAAAATTGGCCATAAGAGTCTTAGTCGAGAGGAGATGGAGGTTGAGTTTGGGTCAAGTAAGATAGAAAAGATCAAATTTTGCTTACATGGAGCTGAAATTGACTTAGGGATTATAAGAACCAAGATGGATCTATGGGTCACTTCATGAGGGTCCTATGATTTAATCCTTGGGATGGATTGGTTCTAAAATCACCAAGCCAAATTGGATTGCTACAATAGGAAGATCGAATGTATAGATGACCTAGGGAGGTGAGTGGTTCTTCAAGGAATTAGGATGCTAATGGTGGTAAGAATGATCTCAGCCATGCAAGTAAAAAGGGCAATGAGAAAGGGGAGAAAAATCTATCTAGTGAAGGTTGAAGAGGGCAATGATGATCCAACACCTAGCATTGAACCCCATCCCATTCTCCAAGAGTATTGTGATGTCTTTCTTGAAGAATTACCAGGATTTCCTCCTAAGCGATGGATGAAATTCACAATAGATCTATTCTAGGGGCGGATCCTATCTCAAAATCCCCCTATAGAATGAACACTATTGAATTACAAGAGCTTAAGATATAGTTGTAAGATCTAATGGAGAAAGGATTGATACGACCTACTCTGTCTCCTTGGGGAGCTCTAATGATGTTCATTAAGAAGAAGAATGAAGCATTGAGGTTGTGCATAGATTACCAGATGTTGAAAAAGGAAACCATTCGAAATGGACATCCCATGCCTAGAATTGATGACTTATTTGATCAAATGAAGGGAGCTGCTAGTTTCTCCAAAATAAATTTAAGGTCAAGTTATTACCAATTAAGAATTAAGGAAGAAGATATTCCAAAGACAAATTTTAGAACTAGGTATGGCCATTATGAATTCTTAGTGGTTCCTTTTTCCCTAACAAATTCCCCATCAGCTTTCATGAGTCTCATGAGCCATGTTTCCATGAGTACTTAGAAAATTTGTGCTAGTATTTTTGGATGGCATTCTGATCTACTATGAAAATTTGCAAGAGCATGAGGAGCGTTTAAGAATAGTATTGAAAAGGTTGAGAGATCATAAATTATGTGGGAAATTGTCAAAGTGTTCTTTCTTTCAACCTAAAGTGCACTATCTTGAACATATTGTATCAGCCCAAGGAATTGCAATGGATCCAACCAAGATACAAGCAATGGTAGAATGGCCTTTTCCTAAAAATGTGGCCAATGTAAGGATCTCCATGGGATTGTTAGGATATTATCACAAGTTCATAGAGAACTCCAAAATTGCTAACCCCATAACCTCCCTTCAATGAAAGGGAAAGAAGTTTGAATGGACAAAAAAAATGTGACACTACTTTCCAAAAGTTGAAGGAAGCTCTTACCACCACACCAATTTTGCAAGTGCTTGATCTAGATAAATATTTTTTTATCTTGGACGAATGCCTCATTGGATGGGTTAGGTGGAGTACTAATGCAATATGCATGAGTGATTGCCTTCGAGTCTATGAAATTGAAGGATCATGAATTTAACTATCCCACCCATGACTTGGAGTTGGTGGAAATCATGCATGACTCGAAGGTACAAAAACATTATTTGGTAGGAAGACCCTTCAAGTTGAACATTGATCATAAGGGATTCCAATATTTGTTCACCAAACCTGATTTGAATGCACGTCATAGAAGGTAGTTGGAATTATTAAGCAACTATGAGATAGATACCTCATATGCTAAGGGAAAAGAAAACCATGTTTCAGATGCCTTAAGCCCAAGGGCTAAACTAGTGGCAATCTCATAGGTAAAATTTGAATTTCTAGAAAAGATTAAGAAAATGTAGGAACAAGATCCCTTTTGTTAGCAAATGAGGTTAGAAGTGTAGTGAGGGATTAATCTGACTTAGTACCATTATGGAAATGATGGAATCCTTTGTTATATTTGAACTAAATTTATGTACCAAAAGAGGGCGGTTTAAGATTGAAAATTCTCACAGAAGGCCATAATATGCCTTATCAAGCACATCCTAGGGTGACTAAAATGTATGTGGACCTAAAAAATTATTACTTTTGGCTAGGAATGAAAAAGGAAACAACTTTCTATGTCACCAAATGTCTTGAATGTTAGCAAGTTAAGGCAGAACATTATCACCTTGTGGGAACACTTTATCCTCATTATATGCCACAACATAAGTGGTTGATAATTTCCATGGATTTTTTGATAGGATTGCCTAAAACTCAGCATCAACATGATAGTATTTTAGTGGAGGTTGATAAACTAACCAAGGTAGCACACTTCATACTAGGAAATGTGAAGGATGATTCACCACTCTTAGCTAAAATATTCATAAAGGAAGTCATTAGGCTACATTGGATGCTTGAGGTAATCATTTTTTATAGAGATAATCTATTTACTTCCAAAATTTGGACCTCTCCTATGAGAACATTAGGAACCAACCTCAATTTTAGCACTTCTTATCACCTTGAAAAGGACAGTCAAATTGAAAGAGTTAACCAAGTTATGGAAGACATACTCAAAATGTATGCCATGGATCATCCCACTAAGTGGTTGGAGTATTTTTCGTTAGTAGAATTTGCATATAACAATTCATACCATTATTTCATCTAAATGGCTCCATTCAAAGCATTGTATGGTAGAAAGTGCAAGACGCCTATAAGTTGGGACTGTTTAGAAAATCAAGTGACTATTGGGTTAAAACTTCTTCAAGAATATGACAATCAAGTGAAAATTATAAGAGAAAGACTAAAGGAGGCTTCATATCATCAAAAAAGTTATGTTGATGCCAGGTGAACACTAAGGGAATTTTTAGTAGGAGACAAGGTGTTCCTATGTGTCAAATTGCATAAAATCTCATTAGAGTTTGGCGAGCCTACTAAACTAGCTCCACAATACATAGGGCCATTCAAGATACTTGAGAAAATTAGCCATGTAGCTTACTGACTTGCTCTTCCACCATCTCTCTCTCCCATTCACAATATAGTCCTTGTATCCTTGCTTAAGAAATATGTTGTTGAACCCACACACGTAATTGATTGGAAAGCACTACAGGTGGAAGATGCTAGAGATATCCACCTCAAACAGCTCACAATCATAGATAGGCACAATCTACAATTTTGCAAAAAAACAGTTAAGGTCCTATGGGACCAATATAGGGAACACAGAGCTACTTGGGAAGATGAAAATGTATTAAAACTATAATATCCATACTTGTTTAATTAGTCAACTTAATCCTAAGGGGGAAGTATGTCATATCCCCTCGATACCTTGATTATTATTTTTCATGACCCCTAGCCTTGATGTAATCTGGACTAGGGATGAAACTTCGAATTTTACTATATAAACATACATAAGTGTGTGTTCATGCATGTTAATAATGAACTTTGACTTTGATATTATTAAATGTTTATATTAATCTTATTATGTTATTTTAATTTAATGTGTTAAATGTTTGGATTAACACAAAGTAATGATTTAGTTGTTGGAATTGTGTAAGGTTTGTCATTGGTTATAGGTATCAAGGTGAAAAGTGAGTTGTATTCTATGGTTTTGTTGGATGAGAGGTAGAGAATCACTATGTCATTTTAGTGTTGACCTTGTATGTAGTTTTTGTCACCCTGGGATTCATTCAACCTAGGACCTTAGACATATATTATTGCCATAGTTTATTCATCCTAGCTAGGTAGAGCCATTAGGTCGACCTAAATTATTCCAGTTAATTGGCATTACTTAAATTGGTAAATTTTTTAGAGCTTATTGAATGAATAAAGAAATTAGAAAATAAATAAATAATAAACTATAAAGTGAATAGCTATGAAATATTAAATAAAAACAATTTAAAACAATAAATAACTAAAACACTCACCATGTATATTAAATATAAAAGTGGATGGGTGTTGAATAAAATAAAAGGAAATAAAATCCATCGAATGCCTAATGTTAAGGAGAAAAGAAAATGAAAGATAAAAGGTATAGGAAAACTTCATTCATGAGAGAAGTAGGGCAATGAAATGACAACAAGAAATAATGGAGGAAGAACACTCACGAAACATGGGACCAAGGAGAGAAGGAAGCTTGGCATGGGTGAAGAGGGAAGACAGGGAGAGGACATTCAAGACAATGAGGAGGCCAAACAACCTTTGCAATCTTAGGAAAAATGGCAAGAAGTAACCAAACTATCACAACATGGAGAAACTAACTATCTTCTCCTTTAAATCCACCATTAGAATTCTCATCCTGGTAGAGAAAATTTGTGGACAAAAGAGAAGAAGAAAGAGGGTGTGGTTGATTTCAAAGGGTGTGGATGGGTTTTGAAGAGGAGATTAGAGAGGGTGGTGGCTAGGGAACTCATCATTGATATTTCAAAGACATCTGAAACTCAGGTGTTGAATTCCTTCTTTTATGCAGTTAATTTATTCTATGTTGTAATTCTAGAGAAATTTTATTTTGATTTTAAAATCTTATTTTTGAAGTTTTGTGAATGATTTTGTTGAGTCATAAACAAGATCTCACCATGTACTCAAATTTTTGGGAGCTAGGATTTTTAAATAGAGCTTAGGGAAAAGATAATAAACTTATGAAACTATGAATTAAAAAAAAACCTCTACACCAATTGGGTGGGTACAAAATGTCGAAGGGCCAAAAAGTGGCCAACCTTTTAATTTTTTTTGAAAATTCATAACACAAGTGTGTTATAATGTAATATATAATGCACTCGCATTATGGCTTGGTGTGACTGAGCCTATAATGCGCTCATGTTATAACATGAGCACGTTATGAGTCTTTATAAGAAAAAAATGTAAATCAAAATCATTTTAGACTATCATATTTCTTCATCCACATCTTGTAAACCCTTCCATGTCGTGTTGACATTGTGGAGACCTCAAATTCATCAATTTATTCTTCGAATCACTTTTATTTCTTTACCAGAATTCTGCCACTTCAAAAGGGAGCTCCAAGGAGTAAGACTTGTTTTTGTGAATTTGTTGTTAAATAGGTAGATTTAATATGTTTCTGATGTTAATTTTTTAATTTTTAGGAGTTGAAAATCCACCTAATTCTCCTTCTCAAAATCCTTCTCCTCCTCATGAATAGAAACACCAACATAATCTTGATGAACAACCACAACAACAAACTCCTCCAACAATTCCTCAACATCCTACTAGAATTCAACAAAATTTAATGGGGGAAATTGAAAACAGCAAAAAAAAAATTTGAGTTAATTACGAGGTTGAACAATCCTGAAAGTTCAACCTCGGAAAGAACCACACTTGCAAATTCACTTTAAGCTATGTTAACACATGTAGATACAATTAGAAAGCAATTAAGTGGTTGGGTGGATAAGAGGGGAGAGTACATAATTTTTTATGCAAATAAACTATCCTACAAATAACTAAGAAGTGAAAAAAATACAAAATATGACTTGTGTTCACTATTCACTAACCCACGTACAAATGAAACTCTTGACCTTACAAGCAAGAGGTTTCCTATCCATTGGTGCAACCATCAAGGGATAAAGGAAAATTTTTGGAAGAGGTGGTGGATGGTTTTTGACCATCCTCCATGAAATAATAACGAGGTCCCCCAATATTTTCTGAGGAAACTCTACTATTAGTTTGTCCTCAACAAAATCCCACACTATTTTGATATGAGAGACTTTTAGGGGAGATGTGGTGGGTCGACACAGGATAGACAGGTGCATGTCTCGATTCTTAGTGGCCAATGAGATGAGCACTCGCTAGACTAGCTTATGAGTATCCCCATACTTGTCAAGGTTGTGGGTCCACCTGTACATATGACCCCATAGATAGCCAAGAGGCTGGTCTATAGGTTACGTCTGCAACTGACTAGTTGGAAATGATATATGCCCTTTTGAATGAGGCTTTGGGCCTTGATACTCAGTTGAATGTTAGCATGTTCGTTGAATTTAATTGATTAAATTTAAATTTTTGAAATGCAAGATTAACTAATTTAGTTTAATGATTGTTATAAAATATCATGGTCATAGTATTCATACTGTGTTCACCATCCCTCCACCTACTTTTTACTCCACTACATCTACTACTGAGGTATGTAACTAGTAAAAAATTATAAATATTACATGTGAATAATATTTTTATATGAATGGTATTCTAATATTTGATTGTGGATCTTGAATAGGTTAATATTGAAGATTTGACAACACCTCCCAGTGGTCATGGAGTGCAAACCTTCACTTAGATAATAGAATAAAGAGTTTAACTAATGAATTGTGCAATAGATTTGTGTAGTTTATATTCGTATTGTTGATTACATTGCATTGCACATGTTTCAAACTCAAAGCATTACTTCACATTGCATAACTAATAACTAGATGTTGATAGATGACAAAATTTTAATTACAATATAGTTTTTTAGAAAGTCAACATAAGCAGTGATGCAATTACTTCACATAGCATAACTAATAACTAGGAGTAGCTACCAATTGTATTTTATTGTCATGGCATTCTGTGAGACCACATTTTGTTGAGGCATTTTTTCAAATAATTCACTTCCTTTTCTATGCTATGGATGCTCAGAAAAAATCTATCATAGAATAATAGTAAGTAATAACATTGACAAGGTAATGAGCTAATTGAAAAAATTCCTCAAAGAAATGTGGTCTCATGGTGATGTCCATCACCATGAGACCACCTCACCACCTTGCGTATGCTACCACATTTTCCATACATGTCTACAAAATTATTTTAGCAAACAATTCATTCCTTGTTGCTATGGATAAAATCCTAAAACAGGTGCTTTCTAACAAACTATGGATGCTTGGAAAAAATCGATCAAAGCATACTAGTAAGCAATAGAATAGACAAAGAATTGAGTTGTTTGAAAAATTTCCTCAAAGAAATGCAGTTTCATGGTGATGGAATTCCATTCCATCACCATGAGACCATAATTCTTTGAGGATTTTTTTCAAAAAAATTGCTCCCTTAAGCAATATCATAGACAAGGAAATGAGTTGTTCGAAAAAATGCCTCAAAGAAATGTCATCTCATGGTGGTGTCCATCACCATGACACGACATTTCTTTGAGGCATTTTTTCAAAAAATCACTACCTTTCCTATGCTACCACATTTTCCATACATGTCTACCAAAGCATTTTTTTTTATTTATTTTTTTAACGAGGGGAATCGGATGCAACACGGCCCCCCATATAACCCCCCACCACCGGTAAAATTTTTACTGTGACCGGAAGTGATGGGGGGACACACCAACCGGTACCACGGGAGTGCCAGAGAGTCAAACCCATGGTGGGCGCCCTGCAACAGGGAACACCTTAACTAACTGGGCTGGGACTGGCGCCCCGTCTACCAAAGCATTTTATTAAATAGTTCACTTCCTTATTCCTATGGATAAAATCCTAAAAGAGGTGCTTTGCAACAAACTATTGATGCTTGGAAAAAATTGATCAAAGTATAATAGTAAGAAATAGGATAGATAAGGCAACGAGTTGTTTGAAAAAATTCCTCAAAGAGATGTGGTCTCATGGTGATGGAATTCCATTCCATCACCATGAAACCACATTTCTTCAAGGATTTTTTTCAAACAACTCACTATCTTAAGAAATAGCATAGACAAGGCAATGAGCTATTTGAAAAAATGCCTCAAAGAAATGTGGTCTCATGGTGATGTCCATCACCTTGAGACTGCATTTCTTTGAGGCATTTTTTTAAATAGCTCACCGCCTTGCCTATATTACCACATTTTTCATACATTTCTACCAAAGAATTTTATCAAATAGTTCACTTCCTTCCTACTTCATGGCTAAAAGCCTAAAATAGGTGCTTTCCAAAAAAATATGGATGCTTGGAAAAAAATGATCAAAGCATAATAGTAAGTGATAACATAGACAAGGCAATGAGTTTGAAAAAATTCCTCGAAGAAATGCGGTCTCATGGTGATGGAATGCTATTCCATCACCATGAGACCACATTTCTTCAAGTCATTTTTTCAAACAACTCGTTGCCTTAAGAAATGGCATAGACAAGGTAATGAGTATAGTAAGTGATAACATGGACAAGGCAGTGAGTTGTTTGAAAAAATGCCTCAAAGAAATGTGGTCTAATGGTGATGTCCATCACCATGAGACGACATTTTTTTGAGGCTTTTTTTCAAACAAATCACCGCCTTGCCTATGCTACCACATTTTCCATACATGTCTACCAAAGCATTTTATCAAATAGTTCACTTCCTTGCTACTATGGCTAAAAGCCTAAAATAGGTTCTTTCCAACAAACTATGGATGCTTGGAAAAAATTGATCAAAGCATAATAGTAAGCAATAACATAGACAAGGTAGTGAGTTGTTTAAAAAAGTGCCTCAAAGAAATGTGATATAATGCCATTCCATCACCATGAGACCACATTTCTTTGAGGAATTTTTTCAAACAACTTGTTGCTATGGATAAAAGCCTAAAACATGTGCTTTCGAACAAGCTATGGATAGGGAAAATAGTAAGTATAATAGTAAGAAATATATTATAGTTCAATAAGTACTCAAAATTTTGTTGACTATCTCATACATTATAAGCCATGACCTGTATCACTATTCTAATTTTCATGATTGAATAATTTTTTCTTTTATTTTCAAACAATGGAAGCAAAAAAATCTCCAAGTGTTGATAGGATAATGGAGCAAGGTGTATCTTCTGAAATAGGCAACTCAATGCCTCTCATGGGGGTATGAGACAGATTAGTAAATTTAAAATTACATTCATTGTTATAGTTGTTAGTTAGTGAGAATTCAAATGATTATTGATTTATAGTTTAATTTCTATTTGGATGGTTTCTATAGGACTTGGGCATGCCATAGCATGACCATGCAAATACTTCACTTGAGGAGAGAGATCATCTAGTAGTAATAAGTGATTATTTTGTTAAATATATCATTTTTTATAATGTAATTTCAATACATTAATTTCTTTACTTATTATTGTAACAGTTGAAGCTTGATGATGAGCTAAATAGGAGGAGCAACCCTTGAGATCAAGGTAAACAAGTTTCATATGCATCGCCATCCACTCGACCAACAAAGGCCACATGTTTGTTTCATTCACCTTGAGGGCGATGACTTTTGATTGGGGTTCTTTTTTGTATGCCTATATGGCATTCTTAACATATTTTTTATTGCATATACTTGACATTGTATGCCTATATGACATTCTTTTAATTCTATATGGCTATTTTGTATATATTTTATACTTATATTGACATATATTGATGTATTCCTACATGGTTATTTGGTTAATATAGTTCTGTTTTATTGATGGTGTCCATATTTGCATTATAAATCCACACTTCAATAGATATTTGTAGATGGTTTAATTCAAATATTTAAATTCCAAGTATTTTCTAGGGTATGTGCAGGATCATGATGGGCCAAAAAGTGGCGATATGATGGGTATGTGGCTGACGACTTTTTTTAACCCAAAATTGATGAAATGAAAAGGGTTTTTAAAGGATATTCTTAGCTTTCCACCAATATAAATTATGCTTTACTTTGAATTTAATAAATAATTATTATTCATTTTCTATTTGAATTATGACTAAAGTCCTAATTGATAGGCTGATTGAAAACATCTATAGCTTTCAAATGGTATCACATTTTTGAATCTAAAACATGCATCACATTCTATGCTTCGCATACTATATGATTAAAAAAGAGAGTTGAATTTCATGAAGTTTTGACCAAGTTAAGGTGGTTAGACATACGAAGTTTTTATATTTTTAAAAGTTGTAACAAAATTCATAATTAATTATTTACTTGGAAAAAAATTACAAAAAAATATGCATCACATCAGACATGAGTCCTCTACTTATCTAAAATCTTATAAAAAATAATTATCATTTTATTGTGGTTAGTGGTCAGATAGACACCTATTTCTTATTTTTTCCCTTAAATTTAGGTACTACTACATTGAAATTTCAAATTTTCACCAAATAATTATTGTTTTTTAAAAATAAACCTAGTAGTTTATAAACTACATTCAATTTGCAGGTATGTTTAGGATCATCATGGAAAAAATAGGCCCGTAAGTGGCAAAAAATTCAAAAAAATCAGAGTTAGGCAACTTGACGTAAAAAATTGAATAAGTTATCTATATTATTTCAAAAATATGTAAGAATAGAATTTGTAGAAAATTGGATGTAGTTTCTAAACTACTAGGTTTATATTAAAAAAAGAAAAATCTATTTGGTGAAACTTTTAAATTTCAATGTAGTAGTACTTAAATTTTAGGGGAAAAAAAAAGAAGTAGGTGTCTATCTGACCACCCTAACCACACTAAAATGATAATATATTTTTATAATATTTTAGAAATAAGTAGAGGACTCATGTCTAGAAGTGATGCATATTTTTTTGTAATTTTTTTCCAAGTACATAATTAATTATGAGTTTTTTATTACAAATTTTAAAAATAATAAAAACTTGTATGTCTGACCACCTTAACTTGGTCAAAACTTTATGAAATCCATTTTTTCTTTTTTTAATCCTTTATAGTATGTGAAGCATGTTTTGGATTCCAAAAATGTGATATCATTTAAAAACTATAGATGTTTTTCAATCAACCTATCAATCAAGACTTTAGTCATAATTCAAATAGAAAATGAATAATAATTATTTATTAAATTCAAAATAAAGCATAATTTATATTGGTGGAAAGTTGAGAATCTCCTTTCAAAACCCTTTTCATTTCATCAATTTTGGGTAAAAAAAAATTCATCAGCCACATACCCTACAAATACCCATCATATCGCCACTTTTTGGCCCATCATGATCCTGCACATACCCTTGCTACAGATTCTATTCTTACATATTTTTGAAAGAATATAGATAACTTATTCAAATTTGTACGTCAAGTTTCTTAACTCTGATTTTTCTAAATTTTTCACTACTTAAGGGCCTATTTTTTCCATGATGATCTTGCACATACCCTCCATGCACTCTTCTTTTCTATAATTGTAAATATATAATAAAGTTTGAAAATTATTCTCTTGTAAGATTATTTAACATTAAATCAATCATATGAATATAGTAAGGGCTCATGCTTCATGGAGAAAATTCATGTGTATGCTTCATACTTCATGCTTCATGTGCTTCACGAAGGAAATTCATGTGTATCCTTCATGCTTTATGTCATTGAGGAAGACATCTACCATTCCACGTGTATGCTTCATGATTCATGTATTACGTAGATAAAGAAAACATCATAAAACTATTGAGAAAAGAAAATTTAAAGTAGCAACTAAGTCTCACAAACAAAAACTCAAGGCATGCAAGTCTTATTAAAGATCATAAGGGAATTGGATCATTCAAGATTAAGAAACCACAAATCAACCTTACCAACAACAAACTTCATAGATATTCATCCTATTTGTCAACATGAATTTGAACCCAATAGTTAGAAGAATGTAAATTTAAAAGTTAAAATCACATACTTAAAATAGTCAATAAATAGCTTCAAGAAACATGCATGATAGAAATAGAACCAAATAAAAGTTCAATAATTTCCTTTTTTCTTACAAATATTTGAAAAGTTGCAAATAAATCAATTTAGGTTCTCACAAATAGTGATGATATGAATTTGGTTGTGACTTTTCAAATGCAAAAAGTTGTTACCCTTCAAATAGGAAAAACTATGAACCTTTCATTAAAAAAGTGTGGTGACCATGCCTAGTGTAGATGTGCCCACCTAAACATGTTCACACTAATTTTTTAGCCCCATGAAGAAAAAAAGAAAAAAGTAGCCTACCTTGCAACTTTATGCTACATGCAACCGACCCATTTTCCATAAATTGGAATCTATTCACCATGGAAAAACAACTTGGAGGTATCAAAAACCAAGAGAGGTTATTGTAGAGGAGCCTTACACAATATTGTAGCCTTATATGGAGTGTTTCCAAGTGCCATGATTTCTGAGTAATCACTTGTCAAAATTTTCTGCCCTTTTGCACTTTGGTCTCTTAAGAGACTTCACCGATAGAATGTGGCTCAAACCATTTCGGCATGTTTGGGGGTAAAAGAGGACCTTTCCTAGTATAAAAATACCCATAAAAATATGTTGGAATAGTTAGTTTGGTCATATGATGAAAAAAACAAAAGGTACACCACTTTCTAACTTTACGCTACATGCAACTGACCTATTTTCCATCAACTAAAATTTGTTCACCATGGGAAAATGAAATTGAGCTATCAAAAACCAAGATAGGTTATTGTAGAGGGGCCCTACATGATCCCATAGCCTTAGAAAGAGTGTTTCCAAGTGCCATGGTTTCTAATTAATCGCTCATTGGAGTTTTCTACCATTTTGCACTTTGGTCTTTTAAGAGACTTCGTTGGTAGAATGTGGCTCAGACTGTTTTAGCCTGTTTGGGTGTAAAATAGGACCTTTCCTAGCATAAAACCACCCATACAAATGTTTTGGAATAGTCAATTTGGTCATATGACAAACATAACGAAAGTTGCACCACTTTCCAACTTTATGCTACATGCAACTGACCCATTTTCCATAAACTAAAATATGTTCACCACAAGCAAATGAATTGGATCTATCAAAAACTATGAGAGTTTATTGTAGAGGGGCCCTACATAATCTTGTATCCTCGTATAGAGTATTTCTAAGTGCCACAATTTTTGAGTAATCACTCAATGAAGTTTGTTGCCCTTTTGCACTTTGGTCTCTTAAGAGACTTCGTACTAGAATGTAGCTTGGACTATTTCGGCATGTTTCGGTGTGGAAGACGACATTTCCTAACATAAACCCACCCATAGCAATGTGTTGTAATAGTTGGTTTGGTAATATGACAAACAAAATGAAAGTTACACAACTTTCCAACTTTACACTACATGCAATTGACCTGTTTTCCATCATTTAAAATTTATTCACCATGGGAAAATGACTTGGAGCTATCAAAAACTAAGAGAGGTTATTGTAGAGGATCCCTCCATGATCTCGTATCCTTAGAAAAAGTGTTTCTAAGTGCTGTGATTTCTGATTAATCACTCGTCGAAGTTTGCTTCCCTTTTGCACTTTGGTCTCTTAAGAGACTTCATCGGTAGAATGTGGTTTAGAATGTTTTAACATGTTTGGGTGTGAAAGATGACCTTTCCTAGCGTAACCCACCCATACAGACATGTTGGAATAGTTAGTTTGGCTATATGATGAAAAGAGAAGAATCTACACATGCACCTTCCTCAACTTTTTGAGAGTAGGAAGAATATCTTCATTGAATACATGTTATGTATCTCATTCAATTTGGTTTACTTATTTTTTAAGTGTTTTTAGAGTAGAATAACCTCATTTTCATTGATGATAAAATATTCTTCTTGTCTTTTAATTCCTTTTCTAAGTGGTTAATTTTAGTCTTCAATTGTTTTTCTTCAATTTCAACACTTCCAACTATTTCCTTTCCATTTGGAACTATTGTTATCACTTTGGAAGTGTTATTGTGATTAAAAATTGCAAATGTTTCTTTTAACAAGTTCTTTATAGAACTTCTCTACCTTTATAGATAAGAATTTGAGGTGTCCATCGCACCAATTCTCTTTTTTCTCACTCACATTTCATATAGCTTCTTCCTTATCATCTATTTCCAATTATATTTTCACTATAGAAGTCTTAATTTCAAGAATCTTTGACTTCATTTGTTCATTTTTCAATATTCCCATAAAGATTGGAGTGATTGCAGGATATTCCCAAAATAGAAAATGTATGGAAAATGTGGTAGCATAGACAAGGAAATGAGCTATTTGGAAAAATGCCTCAAATAAATGTTGGTTCATTGTGATGGACACCACCATGAGACCGCATTTCATTGAGGCAGTTTTTCAAACAGCTCAATACCTTGTCTATGACTTTGCTTACTATTATGCTTTGATGGATTTTTTCCATGCATCTATAGTTTGGTCGAAAGCACATATTTTAGGCTTTTAGCCATAACAACAATGGGACCTTGGAAAGGGGTATGACATCTATCAAAACATAAAAGGGGGGATTTTCATGAGTGTTATGGCTGCAATTTCCTTAGTAGACACATACGAAATGTGGATGCATAGTGAAGGCACATGAACTATTTGACAAAATTCCTCAATGAGAGATGTCCTCATGGTCAATGTGGATGCATTGAAAAGGTAGTGAGCATTGTAAGAAAAAATTCCTCGAATAAATGGCGTTACATCACCATGAGAGCCCATTTCTTCAAGACATTCTTTCTTACAATGCTCACTACCTTGCAAGTGCATCTGCATTGACAAGGTATTGAGCTCACTACCTTTCCAATGCTACCACATTGACAAGGTAGCAAGTTGTTTGAAAAAAAATCTCAAAGAAATGGGGTCTCATGACGATATGTACATCACCATGACACCCCATTTCTTTGAGGCATTTTTCTTACAATTCTCACTACCTTGTCAATGCATCCACATTGACAAGGTATTGAGCTCACTACCTTGTCAATGCTACCACATTAACAATGTAGTGAGCTATTTGAAAAAAATCCTCAAAGAAATGGAATCCCATGGTGATATACGTCACCATGACACCCCATTTCCTTGAGGAATTTTTTCAAATAGCTCACCACCTTGTTATTGCTACCTTGTACAAAAATTAATTAAAGGACAATATGAGAACAACATATTAAAATTTTATAGTTTAGATTTTTAATGAAAAACAATTTATTTACACATTACTAAATGTAGGACATTAATTAAAATGGTATAAAATGTGAGAGGAAAGGGAACAAACGTATATTTTTTAAGAGATCAATCAAACTAATTTTGTAAAGGATGTATTGCTAGTGGTTAATCCTTGAGTAAAAATATCCATTCTCACAAAGGTATGCCAAAATCAATAGGATGAATGATAGAATGAGGTGATGAATAAAAAATAAATTAATGAAAATTAACTACTTAATCAAGTGGACCAAGTTCTATTGAGTCAAATAATGAATTCACAACCAATGAATTAATAACAAAGTCTCCTATCTATAAGTGGGGTTAGAAGGAATCTTGTTTGAAATATTGAATAGAAGGTAGTAAGTTGTTTGAAAAATTGCCTCTAATAGCTTAACTCATGAGATGTACATCACCATTAACTCATTTCCTTTCAGGTATTTTATTATCGCTCACTACCTTGTCAATGCATCCCAAATACTGACAAGTGAGCTTCGTTTAACGGTGCAGGATCATCACAGAAAGTACAATCTTTATGGGTAAAATCAAAGTAACTCAAAGTAGGCAACTTGACATAACTGAAATTAAGCATTCATATTATTTCAAAAAAATGTACAACTATAGAAAATTGAATGTAGTTTCTAAACCAATTGTGGTTTTTTTTTTAAATCTACCAGTGGTAACTTAAATTTCAAATGTAGTAGTAATTCTAAATTCCCCGAGAAAAACAAAGGTGGCTTAGGTGGGTCTGCCCAAACCACCCTGCACACAACAAAATGATAATATTTTTTATAATATTTTAGGTGTACAGAGGACTCATGGGGTCTTGATGTGATGATTTTTGTAATTTTTCTTCCAAGTAAATAATTAATTGGTGAATTTTTACTAAATTCTTTAAAAAATATAGTAAACTTGTATGTTTGACCACCTTAACTTGGTCAAAACTTTATGAAATTCCATTTTTTAATCCTACATAACTTTATGTGAAGTATAGAATGTGAAGCATGTTTTGATTCAAAAAATGTGACACAACTACAAATATTTTTCAATCAGCTCTACTAACAAGGACTTTTAGTCAGAATTAAAATAGAAAATGAATAATAATTATTTATTAAATCCAAAGTAAAGCATTTAAATTATATTGTGAAAGTCATAACATCCTTTTAAAACCCTTTTCATTTCATCAATTTTGTTAAAAAGGGTCGTCAACTACATACCCTACACATACCCATCATATCACCACTTTTTGGCCCATGATGATCCTGCACATACCCCAATGTGGTAGCATAGCTAATGTAGTGATCTTTTTGAAAAAAATCCTCAAAGAAATGGGGTCTCTTGGTGATGTACATCACCATGAGACCCCATTTCTTTGAGGAATTTTTTCAAAAAAATAGTTGACATTTTACGATCTCATTTAACTTTTCAAAGAAAACTCTCTAAATATTATGAGAATATCTTCTACAAGTGAATTGTGGAGTCTTACCTTCCATTGGTTGTAAAATATTATCATCAATATTAATAAAAAAAATTGGATTTCTATGCAAAATTCTAGGTGGTGTTCTCAAAGGAAAATTCATCTCAACATTAGGAATTTCATCAATATTTAAATGAGATGGGCTAGATGGCATAGCTTTGATCAAGGATGGAATAGATGACATACCTTGAGGTTGAGATGGAAATGATGGTGTACCTATTTCCTCAAATGTGAGTGATGATGTACTCTCAACTTGAGATGTGGTAGATGGCGTCCCTCCATATTGACTTGTGGTAGAGGGTGTGTCTCCAACTATGATATTCAAAATTTCTCTTAGCATGAAGGTTTCACATTCATTCCCTTGGTGCCATCAATTCCATATCTCTTCTTGATGGTTGAGGTTCCTCTTCAATTGGAATGTCTTCGTTAATAATTTCCAAGTTATTCTTCTCATGATGTTCCCTCATCCATGTGGCTTTCTTTTCTTCTTAGTATCTATCACTTCCTATTTTGGTTTAATCCTTGATCGTTTCCTTGACATGACATATAATTTTATCTATAGGATGATAAAGAGACAATTATTAGTTCCTAAAAAATGAATCGATAAAAATAAATGAAATATATGTCATTCAACACTTCATACAAAATAATTACAATCATCTTGTAGAAGAGTAAATGTCACTCAACCATGATGAATAAACAAGTGCAATAAGAACACAAGGAAAATGGAAAGCTTTTTTTAAAGTATTTCTAGCATAGAAAAATATCACATTCAATAATTTTTTTGATGGAATTCCTTAAATAAATGTGCTCTTGTGGAATGACATGATTTCAAGATATGCACAGAATATATTTTTAAAGGACATTACAAACTTTCAAGAAAATACAATGTGAAATGACTATAAATCCAAATTCTACAACTTTTGTTAACATCCTAAATTTGAAACAAGGTATGTGGTATCATGGAATACCATGATTGCAAGATAGGCACAAAATGGAATCATGGAAAAGGAATGTGAATTGTTTGAAAAAATTTTATGGTAGAAATGTATGTAAAATGTGGTAGCATAGACAAGCTAGCGATCCCTCTAGCTTGTAAATGTGGTAGCATTGACAAGGTAGTGGGCTATTTGAAAAATGCCTCATAGAAATGGTGTCTCATGATGATGTAGACACCATTTCTATGAGGATTTTTTCAAACAACCCACTACCTTGTCAAGCTAGTAAGATCACTACCGTATTGACAAGCTAGTGAGATCACTACCTTGTAATGGGGACCTTTGAATTTTTTCAAACAACCCACTCCCTTATCCATGTTTCGTGACAATATAGTGTATGACTATGCAAGGGATACCCATAGATCCCAATGGTTGGAAATGAAATTCAAGATATTCAAGGACACATTTCTAGTTGGTAGCATAGTTTTAGTAGTTGAATTTGTAGAGAACTACACTCTACAGCCACAATGTG
Organism: Sequoia sempervirens; assembly: GCA_007258455.2. Lineage (NCBI taxonomy): Eukaryota > Viridiplantae > Streptophyta > Pinopsida > Cupressales > Cupressaceae > Sequoia > Sequoia sempervirens. The sequence goes on from VDFB02270651.1 coordinate 669,636,762, forward strand.
AGATACAATCACAATATTACAACTCCACATAGGTCTTGATATTCATGCACATAACATTCACTCATGTAGTTGATAGTGTAGAGGAACAAAGAAAGGTATTGAGGGAGTATCACTTTTATATTAGTGACAATCACACACACTCTCTTGAGTTCGTGCAAGGTTTCTTCTAGATGTTCTACAGTGATTTGGCTTAGAGGGGCATAGCATATGGTTGACATATAATATGGTTAGATAACTGTGAAGTACAGTTCAAGAACTTGTGCATGTTCTACTAGTTGTGGAGGATGCATGTCATTATAGGTTTTCAACATATGTTGAACTTTTGTGAGGCTGGGCATGGAAAGGGGGAGCATGATGGTGCAGGAGCATGTGTGAAAAGAGAATTAGCATGAGAAGAGTTAAAGTATAAAGACAAGGAAAAGTTGACAGATGCAAAATCAATCATCGAGTGGTATAGTGATTCGATGGGTCTAGGTAATGAAGGTTCATCTTCAATTTGTATATTTTTTTGGTTGATGGATGATACCAACTTTGCACCATATGAGGATTGTTGTACACTAACAAGATCGAGTGAGCTAAACTCTATCCTTAGCTCAGATGTAGGTTCATGGAGTATCAATACACAGAAGATGACATGTTTTTGTTCTTCATGTACAATGCAAGCCTAGAATGATTGTGAGTCAAACGAGTGGGTTGAGAAATGGTCGTTAAGTTATCTTAGCCCACTTCACATGTATCACCCTCTAATGGCATTGGAACTAACACATATGGATTCATTAACCAAATTTGACCACATATCAGATCTAGTTCAACCAGGTAATATATCTACTTGCTTAGTTTTTTAAATTCCTATTGTTATCTTACTTTGTAGTGTATTTGTAATGGGTGATCCACAATACTGGTGTACAATTTCTGGCCAAACTAGACACTTAATTGATTTTTTCTAACTAAATCTTCACTTGATCCGAGATTTGAGGATGGATCTGCCTGTTGATCCGATTTTATTAAGATCGATCTTGATCGAACCTGATCTGATCTATGTATCAAAATTCAGAATGCAAAGTTTTTCTTGTTGGATGTGGCAGAGTAGTGCATTGATATTTTTCATTTGATAATCTACTATTTTTCCACATCTACGTAACATAGAGCTTGGATTTTTGGTGAAAATCTACATTCACAAGAAATAAAAAATAAATATAATAATTAGTTTGAATTTATTTAAAATTATACTCCTTTGGGAAGCTTATACTGTTGACCATATACTTACAAAAATAAAATTTTAAATGAATCTTACTTGATCCCCAAAAGGTAAATCAAAAATTGGTTTTATCAACATTTTGATAGGTGTAAAGGAGACTCCGTTATAGGTATGGTTTAAAACTAGTAGGGTTCTATCCAATGGGGTTTGATCTAAGGTGGTTCGATAAAACCCTCTTTAATTAGAACCTTTAAATTAAAATTTTCAAGGCTTAAATCATTATATTTTCTAAAAATATGTGATTTCAACAAAAATAAGGATCTCTTAGAAATTGTAAACTAGTATTGTGGGATCACCCTAATGTTGACTAATTTCAAGAGATTTGTTGCAAATATCCATGCAGGGTATGTTCATGAAGTTATTGTAGATGGAGACAATGAAGAGGGAACATACTATTACTCAGGTCATTGTGTTGAGGCCAAAAAGAAATTGGAGGCCCTAGTTATAGATGGAGAAAACATCGAATACCCTACAGGCTTAGTTGTTGTTACTAGAATGTGGCTTAGAAGGTACCCACATAAGGGTGTTAAATATTGGATTTTTCAAGAATTTGACATGCATCAGAAGATTATTCATTACTTGAACCTTGTTGTGGCATCCAATGTTCATTTGACCAAATATGAGGGTATACCTTTGAGCAAGACCTTGTGGAAGGTCTATGAGTCTGACTATGAGGCAATACTTGACACAATAAAGAGTAGAGCAGACCTGGATGGTTCGTTGGATTAATTTGTAAGTATGCACATTCATTCTTATTAATGTATACTTGTATGCACATTAATTTTTATGATGCCAATGTTATCATGTTAGTGCTATCATCTAATGTTCATATCATTTTTTACTCTTCCTATTTGTAAGCAACCTAATAAAAATTGATTGGTGTCCCCTTGCGGAAAATGTTGATTGATGAGCCATCCAAGAGAATCTCAACCAAAAAAGCAATGCAACATCCTTATTTTGATGATCTTGACAAATATCAATTATGATTTAAGCCATTATAAAAGAGCGTGTGAAGCTTGGCGAGGGAATTTCAAGTTATTCATTTGAAGTTAACCTTATCATGAGCACCTATGGTGTAGACATTATAAGAGCATCTCGAATTTCAAGTTATTCTATTCATGTGAGGTGTTGTGTACAATAGGTCTCTTGGAACTCCCAATTAAGATGTATGACTAGGAGTGACTAAGTTGAGAGACTAGCATGTGCCTATCCTCAATGGATGCAAAAGGATTTATGCCTTGTTGTTCTTGAGTTGGAACCAAATGGTGTGAATTTGTTTTCTGTAAATATCTTCCATCTATTTTCATTTCATTTCCATTTTGGATGCTCTTTCTTTTTCTTCTTTTACTTTGCATATTTGTAGGTAAACTACTAAAAAAAGTTGGTGTGTCCTTGCAAAAAATGTTGATTTATGAGCCATCCAAGAGAATCTCAGCCAAAAAAGCAATGCGACATCCTTATTTTGATGATCTTGGGAAATCTCAATTCTGATTTAAAGCCATTATAAAAGAGCGTGTGAAGCTTAGCAAGGGAATCTCAAGTTATTCATTTGAAGTTAACCTCATCATCAACACCTATGCTGTAGAAATTATAAGAGAATCTCGAATGTATGAGTGACATTGTAAAAGATTTGTGAGAACAGAGTACCTAAGGCATTGTGCCTACAAGTACAAGCACTTGGGTTTTAGAATGATGTATGAAGCATATTAGACAATTGTAGCACAAACAGAAAAATTAGGACATCCAAATAAATCTCATTTTATTGTAAACATCATATTATTAATATAGTGAGTGTAACAACCATTGATGGTTACTAATCATTCTTTTTCTTCTTTTATTCTCTCCCTATTATAACTAGCACCAATTGACTAACTTATTATAAAAACTTTATTTATAAAAAAAATTAGCCTAATGATTATATATCAATATCAATATAGCATACAGTCTATTCAAATAAACACTTGTAATGAGATTTACTCAAATTTTGAAATTTATTGCTACCCTCAAACACTTGTAATTCATGTAACATAATCCCTTAACAATCCAAATTGCAAAAGGGTAGCAATATTTGATGGCATGTTACCCAGATATCATGTTAGTTATGGGAATTCTTTCTAAGGCCTTAGGATCATGTAGGACACCTCTACAATAACCTCTCTTAGTTTTTGGTATCTCAGAGTCATTTGCTCGTAATGTTCAATTTTTAGTTGATGGAAAAAGTGTCAAATGCAAGTATGTAAAGTTGCAAAGTGGTGTAACTTTCGTTCTGCAACTTGTGTGACCAAACGAATTGTTCCAAAATGTCTGGATGGGTATTTTTATGCTAGGAATGGTCCTATTTGACACCTAAACACATCAAATCACTATGAGCTATGTTCAACCAACTCGATCCCTTAAGGGTCCAAAGTGCAAAAGGGTAAGTAATCATTGACAGGATATTATTCAAAAACTATGATGCTTATGAACTCTATGTCTAAGCCTATGGGATTGTATAGGGAATCTCTATAATAACCTCTCTCGGTTTTAGTTATCTCAGAGTTATTTTCCCATGGTGTCCATTTTTCACTTGATAGAAAAAGTGTCAAATGCAAGTAGTGTAAAGTTACAAAGTGGTGCAACATTTTTTCTACAACTTGTGTGACCAAATGGACCATTTCAATGCATCTAGATGGGTATGTTTACACTAGGCATGGTCCTCTTTCATAGCTAAACATGCTGAATCACTTTGAGCTATCTTCAACCAACTCAATCCCTTAAGGGTCCAAAGTGCAAAAGGGAAATAATCTTTGGTGGGATATTACTCAGAAAAAATGATGCTTATAGGCTCTTCGTCTAAGCCTACGAGATCACATTGGGCCCCTTTATAATAACCTCTCTTAGTTTTTGTTATCTCTGACTCATTTCCCGTGGTGCCCAGTTTTCACTTGATGGAAAAAGTGTCCAATGCAAGTAGTGCAAAGTTGCAAAGTGGTGCAATTTTTTCTTTGCAACTCGTGTGACCAAATGACCAAATGAACTATTCCAACACATCCCAATGGGTACATTTACATTAGGCATGGTCCTCTTTCACACCCAAACATGCTGAATCACTTTGAGCTACGTTCAATCGGCTCAATCCCTTCAAGGTTCAAAGTGCAAAAGGGAAGAAATATTTGATGGGCTATTGCTCAAAAATCATGATGCTTACGAACTCTCCATCTAAGCCT